>CP092866.1:894235-926863 GCA_030710605.1 Cordylochernes scorpioides | reverse complement strand
ATGAATCAGAAGACACCACACAAAAAGATATCGGACTGGATGATAATGGGGACTGTGGATAACAAGAATGTCCAAAACGTTTTCACAACCAAAACTGAATGATTTGACGCGTGACCTGAGACTTTCAAAGCAAGATGCGGAACTGCTTGCATCAAGATTAAAAGAAATGAGTCAACTCGAAGACGATGTCAACGTAACATTTTATCGGACAAGAGAAAGTTCGTTCCTTCCTTTCTATCAGCAGGATGCAAATCTGGTTTACTGCACTAATGTAAAAGGCTTACTACACCTTTTAAAACTAGACGAATACCGTCCTGAAGATTGGCGTCCATTTATCGATGCTTCCGTGCGTAGCCTCAAATGTGTTTTACTTCATAATTAAAATAAATATGCATCTATTCCAATAGCGTATACAACAAAAATGAAGAAGAATGTTGAAAATATAAAAACTATCTTGAATAAAATCAAATACACTGAGCATAATTGGTTTATTTGCGTTGATTTAAAAATGGTTAACTTTTTACTGGGATTTCAAAGCGGATACACCAAGTATCTTTTTTTGTTGTTTTGTTTTGTTTTTTGCATGTGGGATAGCAGGGCAAGGCAAATACATTGGAAAACAAACAAATGGCCTCTTCGAGATAAACTTACAGTAGGAAAAGCTAATGTGATTAGCAAACCTTTGATGTCTCAGGAAAAAAACATTCTACCACTATTACATATAAAGTTAGTTTATGTAAGCAGTTTGTAAAGGCTCTAGATAAAGATGGAGAATGCTTCAAATATATATGTCGCTTTTTTTTTCATATGTTAGCCTAGAAAAGATGAAAGCAGGAGTTTTTGACGGACCTCAAATCAAGAGGCTCCTGAATGACAAAAATTTTCTAATAACCATGAATGGTATTGTAGAAGCAGCATTTAGGTAATAGAAGAGACGACAATTACGAAGAGCTTGTCAAAAATATGCTTTAAAACTATGAAGCTTTGGGGGTAAATATGAGTATTAAGGTTCACACCTTGTATAGTCGCCTGAACAAATTTCCTGACAATCTCGGTGCATATAGTGATGAACAAGGCGAGCGATTCCATCAAGACATGAAAGTGATGGAAGAGAGATATCAAGGAGTCTGGAACTGCCACATGATGGCAGATTACTGCTGGAATCTGCCCCGCGACCTGTCGGAATACACTTATAAGAGAAAATCAAAAAGGTTGAAATTCATGAAGGATTGACTGTAACATTTTACATTTGTTGCTAATATCATTTTACATTTGTTTGTATAGATTCGGTTTCCTTATACTACAGTAAATAAAGTACCTTTTGGAATGACGTTCTCAGTTTTTATTTGCGTTCAATGTGTTTTTCGTACCGCTTATATGGACTGATGTACCACATTGTGGCCTAAATATGTATATGTTATATCTCTAAAAATTGATGAGATACATAAAAACTAACATTATATTCGTGATTAGCACCTCAAATTAAGTCAGAAACTGGTGCATTATCAAAACATCTTTTTCGGTGTAGAACAGTGTTATTTATTTAAAATATATATTTAAACACAAAGATATTTTAAACACACACAATTCAGTCTTGCTGAGTCTTCCGTCTTGATGAGGAGATATAAGGAGGACTTCTTCAGCGACTTGATGATGATGTTTGGCAGGTTGAGCTGCAGGACAAGTGCTGTCTCTTGGACCTGTGTATTGCCCAGGAAATTGGCGAACGACGTCGTTCAAGTCTACAAATACTTGTCGTGCTTCTTTGTAGTACTAGGTGTCTATCTCGAAACTGACAATTTTAATTTATATAGAGATAAAGAAATGGACGGTGGAATGTTCTTTTCTATTAATAATTATCAAATCGTTTTAAATAAATATAGAAATAAAGAGAAAAAATATGGTGATGTAATAAAATATTTTTTATCATTTTATAATAATAATTACTGTAAATATAATTTTGGCTTGAAGTAATATTTTAATAAATCATTTATATTTCTCGAGTATACAACATTTGTGAAAATTTTGTAGAATGCATGTATGCAAAGCGTGGTTTATATTGATAACTTAATTTTAAAATAAACTATTATAAATTTCTCTTCAATAATATTTATATCTATTTATTGTTCTACGCGCGCTTACACAACGTCTTTTAACAGCTGCAAAATATATCCATTCCGTTAGTATCAAAACAGCACCTGTACATCCTAATTATCCAAGTTATTTCTCATATTTACTGAATATGATCATCAACTTAGCGCCCTCAATCGCTGGTAATTATGAATAGTTTCAGATATATGGAAAATATATTTTATAAAATCTATTTTATATTGTCTCCAACATATTATTGCAATTTCTGACCCTTTTTAATTAATATATATATATATGTGCGTGGGAAAAAATATAATATATTTTTTAGATTTATCTCGCGTGCATGTTTGCTTGAATTTTTGTAAATACGAAAAATCGAACAACGAATAGACCTCAACCATCCAAATATCAAAGATCCACATGAAAATTTGCAATAATTGATTCAATAGTTTTGGATATTTTGTATAGAATGTGTCTGAAATATTATTTATATAAACTTTGGCCTTAGCCAAAAGGACAAGAAACGATTAAATATAGCGAAATAAACAAAATAAAGGTTTGAGTCAAAAGGCGATCCATTAATTAAGATTATATAAAAGGGCGTACCTGGATCTGTAAAAGAAAAAAAAAATTTTTTTTTCTTAAAATATTTCGAGAGATTGCTCCCTCTTTATCAATTTATTGCACAGTGAATTCACTGGCACTAAATTGATAAAGAGGGAGCAATCTCTCGAAATATTTTAAGAAAAAAATTGTTTTTTTTTCTTTTACAGATCCAGGTACGCCCTTTTATATAAAAATAAAGGTTGTAAGACATGATTATCATTAAACCCCATCATCGTATTGAAGGAAGACAGAAAAACAATTATATAAGTTCATCATTTTATCTCAGACAGGGGCGCCTTTAACGACAAACCTAGTCGTAAAAGTAGTTACGCTGTGTTTCAGACGAATGCAGGTTCTGCTTGCGGCATCCGGATGACCGCATTCCCTGTTGGTGCCATCTTGGAAAAGGCACATTGCTAGCGACATTATCATACTGACCCGTCACTTGGGGTGTTGGTATGAGGTGCCATTGGATACAAAGTCTCAGTCACCTTTTGTTCGCATTCCCAGAACTTTGAACAATCCCTGTTACATTTCTGATGTGTTAAGGCCTTTGACAGAACTCTTTTTATTCGAGGTTTAGAATACGCTACGTATCAGAAGGGTAATGCACGACCCCATGTTACTGGTATTGCACGAACCTTCCTACCTACAGAAAATGTTTGGCTGCTGCCAGCATATTCTCCTGATCTGTCACCAATAGAGATCGTCTGATCAATGGCTCGTCACCAGTCACTACTGTCGATGAACTGTGGCATCGTGTTGAAGCTTCATGGGAAGATGTACGTGCCATCCAATTTATATTGGACTCAATTCCGAGGCACAGAGAGATTGTTATTGCTGTCAGTTCTTCTGGCTAAATTTTTCTCAGTTTTTTTTTTTTTTTTTTAGCTTCAATTTTAATCACTTATTATTCTCAGTAAAAATTTTAAAAATAAATATCACTTTTGAATGGCACTAATAGAAAAGCTTTTAAAAATTCGAATTTATTCATTATTAACATTTCTACTCGATTGCTTGGAAATAAAATTGCAACAAAAGTGACTTATAAAATAAATTTTGCCTAGAACCAATCCCAGGGTCGAAAGCGGTTACATGGGAAATTTAGTGCTCTCTACCACAGTAGTTTAAGAGTTTATGAAAATCAGACAAGCAGATATATAAAAAATATATTTTTTATAATACCATAATTTATTAAAGATATATCTGATAAATAGTCATTCAATTAATTATAGGAACGATCAATATACTAATAATTGCAGTGAGAATATAGTCAACTGGATTACAGAATAGGTTACATCGAGAGAGAGATTTTAGAATATATTTTTGGAATATTTCAACACAAATACATAAACATGTTTTTAAGAGGTATATATCGAGCTTGTTTATATTAAAAATTGCTAATTCCTTCGACGTAATAAAAAGGTTTGCAACTTTATTGTGTGAGAGTGCTTATACAAATGCAAATTGTTTTATTATTATTTAACAGGAAAGCTGAATATTCATTTAATTAAGCTTAATAAAATAGATTAAGTCAAACAAGATAATCTTCTGCACATTTTGTCTCATTTACATATCAAGTTTCATGTTTAAAGCTATTTATAATTCCTTTTTATGCAGAGGATATTATTTTAAAATAAACCCTCGACAAATATATATATATTTTTTATAGTATTTATTATTAAAAGTTAAATAGGTTTAAGAGGTAATTTAATAACTTTTATTTAATACCAAAAAAGCTATTTAAAAAGTCATTATTCTCTGGTAGAAACAAGAGGGGGAAATTGAACTTAATTTTTAGATAATTTCCAGGGGGAGAACCGAGAAAATTAAATTTTCTTTTGGAAAATTGTTTCCTCCCAGACGATTACATTATGAATGTAAACAATTGAAGAAGCTAAGCCTGAAAAAGTTTGGTAATTATAGCTTTATAAGAGTAGAAACAGCAATTACTGTAGATGTTTACATCTTCTGCTCAATAATTACCTACGCCATTAGGAAGCTTGTTATTTTCGCAGGCGATCCCTCCAAACATCGATTTAGGTAAATTAATCCCAAACGAATAAGAAGATTTAATAATATTTATATTTAGCAATTAAAATTTATTACCAATTATTTTTATCAATCTGTAAACGAATATAACATTATTGATTAGTTTCAAGTCTGAATAATTGTGGTTATTTGCATAATTTTGAAATCATCTCTAAAAAATAATTCTTGCTATACGGCGTAAGTTTATTTATTGCAGTTAATAATTTTATTTTCATTTTTAATTTATATGAAAACATTATTTCTATATAAAGATAAATGGTTTCCCTTTTAAACGTTTATTTTGAAACGTATTTGTGTTTCATAAATGTTTATTAGCTCCGTTTTATAGGGCTGACGAAATGGCATCCAATGCAACTTTTAAAACAATTTATTTAAATATTTATTACACTGAAACCTTTATTGCATACACACGAGATACCCAAGCGTGGAAAAAATTGCCTGTCTCCTTTAAAAAAAAAAAAAAACAGACGGCCGGCGACATCAAAGACTTTCCACTTCCTTATTTTTTGTCCATGAGGGTATTTCATTTTCATTTAGATTTATTTGAGTTTTTATTTTTATATCAAGTAAATTATTTTCAAATTAAATTTGACCGGAATGGCATAGGAGAGGGAGGAATTTGAGAAGGAAATACTTGTCAAAACATTTAACCGAGAAATCGGTAGTTAGCGATGTCCCTGAACTCCTCAGCAATTCCTCTGATATCAACTGAGGATCCTGTAGAGAAGAGTTGTTTCATGTAAAACAACCATTATTCGATACGCTATCAGCTATTTACTGAAACCAATTGCTAGCAATGTTTTCACACAGAATTATTTATCTGTCATTTTGCTGGAACGGCTTGTGAAATTTATACATAGAATCCCTCAAAAGTTACTTTACCAATGTTTTTATATATTTTGAAGACATGTAAATAAATTTCTTGAACATTCACACGCAAATATCTACACAGGATATAGCGTGTATTTTGTAATAAATAATGTTCTTATAGAGTATTATTTACCAGTTATCTCGCGATATATAAAATCGGTTGCTAATGGCTTCCCCACATTCATGCGCTATAACACTGAAACCAATTGACATTGATGCCCCTTCACATCTCATCAGCTTTTTCCTTGGCATTGATTTCTACTTATCATTCTATATTTGGTTCTATTTTTACAAATTGGTGTTTAAAAAGTTATATATTTCTTTCTATGAATATTGAATTTTTTTTACTATAATGTTCATATATACAAGATATATTTAAACGGCTCAAAAATATTTTGGTAAGCAAATTTAGAAAAATTATCTGTTAAAAATATAGCCCATATTTACAAATTTAAATAAATTATATTTTATTTCCCACCTTAACAATAGTATTTCAAAAACAACTAGAGATAGTTGATATTTTTTCAGATTTACAAAAATATGGATTGGATAGCAGATGATCATGTAAGAGCTATTTATAGTCACAATAGCGTATGGTTCAACATTCTGGTGCCCATATATAAAAACAAGAGGTTTTAAAACAAATTGAACTCATTTCAGTATACATTCTCAAACACTGTCCTTACAGTACAACATCATCGAACTGCATTTGGTCATAAAGTTCTATGGTTATAATATATTAAATATCGCCGGTAAATTTATATAGCATCATCTTATATTTACATTATTTCATTCTTGCGTATATAAATATTAGATTGTAAGTTATATTTGTGTTGTTAATAAAAATAATATTTCAGAAAACACCAAAATAAACTTGATAACCCAAATACATCACACTCATCTCCTTGCACGAATACCTAAACTTACAGATTTCAGTCTGTCAATTCTTTTTATGTCATACCTTATTAATCTTTCAGACGATGACCAACAACCCCATTTCTTGTTTTAGCAGGAAAATAATTCAGTCAACGTTGTAATCTAGAATAACCAGTTGATGCGATAGATGGTATCGTTCAGTTTAAGAGATGTCATCACCTTCGTATTATTTTTTTCCAAACCTATTTTTCTAAATATTTGCTTATGGATGTATTTATGCATGCACACTCTTAAATACATGAAAGACATATAGAACAGAAAGATACCGTCAGCTAAATAGTTTCATTTTTTTTCTAATTGAGCTAAATAATTAGCGAGGTGATGTGAAATATATGGCTAATCAGGTCCCAGATGTTGTGCTTGCAATTAGAAATAATTAAATAAAACCTTCAACCAGCCATGATTGAAATATGATAAGAAAATGGAAGAAAAACTAAAAATTCAGTTAACCAAAGAAAAATAAATTTCTAAATAAATAACTGGATGCAATTCAATGGAATTTAATTTAAATTAATTAATAGAATTCTCTTCTAATTTGTTTTTATCAATTGTGTGAATATTGATCGATTTTTTTACAGATGATTTCCGCTTGATAGATTCAAGAAATCCTTCTTATTGATATAATTCAATTTATTTACTTTTTATTTACATTTTCTCTCTTCTAATATTTTTGTTCAATATTACCACTTATTAATGATATAGGATGCATGTGTCTTTTGTGATTTAATAATTAAAATTAGGAAAATGCCTCATTTCATTCTATAGATAATGAATTGAATTCTATCTTTTTACCATTTGTATATATAAAATAAAATATTGTACAATTTATTTTATATAAAATTTTAAAAATTATTTTGTACAAAGTACCAATTGAATGCGTAGATTGACTTAAAAATGCTAATGAAGAAAATAGCTGGGACTACGATATATGTTTTCTACATATGAACTCTCTCTCTTTCTCCCGTCGCAATTATTATAGTTTTCAACACACCCTCTAACTAAATAGTTAGGCTTAGAATTCAAAGTCAATTCTCATATTATATAGCAGACCAAGCGCACTCACTAATCATGCAACTAAACGCTACTAAGAAGGATGTTTCCATTATTACACACTGTTTAAGGACACAATTTCGAAAATCCAGCTTTTCGTAATTTATTAGGTGCAAACATGTTATTCACATCGAAAATTTAAATTGACCTTTTTGATATTTTTCCCGATAGATAGCAGTATCTAATTTTATAATTATTTTCTGCTCAGGAGGAGCATTCTCTGTGTTTAGCACGTTTTCTTTCGGGAATATTTTGGCAATATAATCGAACAATTCTGGTGAGTAATCCTGTGCTTCTCTATTTACACATTTTCCCACAGCAGTATGAAATGACGAACCTCTCACACAGAACTCCTAAAAGACCACTTTGTCAATACTCCGTTTAGTTGTTTATATTCAAGATATTGAGTTTACCCGCTTTGGCATAGCTGAAAGGCAGGGAAAACTATAATATTTAGAGGTAATAAAAACAACTCGCTCCATCTGTTGGCAGAAAGCTCAACTACGCTTGAAGGTTTCATATATAATTAAGGGTTATTGAAGTGTCGGAGAAATAATAGAAAATGTTTCAATATTTATTTAAAATAGTTAGTATATATCGTAATTTAAACCAACAACCCCATATTGTATGATACTTGTAACAAGATTATCATGATGTATAATAGAAACACATCTGTAAATGATTATACGCATTATTGACATGTGTCATTACATCATCATATGTAATGTACTTTGTACAAACTGAGGATAAATAAATAAAACTCTGTAATAGATTAAGAGTTGAGCTAAAGCAGAGATCGAGATGTAGCAGTCCCAAAACAACATCTAAAGATAGATAGGAAACTGTCAGGGCGGCGCCAGTGTACAATTTCGCCAGCCGATCCACGCTCTTTTTGCATCTGCTGAAATGCAATACTTCCTCTCTCGGCAAAGATATAGCCAAAAATATAGTCACTTCACCATCAGCGGAAGCCCTCGTCGGTTGTCACCAAGGTCCTCCCCATCCACCATGTAGACCAGTAAGAACTTTTTATCTCCATCTTTCGCTCCTAGCTCAACTTTTATCTGTCCACGTAACTTTCCTAGTGCAACTGTGTCTTCGTTTTTTGTGTGGACATTCCCAAGCCTTCCACTTTGCCTCGACCTGTACTCTGTGAGAACTGTTAAAGGTCTCCCAAGGTGCAGAGAGGTACTGGAAAACTCCCCATCCTGACTGTTCCTCTCGGTCAACACAGTATAGTGAGAGTTGACAGGATCGCACACCATAGATTAAGTCGACTGGATATCTCACCACATTTTTTAGTCGACAGGATATCTCACCACATATATTATTGATGCAAACAGTATATGATCAACAGAACATTCGATATTCTATATATTATTTTTATTTAATATGGTTGACGCTAATACTTGAGTCTCATATAAATCATTCTATATAGAGAGAGAGAGAGTGTGTGTGTGTGTGACAATTGACAATTAAAACAGACTTTATTGACATACTAGTCAATATTTACACTCCATCAAGAGTTAAGAAATATTTACAGTCTTCTTGGAAGTGGGAATTCACATCAGGCAGAGCCCTTCCCGAAGGGACGTTTTGGTCTCAGTCAGTAGCTACAGAGCTGCCTTGAATTTGAACAGTCCGTCGAGAGTAGTCTGGTCGCCACCCCGGGCGCGCCCTATGACGGTGTCCAAGAAGCCCGAAAGAATCCTCCTTTGGTCTCATGGTATGTTATGAAAGTTATTCCAAGCGTCCTCGTAGCACAGGACCGAATTAATGATAGGATCCTCATCGATCCACTCGAGTATGGGTCTCAAGATGTTTCTGTGGTCCAATTCCTTGAAAGTGTCACGGAGCAATCTTTTACGGTCTTCATCGGTCTTGATAGGCAGTGCAGGCAGAGAGGCCACTTTAGTTGGGGCCGATTCCTTCCTATGGGAAACGGGCGGCGTCGGCTTAGCAGGCCGTGGCGCTTTCAGTGTGGGTGTTGGAGGCACTGCCGCCGGTCCTGTCCTCAGCACGGACTTGACCTGATGCAGGACTTTGTAAACGCTGGTGTTGCTTCCGGGCTTCAGGCCAAGGAGCCGCTTAATCATGCCGGCGAGAGCCTCGTTCTGCGGAGGTGTCAGGAGCGGTCCTTGTCTTTGGGCCCTGGTCTTCGAGGAGAGGAGGTCCAAGATCTCCTCCCGCCCAAGACCAAGAGCGTCCGTCTCAGCAAAGGACACGGCGGGGCTTTTCCGAATCAAGGTCACGAGGTCCTCCCTCGTGGATTTCCTGCTTGATGCTGTTGAGGAAGCGGAGGACTCCTCTATGGGAGTCATTTCGATGTCCTGTGCAGAGGGCTGCGACTTCGCCGATTGAGGGCTCACGGAACCCCCAGGTGCCCGCAAGGGCGAAGCAGGTGTCACAGGTGGAGGGGGAGGTGGCGTCTCCTCCGCAGGTGAGGCCAAAGGCGCTGGTGGTGATGGCCGGAGTGCAGCAGGTGGAAGGAGCGCTGCTTGGCTCGCGGGAGGCACGTCGGAGACCTCCATGGCTGGACTGGGGGACGCCGGAGGTGGAGGCTGGGCAGATGGCTGCTGAGGCAGCTTGGGCGCAGTCGCTAGTGGGACGCTAGTGGGAGAGGTGGGTGTGACCGGTCCAGGTTCCGTGGTTCGCCCTGCAAGCAGGGGGCAGTTGGCCCTGCGATGTCCTTGGCCACGGCACCTGGAGCACCTGATCCCAGAGGACAGGTACGCCGGCCAGGCCTCGCCCTTGATCGAAATGTCGAGGCGGGTGGGCAGCCTCTCGATGGTCATTCCTTCGCGGAGGATGATAAACGCCTCTCGGCGGCCGTCGTTATAGACGTACGGGCCAGCTTTCATCAGCTTGGGGGCGATAGATGTCACTCGCCCGAAAGGTGAAAGGGCGCTGATGACGGCTGCATCCCCCACGAAGAAGGGGAGGTTGCCCACCGTAATTCTCTCCGCCCTTTTGCGGAACGGGAAGGCCCTGTGGAGAGTTCCCTCCACCTCGAGGCCCTCGTTGACGAGGCGCTCGGCCATGCCTCTGCTTGCCATTCCCACCAGGAAGTGGCCGTTCATCTTGGTCACTTGGAAGACATCCCTGGTGCTCCCAAACATTCGATCGATGGCCCTCATGTAATGGTAGGGCTCCAGTTCAGGGCTGCGCTCTACGAAGACGCAGTGGTCTTCGGTTGAAGACGCCTGCCGCGCCCTGGCCTCCGCGATATGCGCCCTAGTGGTCCTGACCTCCTCCGCCCGCGGTGCCCATCCCGTGGACGATCGTGGCCGGCGAGTGGCCCCTGCGCCTCTGGTGCCGGAGGAAGGTGCAGCCGCTGCAGGAGAACCCGGCGAGTCGCGGCGCCTTTTCTTATTCTTGATGACGGTGAAGTCGTCGTCCTCTCCAGGGCCTTGGTCCTCGGTGAAGTCCGCCCAGTTTCCCAGAACACGGGCAGCGCCATTGGATGACGTGGCTGCTCCTGCCGCGCCGGTCGTGACGTCACCGCGCGCGGCGGCCAGATTTGCATCTTTAACGCCTGTCGGCGGATTTGCATAATTTTGACTTGCGCTCAGTGTTGGGCATTAAAAAATTATTTTTCAATTAAATTGAAGTGCAATTAACAATTAATTAATTGTTAATTAGAAAAGTGCAATTAACAATTAATCAATTGTTAATCTTTAATAAATCATTTTAATTAATATTTGCCCAACACTGCCTGAGATAAAAAGTGTTTTTATTAAATACAACACACCTTTACCATCGTCAGCTGCAGTTGAACGCCTTTTTTCTTTTGCGACAATGACAAATCTGCCAAAGAGTCACAAATTGTCGGACAGCATGTTCGAGAAGAGAGTGGTACTGAAATGCAGTGTTGGGCATTAAAAAATTATTTTTCAATTAAATTGAAGTGCAATTAACAATTAATCAATTGTTAATCTTTAATAAATCATTTTAATTAATATTTGCCCAACACTGCTTGCGCTTTGATTATTTGAAATCTTCCTCTGCAGATCTTCCTTTGCAGATAATTCAGCGCAAGTCAAAGCTTGTGTGCTGCGCCTTACAGGCCCTTGTGCAGCTTTTGAAGGGCTTTCAGCCCGTACCAAGCTCGTCGCTATGCGCGACATTTGCACACACGCCAGAGGCGAAAAACGGCGGAGCTCGCGAAAGCGTGGCCGCACGCCCGAGTGTGTGTGTTTGGCCTTTTTTAAATCTTAATCAAATATAAATAAATTTATTTTCATTAAGAACGAGATTTTTTAATTATACAAACTTCTAACTCTCTTTACTGCGGAGAAAAATATTGAGAGGTCATGGCACATCAGTGATAAAACCTTACCGGTGGTTTCGCCAGTTATATCTTCCATGCCACTTTCTAAAGCTCTACAATGGTATTGGACAATAGTGCTGACATGTCCAACACTGCAGGCTTGTTCTCTGTTATGAATCTTTGGATTTAAACAGAGTAGAATATGAAGTGAGTATTTTTTGCACTGAGCAATTCTCTTCTACAAATAGTTTAATTAATCATAAGGTGACAACGCGCCATATATAGCCATCTATTTAGAAACGTATATATTAATCTATATATATATAAAAATGAATGTATGTGTGTGTGTCCTTTATGCCTGACCAAACCACTCATTGGAACGCCATGAAACTTTGGGAAGTTATTTAGTATAGTACTGGGAAGGTTTCTAGCAAATAATTTTTTTGAAATAACTTTTCGCTTAAAAATAATCAAGATAAATATTCTATTTATCTGTTATAATTCAACAATCTGCTCTAAATATTATCATGATGATACGATGATTTTATAATGTAGAAAATTTGGAAAGACAAAATTCAGGATGACACGGCAATTTATTTGAGACAAGAATAATGATACAATTCCAAGGCAAGATACTATTACTTTAACTTCCAATTACCGAGGGAACCAATTAATATTGATTTTATTCAACTTATCGAGTATTTTTGAAGGGACCGGGAAAAAATGTTCACTTTATCGAGAGATTCGTTAGACAAACCTTTACTCGGGTAAAACCCGGGCGAAGCCGGGCACGTCCGCATATATATATATATGTCACACACACACAGCTCTTCAAAAACAAATAAGAATGTCATTATAAAATTTCACTGTTCAATATAAACAATTTTACTATGTCCTTTGTGATTATCTTATATATAAAAATTCTATTGTTACACTCTGACTTTATATGGGGCGTCATTTGTCCTTTGATTTGTTGTACAAATTACCAATCACTACGCACGCCCGCGCCTCTGTCTGCCCTTCTCAAACCTCAGTTCCCTAAAAGATAGTTGTATAAGCTGAACTTCGGCTGGGCGGCGCTGCGCCTTCTCACAACGCGGACGCTTGCAAAGAAGTCAATTTATTTTTTAAAAAGGGACGCCACGCCTATGTATGTTGCATGCCTCTGCGGAGACAGTGGTCTGATGAAGCTCGGCCGCATGAAGGCTTGATTTCTTTTCTTTTTTTATTGAATAAAATAAATCCATTTCAAATATTTTCATCTATATTTTTCAACAAGGTTATTCAATATATATTATTCAACAAGATATTAACTTCAAACAAAATAGAATATTTTTCACTGCAAGTTTTGCAATATATATAGAATAATCTCTCCATTGTAGATCTATTAATATCTTTATTCTTTATCTCTCTCTGTGTACTTAAGAAAGTATTATATCTAAGAATATCTAGAGAGATTTTCACTCTAAATTAACAAGATCTTCACTTTAGACACCAACGAACTTTTAAAATGTATAGCTACATCAACCACTTCCTATTGAACAAACTCCAATCCAGCAAATGCTTTTTAAAACGGACTCAACTATAGACAGGGTCAATAGGTTGACCGTAGGCAAAGCAAGAACTTCATAACATTTTATTATCCATCACCCGTTATCCAAAGTCTCAACTCAATTACAGAACCAATAATTTCTAAAATGGGGAAACTCGATAGGACCTTAATGCTCCTCGAGTCCGTTAGCCTCAAAGATCACGCTTTCATCAACGTATATAATAAAAATACTTTCTCAAAAAGCTGTCAGCCTTCCATTATTTTTACATAGTTGTACGAAATAAAAATAAAAATAAACGATAGAAATAAGTTTCTTTATACGTGAAATTTTATGCAAGCTTTCGGATCTTATCGATCCTTCCACAGGCCAAGCTATAAGCTGAGAGAAAGAGTATATATAGATGTACAATATTATTTACATACACCTAACGAAGATAGAAAATAAAAATAAATATAAACACATTTACCTAAAATAATATATAAATTTCGCCAGACTGCAGGACATCTACATATTCGAAAAATAAGCCGCAAGTGAAATTCTATCTACATGCGAACAAAACATGGTGTATGGGGCCATGGGTGTGAAGGTCAAACTGGGGAAGATGAGGAAGGATCTGGTGAAAAGGAAGGGCTGGGCTGTTTTTTCCTGAATGAGTGGTACTGAGATGGTAGTTCTATACGCCTGTTGATACTGTTTAAATCATGAGAGACGAAGGATTCTATTAATAATCTTTGATATTTGGATTTGATGTTGTGGTAATGACAGGTTGGGTCGGAAAGGTTAAAGGTGTCATTACCACAACATCAAATCCAAATATCAAAGATTATTAATAGAATCCTTCGTCTCTCATGATTTAAACAGCATCAACAGGCGTATAGAACTACCATCTCAGTACCACTCATTCAGGAAAAAACAGCCCAGCCCTTCCTTTTCACCAGATCCTTCCTCATCTTCCCCAGTTTGACCTTCACACCCATGGCCCCATACACCATGTTTTGTTCGCATGTAGATAGAATTTTACTTGCGTCTTATTTTTCGAATATGTAGATGTCCTGCAGTCTGGCGAAATTTATATATTATTTTATGTAAATGTGTTTATATTTATTTTTATTTTTATTTTCTATCTTCGTTAGGTGTATGTAAATAATATTGTACATCTATATATACTCTTTCTCTCAGCTTATAGCTTGGCCTGTGAAGGATCGATAAGATCCGAAAGCTTGCATAAAATTTCACGTATAAAGAAACTTATTTCTATCGTTTATTTTTATTTCATACTTTATAGCAATTCTTTTGTCTATTTACATAGTTGTACATTGAAGGATGATAGAGTCCCTGAGATATGTATAAGAAACCGTTGGGTATTACAAAGTTTAACTGCGAAAGAACTGCCTAAAATATTCTCTCGTATCTAAACAATAAAGTTGTGGCGCGGGTAATATTCTAGCTCTCTCAATTTTAATATTAAGAAAACCTCTAAACATACAACATGAAGGTTTATCGTCTATATAAATACGATGTCTGTTCGCTCACTGTCGGTGATGCACGATTTCAACTCGGAAACTACTAGGAGTTAAGACTTGATTTTTTTCTGAGTTTTTCGTGACATAAAAAGAAAAAGAAATCAAAATAATCCAGTTTCTATCTCACACTTCCTTGGCGTTACAAGCAAAAAACTGGAAAAATCAAGATAAATATTAATTTATCTGTTATAATTCATCAATCATTTTCTTAAATAACACATCATGCATATATCATGCATTCATATTCATTATATATAATCTATAATCATCTTTATAAAAAATTATGTGATGACGAGTGTGTGATGCACGATTTCATCGCAGAAGCTCTTGGGAGTTGGAACTTTATTTTCAGCGATTGTTCATGTTTTCAAATTAAGAATAAATCCGAAAATTCAGGTTCCTATTGCCAACCCTTTTCAATTACAAGCAAAGTTGCCTGTGGAAATTCAGATTAAATATTATTTTATCCGTAAAAAAATATTATTCGGTTTAAAATATCAGCGTGAAAATATATTTTATATTCTTTTTATATAGAGATACATATAATAAATCTTATTTAAATTTAACATATAATAGTGAATTCATATAATATTTTAGAGCTTTTTAAGTAAATGAATCATTCTTTAGAATGACCCAAAAGAATTCAAAACAAATGAAATATAATCGTGGGTTAATCAAATATGATATCATAAAAAATATAGACGAGAAATACATTTAATTGAAAGTGTATTAATGTAATGTAAATAAAAAATGGGAGCTTCAGGCAGCAGCTAATATAGTGATAGGTTAAAAATTATATGCGATTATTAATAACTTGATCAGTTTCTTTGTGTTTATTTATATTGACTAGATCTCAAATTATGAGGCCCAGTATTTTCACATTAATTTATAATATAGCTCAGGACAAGATCTATTTATTAAACTCTATGTGTATAATATTAACCCTTTAAGTTATTTTGCCAGAAATAGAATATTTTATTATAAACTTAATTTTCTGTTGCGCATATTATGGATATAGCTCTTGATCTATTTATTATTTAATGGGAAGTTTCAGCAGAATGAGGGTAGTTAGACTTGTATACGTAGAGACATTTTTAGGTAAATATTCTCATAAATTCCTTGCGCATGTGCGATGAGTTCTATAGTTTATTATTAAGCTTTAGATTTAATAAGGCTAAGGAAATTGGCTGTCGATCTTGACCCGCTCGTAGAACGGGCTAATGTTCTAATATTTAAATATTTCTAAACACATGAGCTCACAATTATTTTTCATTAAATTGAGAGAATTTTAAATAGTCTCGATCTGCATCAGCTACTCTCACGTAGGATAAAGCAGAGTTGCCTCAAGGGTATAATTTGTATTCAGATTCCATTGAAAATAGCACTTTTCATACCGAAATGGGATTATCTGCCTAAAACGATTGTATTTTGACGTTTATTCGTTTTATCGAAATAAAGAAACGAATAGTTGTAGGTTAATTCTCTTGTCGTTAATATCATCAGGGCTTTATGTGTTTCACATAGAATATGGCTGAATATATTATCTAGTAAATTGGTATCCTATTCTCTCTTTTAATTTTCTTTACCACCACAAAAATGTTGAGATATTGAGTAGATGGCCATCGACGGCTGAGAAGAGTCGTAACAATACATTAAGCGCATCTGGTCAATAAACTAGCAATAATACTTTGGCAGTGATGATATTAATTTTTACAGAGAGGACAAATTTACCCTCTTATAAAATTTACTAGACGAATGGCCCGGGCAACGCCCGGGTTTTACCCGAGTGCGTATATATTTTAAAAACGTTTTAATTCAAATATATTCGTTACAATTATAAATTGGCGCCATGGATGTCACTCTTGTGAAACGTCCCGTTCCAAACTGTGTGTTTTTTAAATGTTTTACTTAAAATACTATTCGTTACAATTATAAATTGGCGCCGTGGATGTCTCTCTTGTGAAACGTCCCGCCCCAAACTGTGTGTGTCTTGAAGATATAAAAATAAAAATGTGAACGGAAAAATATGTCCAGGGTAGCCTAGTGGTCATGGCATCTGCCCGGTAAGCGGAAGGTCGTGGGTTCGATTCCCATCCCTTGACACTTTTTTTATTTTATCCATTCTGACCAAAATCTATCCGTGAACTTCACAAAGTGAACTTCACAAAGTGAACTTCACACAGACAGAATAAGGCAATTATATTATACGAATGACCCGGGCAACGCCCGGGTTTTACCCGATTAAATGCTTTTATTCAAATACTATTCGTTACAATTATAAATTGGCGCCGTGGATGTCATTCTTGTATAATATATGAATGAGTTTTAAAAATTGTAAAAAAAAAAAAAATGCATCGGCCGGGAATCGAACCCGGGCCGCCCGCGTGGCAGGCGAGCATTCTACCACTGAACCACCGATGGTTATGAAAAATCCCATCCGTGAGCTTCAAACAGACAAACAGACAGAATAAGGCAAATATATAAGTAGATTTCAAAACATTTCGAAATATTATAAAATATTATTTATATTGACCGAAATTTTATAACAAAATTCATCAATTTTTTATTAATAATCGGTATTTTTGTAGCTAAGATTTGTACAAGGATTATACGAAGGAAAAAGCATATATCCTTAGTTTTTAATTTATAGCATCACCAAAATGAGGTCTATAGTCAGAAACGGCAAAGGCGGAAGTCACTGGTAGATAAACTGGTGTAACCCCACTGATGTTCCTTCTAGTAGTTCCATCTACTTTGACTTGCTTGTTATATATTTTTTATATATTAATGTATAAATAATTGTTGCTCAAGTGTTAACATCTCATAAATAAACAGCGATGACACTATATAGCAATAAGTGGTTGTGTTCTTAGGGACTCGGTGCTGAGCGGGTCAAAAAATTCTAAGAAGTATTCCCAAACACTTGGAATGCTTTAAAGAAATCAAAAAGTGAATTAATTGGTTCAGACATGGTCGTTAATAGGGCAGGGCCCGAGGGAGTAGGATGGGGCCATTAACTTGGCATTAATGCCTCTTGGGGCATTCAACTTTTATTAATATTTCTTCTCCTATCAAATGTGAGGGATTGGTTAAAATTTGGCGATATTTTACATAGCTCATACCTAAGGGGCATTGACCCAATTAAATATATCATTTTCTAGATGTGTGATATAAAATATACCGATTTTTTTCTGTCGTAATAAAATAAATTGATGTCCAGGTGAATATTTTGTAGACGTTCCGAGTGATGAACCAGCGCTTTCGGCAGTTCAATATACCAGACCAAGGATCCAGGCCCTCCTAATATTATCATTAATGTCGTATAGGAAGGAAGTTGTTTTAATTATTTTCAAAAGTTTACTGAATTAGTTTTGATTACTATTTTAAAATATTTTACTGAATATCTCAAAATATCAAATATAGAGTATCTATGTGCGTATATTGAAAATTTACTTAATAGAGGAGACATTAGCTATCAAGAGATAATGCCATAATTTGTCGTTAGATGGTGGTGGAGATCTCTAACTACCAATATCTGGTCTAACGTGGAGGTTCAACGCGACCAGTGTCTTAACCATTAATGGTTGTAGTAAAGCCCCCCTAACTATCCGTGGTCGTTAAGGAGGTTGATGAATATGTAGAGGGAATAATGGCGGCGGACGGAACAGCCTGTAATGAAGTGAGCCACGGAATCTGCGCTTGCATTTTAAGTTGCCGCGTTGCATTGTGGGTAGCTCCATTTGGCACCATTTGTCCA
Source organism: Cordylochernes scorpioides (assembly GCA_030710605.1). Lineage (NCBI taxonomy): Eukaryota > Metazoa > Arthropoda > Arachnida > Pseudoscorpiones > Chernetidae > Cordylochernes > Cordylochernes scorpioides. The sequence continues at coordinate 908,155 of CP092866.1, read as the reverse complement.
GCAGACGATGATGGACCGATTCATTATCTGGAAATAAGTTCAAAGCGTTTAGTCTGTTTTTTTAAGTGAAAGTATTTATTTGCCATCTGTAATGTATTGGAATTTTCAGAATAAGACTACATGTTTTTATAAATATCGGAAATGTTAAGTTTTCTTCTATGAGTTTATATAAGAATGTGATTTTCACAAAATGCATTTAAACATGTTAAAATGCGAAAAGAAAAAAAGGAAAGAGCATCTCTTTATCGGGCAACTGAAAGCTGCTGATGGCTGGCGCCATCTATCGGAATAAATATCAACTATTCCTTGATTTTTAATTATTCCAGAATCGGCCAAATACCTATTTTGATTAATCGCGACGAGGGCCAAAAGCCCGAAACGAGTACGTGGTTAGCTTTTCTTGATTAATCAAGACTGGGTATTTGGCCAATTCTGGAATAATTAAAAATCAATAAATAGTTGATATTTATTCTGATAGATGGCGCAAGCCATCAGCAACTTTCAGTTGCCCGATAAGGAGATGCCCTTTTTTCTTTTCGTAATTTATGAAGCTTATCCCAGTATACAATATCACATTTGTACTATTTTCACAATGGTAAAATACGTTGGAATACTTGAAACTAAACAACATAAAGGGAGGGTGAAATTCCAATACAGAGGCACCTCTCCCTTCAACTATGTATCGTTCTGATGCAGGATAGAGGTGCCTGTATTAGTATGTAAATCGCTTCTTCCCTTTTGGAGCTATGACCCACAGCTTGCAAATATCGTAGATACCGACATGGATCTGACGTGATTCTGCAAAGGATCCCCTTAAATTCTTGGAAATTTGTCCCTAGTAGAGTCGCATCTTTTCTTTTGCGACGTGAAGAGCGGCGTCGTATCGTCAATAGATATATCGTCTTCTTGTAGGGATGTCTTCACTTTCACACGTCGATGGAGCCAGTCTCAGAAAATGTATATCACACCACCCAAAGTTTCAAGAACTTCTCGACGATCTTCAGTTTCTCTTCCCTAATCTACCCAGCATTCCCACCAAATGTAACGTAGAAAATTAGGAGGGAGACAAACTTCAATATGACACGGCAATTTATTTAAGGCCAGCACAAATTATATTGGATAAAATACAAAGGAGCAATGAGGGAAGTTTACAGAGTAGCAAACTATAAATACCAAAATTGATAATCGGTACATAAAATAATAAATACTTCGCTACAATATTTTATCATTGCAATAAGGACAGTGGAAGTTTGTTTTATGTTTAAAAGAAGCATTCTCGTGCCTTAATGTTTTCATTTCCTATGTATAGATGGCGCGTTATTTCTTGATATTGTTGCGTTGTTGGTTAACAAAGAATAACTTCCGTGGGACAAAGGATCTTTAGGATTTTATTTAAGCCTAATCGATAAAATAATTACAGAAGAGCGCAAAAATAAAACAACAACAAAGAACACAGCAGTTACAAACTCACCAACTGCAGCACGGTGAGGGAAAGCAGGAGCAGAACAGGAGACGGAAGTTCGTAGAACCTTCTAGAATCTTCCAGGAAGTACACCGGCGTCGGCGGTAAGCAGCAGTCCGACCTCTTGAGACAGCAGCTTGCTTGGAGTACACCACGTAGCTTCGTTCTTCGACTTCTCCTGCATGAGTTCCTCATCCCTATATATACCGGAGTAGATCTTTCCAGAACGGTCATGGTTGGTTAGCCAATCACAAAGCCGCCAGGCTTGAGCATTGCGAAATCGCTACTGGTTGGCCATTCCGTTGTTCTCCGATTTTTCTACATTTTTCTAGAACGTTCTAAAACATTCTCTTCTGGAATGCGCCATTTTTCTTTTTACGTAACAATATTAATCTATGGAAAGATAAAATTTCTACAGAAAATGAACAATTTGTGAACAAGCGGAAGACTAAGATTAAAAAAAAAAAACGGTCTTAGTGTAGCAATGAACTACTGATACAAGTCAAATATGAAGGTTTGCATTTTTAAAAGAGTAATATGTTTGTGTAAAGAATGTGAGGGAGTATAAAAACATTGATATATCACTAAATCGAAATATTTGCTCATTTTACCCAAATAAAAAAGCACCTAAACAATATTTACTATCATAAAGGCGAGAATAAGAAACGATATATTATTTCTAAAACATTAAAAAAAACATTTTTGAATCAATTTAGAATAAAATATAGCTGAGTTAAGAATTGGCACTAAAAACAGACGTATAGAAAAGTAAATACATCAGAAAAAATGACTAAGAGCATCTGTCACTTATAATTAATTTCCGCGGAGGAGGAATCGTTATTAGAAAAGGTTTGGTGATGATAATATTTATTAAATCTTATCCCATCGAGCAGAAATAAATACAACACACTGTTATTTAAGTTATTAAGCGCACCATCAGTAGAGGTTTGTCTGCTACGAAATGCATTATTTATGGAAATATTAATGCTGTGTAGTTCACACATTAATAATGAAATATAAGTTATATTCTCATTTAACTTTGTCACTATCACACTGATTCATATATCTATATTCTATTTATTAATAAATATTTCAGAATGTTATGCATACTCTATTGTTTTCATAATGAAAGCAAAATGAAGGGGAGGGGTAGGGAAGAGATAATGCTAAAAACTTGTATTTGAGGCGTATTACGCGGTTCTCTCTTCGCGACACACGCAGGGCACTGCGAATTTTTATTGCTCCTGCAACACAGTTCAGCTTGTTTTATTTTCACACAAAATTAAATATATTTAACAATTTGAATACAAATAGGTTTAAATAATTTCGTGATGCCCATGTTTCTAAAATGTTGCGTCATTCTTTTCGAATTTATATATATAGTATAAATTGAATCACGATGAAAATATATTTCTCATCATTTACGCAAAATCCAGTCACTCAAACAACATATTCAATTTTACCCTTAGCTTTAAGCCGCCAAACCCAAAGTTTAAATTACCGTGAAGCCCCATTTCTAAAATAAAATATTTTGCTCTAAGAGCTAGCTTGGTCTTTGCATAATTTGAACCTACAGTGAATGCAAGTTTACTGAAGGTAAATCTTGAACTTTGTTAATAAAACGGCTAACAGCAATTACTCGTTGGCACATGCGGTGTACCTACAGTACGTACAGTCACAAGTCTACTCACAGATTTTCACATGTGAACACATATGGTATTCATGCGGTGAAAACAATGGCTTCCTTCTACCCACACATTTCTACAAGTGAGCACATGTGCTGATATTGCAGTACAAAAATCCACGAGTTCACAAACATATTCCCACATATTTCTTTCAGTACAACCATGTGTATACTTACCACACAGTGTAACACATCTTTCGATCTCCAACTTTCTTCATGTACCGGCAAGTCACGACCCTCAGATTCTACCTGTATGGGTAAAATGTTGTATATGTTTAGTAAAACCCTTCACCCAGATTTCAACATTTGTAGATATGTTATTTACTAGCCGAGTGACCCGGGCAACGCCCCGGGTTTACCGAAGGGCCCGCTGAGACATTAAGAGTATAGATAGTGGCTTAAAAATTGCAATGGGTATAATATGATTTTCTAGAGGCATAATATCAAGTATAAGGGTGAGTAAAAATACTTTCTAAGTGAAGTATATACATTCGGGCAGATCTTATATATTTTTATATCAAAATGAGAATGGAATCATATCATCAACAACAAACCTTAAAATTAACAACAAATTAGACAGCACAGTGGAAAATGTAGAAAAATAATGTATAGAGTAGTGAGGAAATAAGTACAAAAAAAAAACAAAAATCGAATTAATTTTGAGGTGAGAAACTATAGGCATTTGTGAAAAGTTTAAATAAATATATTTGAAGTAAAAAAAGAGAAACAATTTGGAAAATCAGAAAAAAATGGCAAACAACATATAGAGGAATGATTTCATTTAAAGGACCTCATTAGAACTACATTTCTATTTTATATTTATACAATATAACCTCGATAATTCGACCATGTTTTGATGTCCTGACCTACGGCCTATCATATAAAAAACTGTAATTAAACACTATCGATAATTCTACTCTTACGATAATTCGACCGTTTTAAATTTCAACAGTTGATTGTTGTTTAAATACAACTTTACTGCTAAAAAGGTATTAAAGAGACGACGGCTGCCATTGAAAATATACAAAATTTATGTATAGAGCAGTGGAAAAAATAAATAAAGAGACGACTAAAATCAAATTAATATATAATAAATAGTTTATTAGCAAAAATATAATGCAAAAAAATTATTCAAGGTGAGGAACTATAAGTATTGGTGAAAAGTTTAAATAAATATTGTCGCGGAGATAAATAAAGCAAGGGCAAATTTGGGAATAAATAATTTATTACAAGGGGTATTTGTAGGGAGAGAGAGTTTTGTACAACTTACCCAAGTTAAAAGTTAATCCTAATGAACGGCGTTAGCCACCGTCCCGTTTTCCTTATTTACATATCAGCTTCCCCCCTCCCGGGGTCCAGGGATGATTGACAGTTGTCCCATCTGGATGGAGCTATTTGACATTACTCCCTCTTTAGAAAAAACAGCGACCCGCTGATTAGCTTGTCTCAGCCCTTGTTCTGGAAGGAAATCTATCACGGCCTGTGTTCCCTAGCAGAATGGAATGTTGTTCTTCAGGGTCCAGGTAGGGCTTCATCCGAATGACATGAACGATATCTTTGGATTTCCGTGATCGGGGAGACGGGTCCACGGGCTCTACTTCATACGTAACTTCTGAAAGCTTCTTGGTCACCTTGTAGGGACCGAAGTATCTCTTCAGTAGCTTTTCTGAGAGCCCTACTTTTCGGATGGGAGTAAAAACCCACACAAGATCATCCTTCTGGTAATAGACTGGAGTATGTTTCTGGTCGTAAAGTCTACGGTCTTTCGCCTGTGATTGTAGAAGGCGTGATCGGGATAGTTGACGCGCTTCCTCAATCTGGTCACAAGTTCCCCAACGTAGTCGTCAGAGATCTCATCTGGTAGGTAGGGTAGTACGGCATCGATGTAGGTCTCGGCCTCGCGGGCGTGGACAAGAAAGAACGGAGTGTAGCCGGTCGCCTCCTGTTTAGCAGTGTTGTAAGCAAAAGTCACGTAGGGTAAAACTTGGTCCCAGTCCTTCTGCTCGACACCTGTGTACATGGACAACATGTCTCCCAGAGTTTTGTTGAACCTTTCAGTCAGGCCGTTGGTCTGGGGATGGTAGGCCGTTGTAAATCTGTGCACAATACCGCACAGAGCATTGATCTCTTTTATTACTTGAGAAATGAAATTTCTTCCGCGATCTGTTATCATTTCTATAGGAGCTCCATGCTTCAAGATAACATCTTCAACCAGGAACTTAGCTGTTTCGATTGCTCCTCCGTCTGGGATCGCTTTCGTTATGGCATACCTTGTCATATAATCGGTGCACACAATGATCCAACGGTTTCCATCTTTAGAAACTGGAAATCTTCCAAGGAGATCGACCCCGACCTCATAGAATGGCTTTTCTACGGGCGGTATGGATACAAGTTGTCCAGCCGGACGTCGAGGTAATTTCTTCCTTCGTTGACACTCCCGACAATGGCTTACATATTGGCGAACAGTTCTATAAAGGCCAGGCCAATAGAATCGTTTCTTGACTTTGTCATACGTTCGGGCGAAACCCAAATGCCCAGCTGTAGGAGCGTCATGTAAATCTGCCATAACTTCCGATCTTAAGTGCTTAGGGATCATCATAAGCCAGGGTCTTCCAGTTGTGCTATAGTTTTTCTTGTATAATATGCCGTCGATAATGCTGAATTCCTTTCTGGTGTAGCCCGAGTTTAAATTATCGATTATTTTAGCTAAATCCGGGTCTTTAGTCTGCTCTATATCGACGTTGGTTAGTGACATCACAGCACTTGGTGGATCGTTCTCAAGCGGGCTCCTTGACAGACAATCGGCATCCTTATGTTTGCGTCCGCTCTTGTAGATAACGGTCACGTCAAATTCTTGCAACTTCAGCGCCCATCTTGCCAAACGGCCAGAAGGATCTTTCTGCCCTACCAACCAACATAGAGAATGATGGTCAGTGACAACCGTGAATGGTCGACCAAACAAATATGGGCGGAATTTGCTAATAGACCAGACTACAGCAAGGCATTCTTTTTCCGTTGTAGAATAGTTATTTTCAGCCTTTGTCAAGCTTCTAGATGCATAAGCTATAGGCCGCTCCTTTCCACCTTGTATTTGTAGAAGAACAGCTCCAATACCATGTCCGCTTGCATCCGTGTGTAGATGGGTATCAGCGGATTCATCAAAGTGTCCTAAGACAGGCTCTGAAATTAGAGCTGTTTTAAGGACTTCAAACGCTTTCTCTTGAGCTGCATCCCAATAAAATTGTTTTTCAGTCTTCAGTAGGTCATGCAAAGATCTAGCTTTGTCGGCAAAGTTCTCAATAAATCTTCGGTAATAGGAACATAATCCAAGAAAGCTCCTCAGTTCAGAGATATTCCTTGGCCTCGGAAATTTAGAGACGGCTTCAACTTTATCTGGATCTGGATGAATTCCATTGGCGTCAACAAGGTGTCCCAAAATCTTTATCCTCCTTGATCCAAAAAGACACTTTTTGTGGTTCAAGCTTAGTCCAGCTTTCTGGATGCAGCTTAATACAAGTTGTAGACGACGTAGATGTTCCTCAAAGGTAGGTGCGTAAACTACGATGTCGTCCAGGTAGCAAAGGCACATGTTCCATTTAAAACTGCCCAGAACACTATCTATCATCCTTTCAAACGTTGCTGGAGCGTTACAAAGACCGAAAGGCATTACTTGGAATTCATACAACCCATCTGGAGTGATGAAAGCAGTTTTCTCCCTGTCTTTTTCGTCCACTTCAATCTGCCAATACCCGGACCGAAGATCCATCGTGGAGAAGTAACTAGAGCCGGCTAAACTATCCAAGGCATCGTCAATGCGTGGCAGCGGGTAAACATCTTTTTTTGTTATCTTATTTAATCGACGGTAATCTACGCAGAATCTCCAGGTTCCGTCTTTCTTTCGAACTAGAATAACTGGAGATGACCAAGGACTTTCAGAGGGCTTCACGATGTGATTTTCAATCATCTTGTTCACTTCATCTTGAATTAGTCGTCGTTCACTTGGTGCTACTCTATAGGGCCGCTGTTTGATAGGAGAGTGGTCTCCTGTGTTTATCTTGTGCTTCACAGTACTGGTGGGCTTAATAGAAGTACTCCCAAAGTCAAATATGTCGATAAACTCGTCAAGGCATGAAACAAGCTGTAACCTTTGAATTTCAGACAGCCCTGGATCTAGAGTAAGGTTTATCTTCTGTGACCATTCACGTGACTTTAGCTGCGTTTCTTGTAACTTATCGCTGGATTCAATAAGACTGTAGATATTCCCATTCTCATAACTTTCCATGGTGCACATATTCATTCCTGATGGAATCAGTTGCGGCCAAGACGCTCCATTCGCCACTCAAATGCTACCTCGGCCGTGTCGAAATGTAACCAATGAGTTTGGTATAAGAACTTCTTTTCTTAATAATAAGTCCTTAGAAGTTGAGACTAAAACATCTCTAACACCGCATACTTCTTCGTTTATCACACTGATCTTCTTTATTGATTTAGGCGGGATGACAAAGTCGTCGGAAGCAAACAATCTCTGGTTTTCCTCCTCTCGAGATTCCAGGACGGAGGTTTCCCCGAGATGGAGTTCATTTCTGCCACAATCAATGACGGCTTCGGTGGCCTTGAAGAAGTCCCATCCGAATATGATGTCATGGCTGCATTCCACCATAACAACGAATTCAAAGGATATCTTCAGACCATTAACTTCTATGTTCAGGACACATTTTCCTAGGGTCTCTATTAAATTTTTATTTGCGGCTTTAAGAATGGGACCTGGTTCTTTGAAGAGAGGTGTCTTTAGTTCGCGTCGAAATTTGTCTGAAATAACAGAAAAGTCGGCTCCTGAATCCACCAATGCTTTAATTTTGCGTCCATTTATTTCGACCATAACAAAATTTTCTTTTAATTTAGCGGCGATATACCCTGGAGGATTTTCCTCAATGGCGACCTCACCCCCGTTAGAAGCCGCTCCACTTTGTTTTTCACATTCTGAGGCTTGGGAGAAGGGCTGAAACGACGGGTTGGCGACTGGGATTGTCTTCGGGCTGGCGACCTTGCGCGGCTTGGATGTGGGGAAGAGCTCCGGTAGAAGTACGTCGAGGTTTGGGGCGTTACATAGTCGTCGTCGGCGTCATATCTCGGGGGTCGACTCGAAAATCCAACATTTCTTCCTTCTCCGCCATTCCTTGACCTGGCTTCAGCGAAGACCTGCCGTCGTTCCCTACAATAACGGACGACATGTCCGGGTCGTCCGCAGTGGAAGCAGATAGGTTTGTCGTCGTAGGTTCTCCAATGTTCCGTCTTCATGGGTTGGGTTGGTCGGTCGATATTATAATAGGGCGTTCGTGGTTGTTGTTGTACCACGTTGACTTGTGGTCTGGTAGGTTGTAGAGCACGGCTGACCTCTTCCCTCACAGTCTGTTCCAGGGCGTTCACCTCTCGGAGAGGATTGATCACTTCAGGTGCTGAGAAAACCTTTTGTATCTCTTCTCTAACGATGCGGCGAATTAAGCCGGCCAAGTCGTCTGAGTCGTCAACACACGAAATGGGCATTACATTTGACAACCTGGCGAATTTCGTACGGCCGATCCTGCGCTGCTTGACGGTTGTCAGATGACGGCAGAACTTCAGGATCTCATCTACCGTCTGTATGTCTTTCGCCACCAATACCTGGTATGTGTCCTCCGAAATTCCCTTTATAATGTGAGCAACTATCTCACCTTCTTCCATGCGAGGGTTCACCTGGTGGCAGAGACTAAGAATCTCCTGGATGTATGACTCGCTGGATTCTTCGGCCTTCTGTGCTCTTGACTTCAGAACTTCCTCGGCGCGTCGAGCAGAATCCTCCTGCAGTCCGAACACACCGCGGAATGCGTCTTCAAAGCTTCTCCACGAGTTGAGTGATTCTTCGTTATTATCAAACCACCTTCCAGAAGTTCCGTTCAAGTAAAATACGACGTTGGCAAGCTTCATGGTCTCGTCCCATCTGTTGTACTTCGAAACTCTCTCGTACTCTTTCAACCACTGTCCAGGGTTTATATTTCCATCTCCAGAAAAGGTAGAAGGATCTCGTTGGCGTTGACAAGGGAGGTAGGATCCGTTAACAGTAGGTCTGTGGTCGTCTTCCATTTCTATTCGTTGTGGCAAAGGTTGAAGAATTGGTTCACGTCCCTGTAGACGTCGACTTCTTCGAAGTTCCGTCACGCTACCCAGCGTCTCCACCAAAATATGTCGCGGAGATAAATAAAGCAAGGGCAAATTTGGGAATAAATAATTTATTACAAGGGGTATTTGTAGGGAGAGAGAGTTTTGTACAACTTACCCAAGCTAAAAGTTAATCCTAATGAACGGCGTTAGCCACCGTCCCGTTTTCCTTATTTACATATCAGCTTCCCCCCCTCCCGGGGTCCAGGGATGATTGACAGTTGTCCCATCTGGATGGAGCTATTTGACAATATATTTGAAATGAAAATAAAAAGATAAGAAAATAATTCAGAATATAAATTTACAAACTATATTGCAGAGGAGATGATTTATTATAGGAATTTATTTAAAGGATTTCATTAAAAACTACATTTCATATATACGTGGGCTCAACTTTACATATACGCTATCCAAAGTTCGAACACTTAAAATTCCACAAAAAGCTGTCCATGCGTAAACACAGGCTATTGTAGCAAAGGTTTGTCCTTGAGCCTTATTTATTGTCATGGCAAAAGCCAACCTTAGTGAAAAATGACGCCTCTTCAGAATGAAGGGAGGGTTGGTATCTGAAGGAGCCAAAGATATTTTTGGCACCAATACAGTGTGTCCAACTTTGGTCTCTGCCAGTATTTATGCTTCAAATACAAGAGCACATGCGCTGAATCATCATACGTGTGTCATTGCAAAGGCCCTGCCTAGAATTCAAATTTCTCAGAAATATAACAATGGCACTATCCTAGTTTTAATCTGTGTGGAGGCATTCCTCTGGGAGTAAGGCTATTGAGAAATTCAGTAGGGTAGTTATTTTGCTTCTCCACATTCTCACACTCCACACTGTCAACATTGAAAAAACACTGACTCCTGTTTGGTAAGCAATTTCAAGTTAGAAACTATAGGCATTGGTGAAAGTTTAAATAAATATATTTAAAGTAAAAAAAGAAAATGTAACAAATCAGAAAATAAAATTGCAAGCAGTACAACTATATTGCAGATAAGACGACATATAAAAAGAATAAATTTATTCAGAAGCCCTCATTAAAAGCTACATTTCTAGTTAAACACAAGGTAATAAGACCAAATCCAAATAAATAAATAGTGTGTGACGTTTCGGTAAAAGTGCTGTTGTTATATATGTATTTCTATAATCCAAATTGTGGCTTATGATTACATTTACAGTTTTATATATATTATATATATATATATATATATAACCTCATTAATTAACACATGATAATTCGCGACCATGTTTTGATTTCCCGACCTAAGGCCTATCATGTAACAAACTGTAATTCGACACTATCTATGATTCGACTATTTTGAAATTTAAATTTCAACAGTTGATTTTAGTTTACAAACCTTATATTCAACAACATATTAGGCTGCACAGGGCCTAAATGCAGATAATTAATGTATGGAGCAATAAGTAAATGAATAAATAAATAAAGGGAAGACCAAAAATAAAATAATTGAAAATAAATAGTTTATTAGCTAACAAATAATGCAAAAAAATATTTTCAGGTGAGAAATTATAGGCATTTGTAACAAGTTTTAATAAATATTTTTGAAATGAAAAAAATGATGTAAAATTGCAAACAACATAACTATATTGCAGATATGACAACATATTAAAGGAATAAATTCATTTAAAAGACCTCATTAAAAACTACATTTCTAGTTTTATATATATGTGTGTTAAACACACACGTATTCTATCCAAAGTTCGCACATGTTAAAAAGCCACGTAAAGCTGTCCATGCGTAAACAAAGGCACTCGTAGCAAGAGACCCACTCTAGCAAATGTTTGGCCTTGAACCTTATTTATAGTCATAGCAAAAGCCAACCTTAGTGGTAACTGAAGCCTCTTCAGAATGAAGGGAAGAATGAAATAAACTTAGCTGTTTGGTAAGCAATTCAGTACTTTATAATTTATCTCTAATGAGCTACCAACAGTTTCCAAAGGTAAATGCAGGGCTGAGCAGTTAGGGCAGACTATATACAGGGCCCCAATAATATATTAAGTGGGAACAGGAAAAAAAGCATTTGCCAAAGACTTGAGCAAAGGGGGGAAATAATAGAATACATAAAATGGAGCTAAAAACATATTATCAAATGAAACAAGTCTAGCTGAATCAATAGCAAAATAGCAAAATCTGAATTAAAAACTTTAACAAAAGCTACACGCAAATTATAACAAAGTACTGACATATATTCAATATTCACAACCACTCTAACTGTTATCTAAAAACATAAAAAAACAATTGCAACAAAACTATGTAATAGTAATTAACAATTGAATCAGCAATACAAAAATAACGTGTTTCAAAAATGAACAATTAGATTATGATAAATAACAAATAAGATAAGATAAGCAACCTTTGAAGGCAAAAAATCTACGATTGCAAAATCGAATAAATTAAAAATAAATAAATCCATTAATATTTGGAAAATAAAAATAGAACGGTCATGTGAAGAAAATAAAAACGAAAAATTTGGTATATAGATGGCTATTTATAGTTAAGTATCTTTGAAGGAGATAGCTTCAAACTTTACAACTAAAACCTCTGTTAGCCTTTAATATATATAGACTATAAATACATGCACACAATCAAATTTCACCAAATAAACGTCACAATTGCTCTTATAGTTGGTAAAAAAATAGTACATGTGGCTTTGTGGAAAAAATGTGAAAATTCCACATAAAGTGACAGTACAATATAAAATAGTTTGAGGTGATAAAAACACAATTAAAATATATTTCCAGTACATGTACCAATATAAAATCTTAAAGAATAATTATTCTAAGCTATAATAATAACAAATTTATTTTAAAAAAAACTTATCTTTCACTTTCTCTATATAAAAAATCAAATTAAGTATGTGTTAATCAATAAAACATTTCATATTTAAATATTAATAGCAAACTGTCAGCACATCATAAAATGTTAGAAATTCTGTCCAAGATATTTAATCAATTTGTCGTTTGGAATGTTCGAGAAAGCGGCAGTTTTAAAGAGGACGACATTATACCATTTCCGTCCCAATAAACGTCTGCAGAACATTTCCCATTTTTCATCATGGATTCCATTAAAGGCCAACAAAATGTGAGAATTTTTTTATCTTCAGGCTTTTAAAATGATTTGACATCTCTCAAACGTTTCAGAATCTTTGATACAGAATTTATTTCGAAGATAGAAAATTAATTTTTATATTTGTTATTGAGTTAGATTCTGCAGGAAAAAAGGTTTATTTTATTTTTATCTATATAGAAAATTGCTAAAGTTATTGAAGATATTTTATATAACAAAAATTATTTGCCTTTTTATACAAAGTGTAGCAGGTAAATTGAAACTAACTTTGTGGCATCCCATCAAACTCTATATATTAATAGCGATGTTAATGTGAAATGTGCCTGAAGTGCCTTTAACAATAATAATCAGGATTATAAAAATAATCCTGTCATCTTCGTTTCCTGCCATCATCGTTTCTCTGCCAATCGAAGGAGATCAAAATAGGTGATGAAATTTCTTAACCTGCCAAAAATCACTGTTTTGTCAATGTGCAGATTCATTGAGACCATAGAAAGAGCATGAGAGTACCATAACTAAATAATATATATACAAAAAATACATATTCTGACCGCTCACATGAGCATTTTATATGGCAGAGCGCCATCTAACAGAACAAAAAAAAACTAAACGTTTATTTAACTTGTTTCGTGATATTGTCCTTTACGTCCTATGATTGAGTACCCATTACTTCTATTTCCAATATATATAGCTTATATCGGATATTTTATAACCCCCCTTTCTTTGAAAATTTCACTTTTTTTGGTTAATAATAATGCACTAAGTGGTTTTTGCGGGAAAGTTCTCCATGCGATAAAAAAAAACTTTAATTAATTAATTAATGGCTCAAAATAAATACTTGAGGCGTACTTCTTCATCAAGGGGACTTCTATAGAAGTTTTTATAATGTTTAGAAAAGTCTCCTAAAAAGATATCCAATAGGTACAGCTTTCTAATTAGTTTACTTATTATGCTAACTTGAGCGCTCGGCATTAAAGTGACTTATCCATTGATCGCGTCTTTGATTAAAATTTCTTTTTAAAAAGTTTTTTCTTGAGTTTATTTTCTTGGGTATTTGAATGGAGATTTTGTTAAGATTTTTGTCTGGTGTTTAATTTTCTCTTTCAAACTTTTTCTCCTCGAAGATAACTTTTATATAAAGTATTTTGGAGCAGTCAGTCGTTTGATGCAACTTTTTGAAATGTCAATTTTTTAATGGAAATTAAAAGTTTTATTTTCGCTGAATTTACTTATATTGGATCTCTCCCTCTCTCATTCTTTGATATATATCTCTATAAATATTAGTAGAGACCGACTGTCAAATCTCAATCTCAAATCTCTATCGATGTTACCTATATCGGCAACTTCTTTTTCATTTTACCGAATTAATCAACTAACTTCGGGTTTATTTAACCATCTTTTTGCTATTCTGCCTAAAATGATCGCTTTGATCATTTTAAAAAATTAATTCAATACTAAATATTGTACATCACAATCATTTTTTTCAAATTATA
>CP092866.1:730032-894135 GCA_030710605.1 Cordylochernes scorpioides | reverse complement strand
ATAGTTTAGATACTAAAAAGGCATATATTGGATTAAATAAAATATTTATTTTCCAATATTTCGGTTGGCTGAACGCCAACCTTTGTCAAGGCATTACATTTTTGTATAAAGAAACTCAGCGCCGCATAATGTTATAATATCACAGTTTGAATAATTTATATATATATTATATATTATTGGCAAATAAGTCTTTTATTCAATCCAACATATGCCTTTTTATTATCTAAAGATTTGAATATGGATTGCTCTTTTCAGAAATATAAAATTGTATAACACTTTTGATATATGTTAATCTAATATGTGAAATTTGGAAAATATATTTAATTATAGATTTTAATAGAAGAGAAGTATCAAGTGCTGCCAAAGTCATCCATGCGTGTATAGATATATCTCTCAAAATCTAAACATACAAAACATATTAAAATGTCGTTCTTTCCTAATTTTGCGCTTTAAGATATTTAAAAACATGCCTATATATTCATTATGTATTTTATAAATTGATATTTTATCATAACAACTATTTATAAATATGTCATCTTACATGATTGAATATTACGATGAAGTGAATGATGATAGACGCCAAAGTTTCATAGATTTATTAATAAAAACTCTCCATTTATTATGCTCGGGTACATCCTGACTGACTAATACATCTCCCCTATCAACGGCCGGCGATTTACAATACTTATTCATACCAGTGATTCATCTTGTACTTAATAATAAAATATGATAACCTCCCCACCTTAACAGACGACCAGATTGCCCCAATTGTTTTCCCCATTTTTCTATCCCAAGAGTATCAATTTCATTCCATAAAGTGATAGACAATGTTATTGGGCTTCTGGTATATACACACACAAGTAGAGATAAAATAATAATTTAAGCTTCATTGTTGCGCGCGCACCCTTTCCTCGGCTATGGACTGTAAGAGATGTTTCTTCATATTTAGACACCGATCCCATTAAAAATCTGAAATAATTTATTGTGGATGCAAGTGAGGGAATACAGAACTTGCACAGAACAACGACGGTAGGTCCCGGGCCACTCACCTCAACACAATAAGCAGTTCTATCCACGGTATAGTCATTTACTGTTGTTATTTTGTTATTTACAAAATGCGGATATTTCAAAATTTTTATTTCGACGTATATATAACATATTTTATGAAATAATCAGAAAAAAATGAGGCATTTTATAAAATAATTTGAAATTTTGTTTGCTTCAACAAAATGATCTCCAAAGTTAACTCCGATTGCAAGAACATTTTGAAGAAAGAATCTATCAAGATTATTTAACTTGTGCTCTTGGCGGGATGAAAAAAAAAACACGATGTTGTATTGACAGATATCCGCTACCATGCCTTTAGAACGCTTTGACATTTAACATTCAAAATGTCATTATGATAACATCTATAACTGATAAACTATATCAAACGTCTTTCGATACAAGTCCATATCCGAATAGAAATGATGCCATAATTGATTTGTATCAGAAGGCCTGAGTGAGGCACAACAAATGTTTCCAATTTGATAAATAGAACACAGAAATTAGACTAGGGAGCGAGATGTTTGTGTTTTCATCCCGATATGTTAATAGGGTGAAAAAAAAAAAACACCAAGGATATAATTATTATTTTAGGTGGAAAGATCAACACTTATATAAATAATAACCATCGAATATGGGAGGTTGTCAATCCCGGAAGGATATATTTAAATTCTTCAGATTAAATACTATTTTAGATTATCTTTCTTTTTACCTCTGTTGCTGGAAATATTAAGTTTAAACGTGTTTAAAATTTTAAAAATCCCCATAATAATTATAACCTAAATACGTATTCTATTATCTATATATAATAACTATATTCTCATTTTTTTATTTTTAGAATTTGTATAGTTAGGTTTATACAGTTTTGTTTCAGAAAGAAAAACAAAAATGTCCATGTAAAAATGCCATTTTCCTAAAAATATCAATAATGCATCTTTACAGAAAACCAACAACCACCTAGCTGTAAATCATTATTTTATATTCACCAAAGTAGCAAAAAATAATTAAATCCTAAGATACAAATAGTTAAGATTTTTAATTATTAATTCATATTGAATAAAAAACACCCTCTAGTAGAATAACTGAAAAAGAAAACAAACAAATTAAATCAAATCCAAGAAGAAAATCGATTGAGCAAAAATCTAAGGTTGAAAGTGAACATTGGATTTTTTAATAGGAAATTTACTGAGTTCCATTCTAACATCGACATTGTTTTTTATTGCTTTAAGAGTTTTCTCAGAGAATATTTTAAATTCAATATTTCTAAAAACTCGCGCTTTATAAATAATTCATATTGCCGACATTGTTCACATTTTAAATTGTGTCCACAACATGACCTCAGATATTATTGTTAATATTTAATCCCACCCCCCTTCTACAATGTGCTTTCCTGAAGAAACCTAGAGTTTGATAAAATTGAAAAACTTCTTGGACTATAAAAAATACAAACTATAATATTCATAATATATATTCAGAGAGAGAGGATATATAAAATCATATATGTTTCAAATAGCTTTAGTTCTCTAAACTATTTTATGAAAAGTTGTGTAAAGGGATTTCATTCCATCAGCCCTACATTTGCAATTCTAATTTGTAATTCAATTGACCAGCAGGCGGCTTCCATTTTGAAGCCAGACTGAAGTATGCACCGGTCCAACAATGATTTCTCTCAACAATGTTATCAATAACTACTTCCCGGCGTTGTTATCTTTGCTGATAATAATAATTTCTTTGTCTGCTGCTTGTCTAAATAATTCCTTCCTTCGGTTGGCGCTTTCCCGTCGAGAACACATGGACAAATGGAATAAACTTTCTGAACAACCTTTCGTTGTCCAAATTTAGATCACTTTATTCAATAAAACGATGATCAACAGTATAGTAAACATTTGAATTTATAACAGAAATATATAAATTTGTATATATTTTATAAAGTTATATTCATTTTTCCTTTTTTATTTTAAATCCTCAATTCCTAAATTATATAGTCATATAAATCATTTAAAAGTTTAAGCGTATCAATTTTTATATTTTAGATTATGTAAATGAAAATATATAGAATATATGGAACATATTTGCACGAACACAGATAATTTTAGTATTAGACTTCTTAATATATAAATAAAGTATATATTATTTCAAGTCTATTTAAGTTATTTATATTTACTTGAATCTAAGCGCGGTTATTGTCTGTTGTTTATTATAGAAGTTTAGCATTTATTATGTTACTTGTATAGTGAATAAATTATAAACATATCGTTTTTGCAGTATCAGCGCCCATTATATTTCTCTGTATATATATTTATGTCATATTGGAATATTATTTTATTTAAAATTATAAAATATAAAATATAAATTATAAAATTATAAAAACTCATTGTTGTTGTTTCCCGATGGCCGGCTCAAACCGTTTGTACATTATGTAAATAAGTTTTTAATTTTTTATTCTCGCCTTAAGACAGGCAGTACTTTTATCAAGTTATGTTTTTTTTATGTATTCCTTTAATTCAATCTCTGATCAGGACTATTATTATTATTGCCATGACTGCAGAACAATATCGTAAACCCGGGTAAGCCAACAAATGAGTTGGAAGCAGTCGGGGTTGAGTGACAAGGCGTGCAGAGTGAGAAGCCCGCACGGGATAGTAAGGACAAAGTATAGAATCAAAAGGCGCTCTCCCAGGACGTCTCAAGTGGCGGCTAGGACCGGGGGGAAGTTTAAGGACTACCAGAGGAAAGTTCAGCCACAACTTGGAGCCGCGGGGTCCGTCGTGAGATGCCGATGGACCTAATTCGACAGCCGGCCTGCCTTCCCTTTTTCTCCCTCCGCCCGGATCCCCGGGGATTGATTCTCATTGGTCAGTGACTTCTGTGGGTCATCCTCCCCTCCCCTGGGGCCGGTGGCAAACTGGTGTCATCCTGAGACGACTGGGAATACGTCATACTATATTACTTACATAAAACAGATGGTGATATTTTAGAGCAATAGAGTGGTTAAAAATAATCGACATTGTTACAATTTATATGGGTTTATACTAACTTAACTATGGCCGGTCCTATGGCTCAAAAATATAAAGATTTAAGTTATATTAATAAAGTTATAATTAATTACACGAAATATGTGGTGAAGGCAGATAGGGACAGAGTTAATAGTTATTGATATGGTACAAGCTTAAATAAGGACTATTAACTTATATAGCTTTGTTTAATTTACGATATATAGGTTCATGTGAACGTGATCAAAATATGCCTTTTCTGATTTTGATATATTTATTCATAATTATTTGCTATAAAATTCTGTTTATAACCTCGCCACCACTAGTATACCCGTGCTATAGGGGACTATCGAAGAACGCACAACTGGCTTTAAACTACGGGAGTATTTACTTCCGCGAGCAATTTAAACAAGTTCAGTTTCAGAAAAATTGAACACAAGGCAATAACGCGCCATATATATACTTGAGTAATGAACATTTTAAAGCACTAATTTTTCCCTTCAACTTAAATTGACTTCCCATAGTTCTCAATTTGAGTGAAAAATAGTTAGTTTTATACGAAAATAAAAATGTATGCTTCAATATTTTTATTTCTTGAAAATAGATGCCGCGTCATAGGTATTTGGAAGGATAAGAATTTTTCTATATGTTTATATCTTAGATACTTATCTATATTATACTTCTATAGCCTTATAACAAAGATAAAATATATAAATGGAGAGGGAAAAGTATATAACATATAATTTAAATATTTTATATTGTCCGACTATAAAAGTACAATATATATATATATTTCTAACATTATAAAATATTGTAAACATATAGGATAATCTTGGTCTCAGAGAAACGGATAGTCGTAAAGTCTATTCTTCAGCACGCCAGCTGATAAAAGAACCCAGTCTGACCGTTTAAAGAGTATAAAACATTCATTTATTGATGTCCAGCTTGTTGCGAGAACACTAGATTCTCACAGAGGATTGGTCCCACCGACTAGCTTCTATAGAATTTACAAAAAACACCTAAAATAAATAAAGAAGCTTTTAGTGCCAGTGGCCTATTGAACCTCTTCATTCACTTTTATCATCAATTAATTGATTGGCTGGAAGTAATCAGTCTAATTGGAAGTTTTTGGGAAAAGTTTTAAACTCCCAACTGTTGTCTGTTAATTGAGAGTCATTAGTTTGAGGGTTGGTGAAAGTTGTGGCTCGTCCAGCTTGTCTCATTATCATTGTACCGTGCCGCAATGATTGATTGACCTGTTTAATTAAAGAAATTTGAAAGGCTAAAGTTGTCCCCGCCCAACAAATTATATTGAAACGCCTTCTAGAATATTCTGTTGGATTAAGCTAGAAAATTAGTTTCAATTGATTGCAGTAGCATATTTGAAACAACAACATTTCCTGATAGTGTAATAGTTGAATGTTGCTGGCATCCTTTGGAATTTGTGTTAACTAAACTCCTCAAGTTATGAATGAAGTATATATTACTATATGCATTGAGATATTAACTATACCTTTATTCCAAAACATAACTGAAGGTTTAGTTCGGAATGGATTATATAATATATATGCGGAAGTGCGACCGTTAACAGATTGTTCTGAAGGAAGTTTATAATTACGGCTATAAATACAAATAAATTATTCAATAACAATTAAAATATTTATTATAATGGAAATAAAAGAAATAATTTACGTTTTTACATGTTCTTATTCGTATATAATACATTTTTCATCGTTCAACCTATCTGACAAAATCACTTACTGGTCATATAAGGTGGGACCTAAACACTGGCGGTGGTTGACAGTTTGAACGTGGAGTTTGGTTTTGCTGATTTATTAGTAAAATGTATTTGATCCCACTCACAACCCACTTATTTATCCATCAAAACCCCTGGATTATTCAATATTTGTTTCGAATAAATTGCTCCAAATTCCTTGCATTCTTTATATATCTTATTTGGATTTTCTTTTCATATCAGTTGTTTCTTTTATTTATTTTTACTCATTTCAATACATATAATAACACGCTATGGCGAGGAAAAAGACTGTATGAAAGATAAAAAATAAAAAGATTGAGCGCTAAGAGAATACATGGTTAGACTGAACCTTATAACATTGTCACCCAAATTCAATTATATGGCTATATAAATGAATATGGGTGACAATGTTGTAAAAACGCTGTGAAAATGGCATTTTTCAATAAATTGAATGTTTATAAATATATAATAAAATATCTATCCGTTTTCAATATAAATAAAGGACGCAATAATATAATCAATTAGCCGAGTATTTTAAACCAAGAGAATGTCATATATGCCACCACCAAGAAATTGTCTAATGTGACGAATAAATAACAATAGCCCAATATATATATTAGATCGGTATGATATATTTAACTGGCGATATCGCTTGAGGAGCTCAGCACTGATGAGCCAGGCCCACCAAAATATTTTTTCATTGCAGTGAGGAGAGCAGAAATTTGTTTTATATCTTATAGAAATAATAGCGCAAAATAGATATATTTCTCATACAGCATCATTGTATATTCAAACTTAAAATATATTTCGAGGCCTAAATGTTGAAACTAGCACTCGAATAAGAATTAAAGAAATATCTTATTTATTGTTCCTCACATATTTAGAAATAAAAAACTTTTCAAATGTTTGACTGGATTTGTAAATCCCCTGATAATTTATTCGATATAAATAGCATCAAATAATTTCTTCCATATCTCCTCCATCTGATGATGTTGTCCATTTTAAATACTTTACAATAAAACTTCAGCTTTAATAATTATTTTACTCACGTGGGGTTGGGAGAAGATTAAATGATGAAATGTCCATTCTGTAAAAAAATGCCCTATAAATAAAATGTTTAATAAATAATATTCCGTAGATTTAAGCCATGTAATTTATCAAAAATAAAAATAGTTAGAGTTAGTTTTTTTCCAATAAATAAAATAGAAATAATTTTTAAAGTTTATTTTCCTTCAACATTTTCCCATGATTAATGTTTACTCTGAGGATTCGTATGGATTTAGAAAGAAAATAAATTGTAAAATTTTGCGATATTATCTTCGTTTTAATGTTTTATTTTTATATTTCATGATGACTTGGTTGGTATTGCACTAACCTAGATTGAGCACTGAGTCAATTACTGTAAGTTCATTCACAAATTTCTCTTTAAAATTATATAATTTCCGGATTCTTATAAATCGTCTTTAATAGATCCTCGAAGCTTTAAGCTAGAAATATCAAGCTGAATATATCACACCCACATATACCTTCAACCTCACACAACATCGAAACCAATCATTCTATTCTAACAATTCCTTATGTGTGCATTTGGGCAAAATAGCCATTTTATTTGTTATCAACAGTGTATTTTCTGATCAATATTATTTTCACCGTATTCATTGTTTATTGTAGTAGATATTACGTTACAAAACATATCTTTGTAAATGGCAGACATTCCAAATTAAATAAGTCACTACTATTCAATAAAGCTTATTTTTCTTAGAATATATTCACATATACAAACGGGAATATATATATATCGAGGTGGAAAACACACATTCGAGAATTGAAAACTCTTCCACGATCTATATTTAAAAATAATAAAGAAAAATATATATAAACAAATCTCTTTGGACGCCTATTCTAGCCGAAGTACAAAAAGTGGGAACACAAGCAGTGGCAAACATCTGCAAGTTTAATATAGAGGTCTACCATGTGTAGACATGGAGTATATCAGATTTCAAGAAGCAGTGAACTCCTGGAAGAAGAACATATCCGTCTACCATATGTAGACCTGTAGTACAATGAGAGTACAAGCAGTAGCAATCATCTACTAAAATAGCATGATATTCTGCTATGTTAAGACATGCAGTACATCGAAAATATATATGCATATAAAACACCCACAATAATAATATACCCGTCTATTACGTGACCTGTGGTACAATGATATTTAAAAGTATAAAATGCCCACAGCTGTTTAGCAAGCTTGAACTTGCGGTGCGGACACTGACAGTAAGAGCAGTTGTGAACATAATAAATACATATCCGTCTAATAGGTGTACATTGATAACTTCACATCCAACTATGCAATATAACTCTCTAGTGATGCAATATGGTATTATTACACTCTAAATGGAACCTAGGAAGCATGCTAATTTAATACAAGTTTAATGACGCAAATAGAGTTATTTGTTATCCGTTTTTGGCTGAATATGAGCTGAAATATAAGTTGATAAAATAATTTTCACTTGTGAGTTTGAAAAATAGTTTTGTCAGAACGTAGCTACACATTTCGAGGAGCTACAAACTTTCCTAACTTGTTTGGTAAAATTCGCATAGTTGTTCGAATAAATCCTGACATAGTACAACTTGAATTACTTGGGCAAGTTTCCGTTGTATCCCTCAGGGGAATATATAGATCTCTTTTATCAAATTGGGGTCACTGGGTCAAATTCATAATTTTCTTTTACATTTTTTAAACGCAGTTTATTCGAAATGTTTTATTTTACATTATAAATAAATTTTAATACAAATAATTTCGAATCAATTTGTCCCAAATGATCTTATATTATCGCTGTACATTGTTTATGCGAATTAAACAGAATAATGAAAATAAATTATTTATTTAATTATATTTTATGAATATTCTGAAAAAAAATCATATTTCAAAAGGTATATCTTTAAGGTTAAATGTTCAAACACACAAACACCTTCAAAATTCTAAAATAATGTGAATAATGCATTTCATCACACTTGATTTCATTTTTTGAAATTAAACGTTTGCGCCTGGTTAAATAAAAAGCTATCTTTATATAAATCTAACAAAAAATATTGTTAAACAAAAACTTACAGAAATATTTTTCTTTTGTGAAATAGAATGGAAAATGATGTATTTCTTCTGCTGCTATTTTTTCTCCGGTGATAATCGATTCATCTAGAACATCTTTTCATTATGCTCCGTTCTATATATTGTGTTGGGATTAACACTAGTAACGCATATGAATTCAAGTTCCAGGTAAATTGGAATCGTCAAATTTTACTCTATTTACCTATCAATAAACGTCGGATTAACTGAACATATATATATTTAGACGATAAAAACATGGCGAAGGTCGTTTTTATCTTGCCTGTTGAAGGGCCTTTGCCCGAAAGCTTGCTCTAATGCATCAATAAAAGAAACTCGTCTTCCTACGCCATGTTTTTATCGTCTAAATTCAATCCAGGAAGAATTCTTTATCTATATATATATATACTTATCATGTATATAACATAAAGTTGTGGGAGGATAATAGTCATGTACAATAAGAGATACCTCTCCCATTTATTATGCATCAGAGTGATGCAGTTGTTCATCACCCTAGTGAACATCCTTCCTGGTGATGATTCAGAATGAGCAACAACATGAGGTTTGGAAAATTCAGAAAAAGTCCAACCTGTAAGCCGGGCTTTGTCCCGCGTAGTACATGGGGGGGCTTCGATTTCATGACATCTTACAAGAGGGGTGATGAAATCAGAGATATTTACCAAACAGGTTGTTAAGCTGAAATACAATATTTCAGACAAGACTGCAAATAAAGTTGCAGGAGTTTCATTAGTATTTTTATAAATGATCTGATCTATAGAACTTGTATTTATATATGAATAAACATCTGGTTTATCTCAATTAAACAACTCCTTGTCATCACTACCGTGACAATACTTACACTGAAACATAATTTCCCATTTTTTAAATATTTTTATCGAAACATAAAGGCTATAGAATTATTTTAGAATATAATTCAATATAGGTAATAATTGGATATAAAATATTTAAAATAAAATAATATATATATTTTATTTATAATATTTGAAAAATATATATATCTATATATGTAAGATATATAAATAGATTAAAAACATTTATATACATAATTTAAACAAACTGAACATTAAACCATATCCTAATAAACTTATGTAAAATATATGAGGTAGGTGGGGCATTGAATTAATTGTCTACGCTCACACAAATAACCTGAGAGCTAATTTGAATTAATCAGAATAAATATATATACGAATTTTTTATTAGGAAAATGATGTAAGAAACAAAAGCGAAAGCCGGAGAAAAGTTGAAGGAATCTAGATGAAGGAAAATAATAAAAGAAAAGCTAGGTAAACATTTTCCAACTTATTTCTAGAAGTAACTTCCTTTTCTGTATAGCGTCCACTTACAAATATTCCCTGCCACAAATAATCTTATTTTCTGGGAATGTTGTCAATAACGGCTCACAAATCCCACAGCTACCGATGGATATTGTATTGGATTCTATTTGCATAATCACAGAACCATCAACCAATGATATTAGGTAAAACTGGAGAAACCGCTGAGAAGGTTTTCTACAACATTTAAATCCAAAAGAAATACGATATAAATATATTAGAAAAATATATATATTTTTAATTTCAAACCAATTTCAATTCGATATAACATTCCACAATTGATTTAATATTTAAATACGATCTTTTAAAAACCTACATATACGATGTACGCGCATATTTAATTCATGTATATACACCCTATCTATATCCATTAAATATATAATATATATATTGATTCCAATGCATATCTAACCACTGCACTTTAGTCCTAATATTCCATTTATTCAATAATCTATGTGTTAACAGTGTGTGTTCACTCTTGTATAATAATGCTCTCTATCAATAACAATATTTTACAATCAATTTCTTTATAATTCCTAAGAGACAAGCTAGAAAACGTTATGTAATAACCAGGCCAATTGTTTCGCAAAAATGTACAATATATAGAAATATAAATCAGTATTCGCGAAACATCTGGTGGTGGTTTGACGGCTTGTTAATTCAGATTTAGAAGAAACTTGTTACAAATCGCGATATATTATATTTTAACAATTTACAATTAGAAACCTGAATATAATCCTTTCAATTGCCTGATATAATATCAATTTAATCGTCTAAAATATAAAAATAGATAACAGAATCTCAAGTATACCAGATGAACCCTGGTTTAAAAAAGAAAACAAAGATTCAAAGGACCTTGGCCAAGAATTGCCTCATAGTTTAAATGGTTCCAGTTAATCCCTATAAAGAAATCGCCTTTGAAAAATTTGGTTTCTATCTCTAGAGGACAAATTTCAGGACGACTCAATGCTGGTCGCAATGATGACGTCACATATTTTTGTCCATTCTGCTTGTTCGTCTGCTTCCTCGGTGGACGTCCCCCTCCTCACGTCATTGCACCGCCCACATTCACCCACAGCAACCAACGTTAATTGTACCACGAGATATCATGCACGGAAATATCCAATAATGTTCAATTTTCAACTGCTAGTCTGTCCTTTGCTAATATAGTTCCCAAATATATATGAGCACTAGTTACCAAGGAATTATTTAAATAGGAGAAATTTGAATTTAGGGAAAAAATTTCTTTTTATTTGAGATTTTTGCCACCTTTCGAGAAAATATTGATCTTCAACGGGGAAATACAATAGTGGCAATAGGAAAATACAATATGCTCGAAAACTTGCAAAAACTCAAATAAAAATAAACCCTCTTTGCCCAAATTTTAAATTTTCCTATTTAAAATTATATAAAATCTTCCATAATAAAAAAAATTAACAAATCCCAAATATAAAAAAATGAGATATTTTACAACAAAATATAAACATAAATATATTATTAACCTCTTTGTATGTTTTGTATTATCTGCGGAACTCCGTGTGGTTTTAAATAGTTTTTGTCTTCAGCTCGATATAAGAATAAAGTGTATAATATGTAGCGTGGTTATAAAACCATTTCCCCAGCCTTGTACCCGAGCAATGGCGTCATATGGCTGAATCATTCCAGTATTCTAACGATATTCAGATCTGATCCACATAAGAAAGATAAAATATTTTGTCAATATATCGATAAAGCATCAAACACATTTTATTTCGTGAGGGTCGGTGGCAATTGGAGGCACATTTAAAATTCCTTTGCAAGTTGAAACCATATTTGAATAAATTATTGCCTTGATATATTGGCAATCAATTATTTCCCCATCCCACAATCTATGATTATTGAGGATAAATATTGATTTCTCTGACAGTGAAAAAATTAAATATATTGATTTCAAACTAAATGGATTTTTAACATGGAAAATAATATACGGAGATTGAATAATATTCTTTATATCTAATTCAGATTATTTTATATTATCAATAGATATATATATATGTATTCTGAATATAGAGCAATCCATAATACATTTATATTTTAAAAATAAGGCTTATTTTGGATTTAAATATGATTATTTATTTACCGATATTTCGATGGATCAATCTTCCATCTTTTACGAGGTGTTTTGCAGTGAAGCATGCAGCAGGTCGCGCGCCCCAGGTGAGCCACTAGACGTCTTCTAAGCTTATTGGGCGATGAACCATCTAATATATACAATCTAAACAGAGTAAATATAATCAATATTGAACAACTATTGGATATTATTCAGGTATTTATGACACTAACTACCTTTTTATCATATCCATAGTTTTTGGTATTTCATTTTTTAGAGTTTAAATAAATATTATCCTTATGGGGAATATTGTATGATTTTTAATTTAAAATAATAATTTTTAAAATATGAATGAATTTCAATCACATCCTTATCTTATAAAAATCCGTCGAAAACAATAAATCAACAAAAATATGTTTAAACGGATTTATGATAAGATATGATTGATATATATTCTAGTGTTTTTTGTGTTTTTGTTTGTGTGTTGAAAATCCTTATTTTTTATTTAAAAATCATACATACTCCGTTAGAGTATTTTATATTTTAAAACTAAAAATAAATTAAACCACAAAAACATGGTATATAATAAAATGTAGAGTTAGTGTCATTAAGACCTAAATGATATCATATATTTGTTTAATTCAACATATCTATATTGGCAGAAGGCCAAATATTATCAAGTCGCATCACTATGGAAGGTATATCTCAATAAAGGTTGGCGTTCTTTCAATACAAATGTTGGAAATTTGTAGTTTTATGGTCCATCAAATAGATGCTTTTCTCACAAAAGAGTAATTAGTAATTTTATGAGGAGAATGGCGGTATACATTGGTGGTGTCAATCCAACATGTGCAGAGCCCACATATATGTAAAATAGAGAACCAAAATTGAATTTATAATATATCGTTTGAATTATTTATATGAGAATATATGATTCTCAGAATATTTTTAATTTCCGTGAACATTTCCTATAAACATGACCGTTTGTAACTCCGAGGTATTGGACAGCTATTATAGGGTTCTGGAATATTGTCTATCTTACGAATATAAATATAGGCTGAAGTCTCGATTCAAAGACATATGTATTGTAATATCTTATCCAGAGGGAGGAAGTTATTCGCATCTGAAAATCGAACTTGTCTTCCAATTGATATGGGAGAAAATTCTGAATTTAACTTCAAACCATTTTAACAGTTTAAAATACTTCAGCAAATTGGACGACAGCTCATGTAGAATGTTGTTGCTACTTCTCTACTCAAAAAGGAACTACAATTCCATATTATCACGAGAATCAACATATTTTCCAAAGTACTTAGTGTCTGGTATCTTATCTGATTGTTAACATGTTTAGCGATGGGAATATTCTCGGCATCAAGAAAGTTCTTTGTTTTGATGTACTTTCAACGGAAAATTAGGCATTTTTATACAATTAAGGTCTATTCACGAAATAGACCATAGCTTTCAATATATCTGTTAAATGGCATTATATGTGGGGCAGATACAACCTTGTTGATGAGTGTATTCCCCGTCATGACAGTTGGTTATCCCCCGGTGAGATGGTTTTCTATTTAAGTTTGTTTGTTTTCTACCTGTGTAACACTTCCTGACCTATTTCTTTTTGTAAAGTATCGAAGTAATACCCACACATATATATATATATAAAGATATTTATATTCTATAATAACATATTAATTCAAATACTGTTTAAAACTACATTTTTACAACTTAAGAATAGGTTTTACAAACATTATGGGTATAATCCATGTACATATTGGATATTTCATATTTTATATATAAAGAATATTTTATTTAAATAGTGCGATCTTTTCTCAAATACCTTCGAAATCAGAATTATCCGTAGTGAAATTTAAGCTTGAATAAATTTATTAATAAATAATTAGATAAATGAGATAAAAATAATCAGGTGTATTATAACCTATCTGTTTAATTTTTATCAATATTCAATCAATTAAATAAATCGTAATTATCGCAATTAAAATATTTTGTTTTGTCGAGAACTCATTTTATAAAAGAGGTACATCCGCCTTCGTTTTTATTTGAAGGTGAATGCTTATAATTAGTCCAATTTATAAATCTAATTAAAATAATTAGTGTTAATATTCAAATAAGGTTCTTAAGTAGAGAAGGATAGTTTTTAATTCAAATGTATTTCCACTTGTCATTGCAAGCACGTTCTTCCGGCAGATTTATATGTAAGGTAAACAGATTTCAAATTTATATAAATTTATTTCTCTACACAAATATATATATCAAAGCAACATATATCATTAAATTCAATTATTAGAAACATTTGAAATAACTATTTTGAATCTTTGTTGTCTTTGTGCAAACTATTCTCCTAATATAATTTTGGTATGCGCTCATGCGTGAATAGTTTAAAACAAAGTTTAAATATTCTATTTGATTGAAATATTTTGTAGGCGTAACGTTCATAATTGTATTGTCTCAATGTGTTTGTTTTAAAATGATATTGGCATCTATGGTATTTGACTTTAATATGGATTATGTGTTTATTTTGAAATTATATTTCGATCTTTAACTTTTTCAGAGTTACCTACTTCAAATCCTGGATTAATATCCGAGTGGACCTGGACCATCAGTAGCACAATAATCAGTGGCTTCGCCGGTTCACAGCTCAACACCCAATATTTCAGCGGGATGGTGGAATAAACTGGCACTGTGAGCCAGGTCCTCCCTTCTTCATCCCAGAGAGTACAGTAAGGATTTTTTTCAACTAGTAAAATTATCGCTTAAATGATTTCGAATTTCAAATAATTTCAATTTTGTATGTGTGAATAATTAATTTACGTACTCTGATATATTATCCATTTCATTATTGAGAACAAATCCAGTATGAGAAACAGTAAAAATACATTGTGAAACAAGCCACGCAGATGAAATCATTAGTAAAACGACGTTTTACCTTTGTCAGAAGCTCAGGTTCTTTGAAGTGGAATTTCAAAACTTGCATGCAGAGAAAGCTGAGAGACTGTTTGAATCTTTCAGTCTATATTTAATTAATTCATTTTTTTTAACTTCCTTTCTTTCACTTCTCTTAATCGTAGATCAAAATATAAACTGCGCCTTTTAATCGTGTTTTCCTGCCTGGCTATTTTTATCAAATAATTTGTCGAGAATTGACATTTGTATAGACTGACCGGAATACCGCATATAAAATAGTATAGTGTTTTTAAATAATAATTACATATTCTGCGTGGAATATAATAGGTTATTTGAACTTGAACGTGTTGCTTTATTATTCACATTTAAATATATTCAGAAATAAGAGATATTGAGAGATATTGGCTAGTGTGTGTCGATTAGGAATCCTTCAAACTATTTGTTGAGAAAATATTTTCACAATATATTTTGAATGTGGACGCATATATTTTTCAAAAACATATGTTAATATTTGAAGAAGATTTAAAAAACTACTTCAAGTTCATATTTAAATTTATATATTAAAATCATAAAATAATAGACGGCTTCCGAAGATGAATTTCTGGCTTTATTTTATATTCTTCTTAAGATATCGGGTTACACAAACCTTTCTGGAGGAGTAAATCTTTAATTCATTATATTGTCTGATATACGGTCAATCCTGCTATAGGTTCCCATGATTCCTACAAATATCTTATAACTATCGTAGCACATTGTGAACAGTACCTTTCTACTTAACGAAGGCCTGGTGTGGCGGTTGATTGGCCTTAGTGGTCGGTTGGCAGGTTTATCGTCTGGAATTGGTTTAATTTCGGTTCGGCTGCTTCTTTAATAAATTGTATTCAATCCTGGAATTATACGTCTGCTTGATTTGGTAATTGGAAATATGCCACGGCTTCCAGGAGCATTAGCAACCCACACTTTGAAATTTACATTGGATTTTGTAATTTTATGATTTTTGTAGAACTTTAGGATTCTATGGTTCGAAATATCATTTTCAAAAATAATTTTATTCATTTAATACTAAAAACAAGCGATATTACCTGTGTATATATTTACGTGTAAATTTTTAAACTATTTTATATACATGTTTTCAATATATATAAATCATTTCTACAATTTAGAGAAAGTGAAAAATATTCAAATTTACACTTTCAGTGATATTTATAAAAGTATTGTTTATTATTCAATTTATTCAAATATAATTAGCATTCCATATTTATAGCAATATGCGCTGCACTGACGAGGTCAGACAGCTTAAAACACGTAAGTAATCATTCTTGTTTATTCAAGAGAGGATATCTAGCCAATATTCTGGATTCATTGAAAATAAACGATTATTTGGTGATTATTCCGACAGCGCAAGCCATTAACAACTTTTGGGAATTTATTGTTTTTTCATAATATAAATATTTTTCAAAAAGTGTCATATTTTTGTATAAAAAATATCTATAGCATATGCTGCTCTACATCTGAAAATATTGTGCATAATACTTTAGAGAAAAAGTGAAATAAATAGTAAAAGATGTGTCTAAATTATTTATTCAAAGTTACAATATATGAAAACATATTGAAGCTATTATGGGGTTACAAAACATTTTGTTCGCCATCTCTGACATGATAATTTGTTGAGTCTCCAAAATATAAAAATATATTTTAGATATGAAGAAATCTTTTGGATAAAAAGGAAGTGAATTTAAGACGAGCACAATGTAGAAAATAGTTCTGTTCCGGGAAATATAATCAACGGGCATTCATTGAGAACGTATACTCACAAAGGCAAACATCTAGTTATAATACACATTTATATTTTTATAAATTATATGAATATATATTATTTTCAATATTTCACGTATAGGTACATAATTATCTCAAACAACCCCATTTATTAGAATAAATCAGGATTTATAAGAAATCCAGTCCAATACAATAGCTAAGCGGTCTTAAGACTAAGCTGGCGAACCCGCTTTAAGTATTCAGCACTGAGGAGTCATACCTCCTTCATCCAATGTTTACTCCTTGCAGCATAAGGTCAGTATAATTGGTTATTAAATACATATCTATCTACATGAGGTGAAATGAAATTATGTCGAGAGTGGGGTAGATGGGAATGTTACCATGAGATTGTTGGAGCTTGTGGAAGTTATTGCTATCACAAGAAAGAGAACGCGATATGGCGCTGAGATCAAAGGCGATCTTTGGATACAATAAAGGGCGTACCTGGGTTGTAAATAACTTTTGTGCAATAAATTGATAAATAGAGAACTCCAAATATTCCTTTTATTTCACAGTCCCTCTACGTCGTTTTTATATAAACCGAGATATGTTGTTGAATAGAACAGGACGTACAACATCTACTTAAATGTCCCAGGGTAATAATGACAAATTATTTAGAAGACAAAACTTAACAAATGGATTTGGAAACCACTTTCATATTTTACCCTTTATTTATAGATATTTTATATTGTTCATTAATTTTAACTTCCTTGTTTTTATTTCGTTGAGTTTGGAGTATCGACGCGCTCCACTTTCTACCTTTTTAAAACATCAGTTCACTCGGAATTTAAATACAAAATAAATACAAAATCAAATAGAGCGGGTCGTCGAAACGTTGGAAAAATATAATGAAAGGTTTAAGATATTCCTTTTTAATTTGCTAATATTCTAAAGAAAGATGCCTACATTCCATTTAATAGATTCAAACGTTAAAATTTAAACATCACCAGATCGTGCAACTGAAAGTTACTGATGACTCGCGCCATCTGTCGGAATAAATATCAACTGATCGTTTTCATTTTTCCGGAATATTGTTTAAATACCCATTTCTCTCAATAAATAGAAAATATCAACAACGAGTTTAGTCTATTGTCGTTCGTCAGGCTCTACTTCAACGGCTAAAAATGCTGGTCCTATAGGTTTCCTTGAAAACCGACGAACTATAAATGACTACAAAAACAGTACAAAAAGTGAAATTGTACTGGAATCAGGTTATTTTTTTCACGCAATTTGGGTTTCTATATCCCTTTCGTGGTTTTTCAGTAAATCTATAGTTCCAGGTTTCTGGGAGTTAAGGTACACCTTGCCAATGTTGACGGAAGCCAACGGCCTGAAACTCTTTTGCTTATTTATTTATTTATTCATCACGCAGGGCATTTGAACAATAGTATTGGATAATTATAAATTGACGATTATATTATGTTTATTACGATAAATGGCTCAAGCCATCATATACATTCAGTTGTAAGCTCATAAGATATAGTTTCAATATAAATCAACTGATCCCAGTGCAATTTCGCTTTTGTAGTATTTTACAGATCCTATATGTAACTTTTGTGAATTATTAATTATTTATATATTCCCGCCAAAATATTTTATTCAAAATATTGAAAAATATAAAATATTTTATATTTACCTATGTCACAGGAGGCTACTGTCTCAGAGTTTCCTAAATAAATTTAAAACAACGCTTAGTGTCAGAGTGGTGAATCACTTAGGGAAGTTGATGGGTCAACTTGAGCGCGGTGATAAGGTTGGAAGAATTCACGGCGGAATATAGGATTCTCTCTGAGACATATCTCTCTTGTTTTACCATCACCATTGGAATTCTTTAGAAGCTTTGTCGACAACTAATGCAAACATCAGTTGGGAAATTTTTAGAATCTTTTATCGTCCATCTATTACTGGGTTTTTTGTTTTGAACCACACAGCAGGTCACGCGATCCAGGTGTCCTACATGTCTTACAAGCATATTTGTGTACCCATGTTTTAAATAAAAAGAATGATTTTTCCCGCCTTTGATAAATATAATTCTAGGTTAGGATATCAGAGAGACTGCTTACAAACAAAATCTAAATAACTTCTATAAATAGGTGTGGGTGAATAAACATTTTTATCAAATCGTGTACATATACAAGTAGAAATCGGATTTAAAATATTCATTGAGGATAGTGACAGGAGTCACTGAAATGTCGGGGATTGAATAAAGAATTGGTGAAGCAATATTTTTTCCAAACTAACTTCCAAGCAAATGATCTTCAAGACTTTTTATCATCATCATTAACCCGAAATTAATATCATAAGAAAAACAGCTATGCTATCTATAATAAAAATAATGTTCATTTTAAAATATAATTATTTTTATTTTTTTTTAAGTGAAAAATGCTTTCAAACAAGTTTATTATTTTGGTTCATATTTCTACAGGCTAATAGGATAAGTTTAATAGCTGAGTTTTGGTTTTATTTCATTCATCGCAGGCGTGACGGGCTATATATGTAAATATAGCACGTTTTATTATTTAGAAAATATGTCTGAAGGTGAGTGAATAATTATTCTATGATATACAAATACTATATAATATATAAACCACTACAATTAAGCTGATATTACACTTTGAGACACAATAACTGTTTAATGATAAATATTTAGTTAGAGAGAATACCTGTCTGGAATATATTCCACTAGAACAGACGACATCCGCTAAATATCTTAGAGATGAAATCCACTTCCGGCTGTGGTGCCAGGCAAGCTTCCGGTTCGTATGTTAGATTAGGGTTAGCCGAGAATTGGACAGCAGCCGCAGTTAGAATGTTCCAGCAGTTCATGACTTTATACCATCTAACGAAGACAATCCAAATTGAATATTCAACTACATATCAGCGCACGGTTCGAATAAACCTACTTGATATTAATCTATTATAGGCTAATCTCTGGGAATATTTCGCGAAAAGCGCAAAAGGTATTTTGTTATAAGGCGCAACATCTATATATAAAAAATGAAAGCATTAAAAATGATGAATGCTTCTTTCACACATTGAACAAATTTCTAATGTTTCTTGTGCAATAAAAATGTTGTGAGGGCTTGGCTCATCAGTGGTTAACCCTCCCAGCCGCCAATTTAATTCACCAGACTCAGAGCTCAAATACCGTATAGCACGACTATATATGCTATACCAAAGAGTGGAATCTTATGATTGTTATTCAAGCAAACTAAGTTTATGCCTAACTGACCTTTTCTTTATTGTTTGCAGAAGAGTATTGACTGATGAAAAATGTAAATGTAA
Source organism: Cordylochernes scorpioides (assembly GCA_030710605.1). NCBI lineage: Eukaryota > Metazoa > Arthropoda > Arachnida > Pseudoscorpiones > Chernetidae > Cordylochernes > Cordylochernes scorpioides. Next base: position 873,773 of record CP092866.1, on the reverse strand, counting down.
TTCTATTGTCCTAAAAACTTATGTCCATAGTTTCCTTGAATACCATTTCTAAGATTCCACTCTTCACTATAGCATGTATAAGCAGAATCGTCCAATAGATTTTTAGAGCTCTAAGAAGCGGTCGGCGCCACTGATGAGCCGAGCACTTCTAAAATTTTCATTGCATAAGGATAGTAAAAGTTTGTGTTAGGTGTGAAGAAACATTCGTCATTAAATGTTTTCATTTCTCAGGTATTTTTTATTCGATGGGAGGGCATCACCCTGCCACTTTACCATCTAAAACATTTCTCTAGAAAATTATGTATTTTTTTCTTATTAAATTTTGCTTTTTTTATAGCGAGAACTCAACCAAAGTGTTAATAAGTATTTTCTTGAATCAAACCTTTTGATTATATGGAAGACATTAAGGAAGATTATATCTTCCACGTTAGACAGGAGTATTGGGAATCGATATATTCCAAAACAATTACCCCAGCAGTGTTTGTGTCAATCACTGCACTAAACTCCGTAACCCGGGTTTCCTTGAATTGTATAAACCACAGGATGAATTAGTAAATATTTATTGTATTTCTGTAAATTCGAACAACATCCACAGCTGAGAATTGTTAATTGCTGCGAGCAGACTCCCTTGTTGTAGGAGAAACTTTACTGTTGCCATTGGCGAACGATAAATTGGATGCGTCTGCAGACGTCACAGAACAAATATTCCGGTGAGATAATTGATAACATAAAGAATAATAAAACTCTCTCCAAGGTTTATAAAATTAATTTCAATTCTCATAACGTATGCAAAAATCTATACCTATATTACCGTACACATAATTTTGATAAAGCTATATTTTTATAATTTTTGTTCTTTATTTTAAAAAAATCTTCATAAATATATATATGAGAAATTGATTGGAATATTTACCATTCAGGATGAATGGCTGAGTATAGCTGACCAAGATATGAAAGATATAATTGGTCAAGCCCGGGCTATGTACTCACCCCTATTAAACCCGCCATATTGCAGGGAAAGACGGCTCGTGTGTGTCCAGGCCCTGCTCTTGATAACCTTCGACACTATGGAATAAATGGAAATTTGAGTACTCTCTATTCCACCTTGTGTACTGGCAACAGGGATACTATAAATCTTGCCATTTTTATATCATAAATGTTTAAAAATCACATGGATGATAAATTGTGTTCAACACCATCTTTGACAAATTCAAACAAACATATTTACCCAAGTTTCTGATTATGGATCTCAGCAGCGCAGGGGAAAGTTTTTCTCACATTGAAATATTCGCTTGAATAGATAAGGTTTATGTGATTCCAACATGATTACATTTAATTTTAAAATATGTTTTTATACCTTTTCAAAAAATGCATATATAATTTATGTTTAATATATATATATTATTATTATTATATATATTATATTTATTATATATATATATCTAAAGAGACAAGGGTCGCCTCTCCCGTTAAAATAGACGCTTAAAACCAGACGCCATCTATATATTTATATGTATATTTCAAATGATTCAAATTCAGTGCATTAAAATTCTTGAAACATAATTAATATATTTTTATATCCCAAGTACAACAAATTATTCACAATTTGAAACTGTGATTAGAATTATTAAATGATTAAAATTATAAATCTTATCCCTAAATCCAATTAACAAATTCAAATAATGGTCGGTGTCTATTTACGTAGAGATGTATTTACTTTGTCACATTATGCTAAGTAATCAGAATATTTGAGAATGATCAGTTTAAATTATCCAAATAAAAACATTTATAAACATTTACTAAAATCCGTCCAATCGATAAACCAAACAGGAAGGGAATCTATTGGCAAAATTCTCTCCTACAATCGGTTGTTTACATTCCCAGAGTGTTTGCTTTAAAGATTTTCCTCAAGGAAAAGTTTACCATTTTGTAATTTTTTTCCGTAAAGAAAACCGCGCGGAGTTTAATGGATTTTCTATTGGCATTTTGTATGATAAAAGTTTCTTTAATAGTAAATTATTGGCGGTTGAAATTTCATTGTATTTTTGGGACCGAAAAAAGGGAGAAATAAAAATCCTTTTAATGTTCAATTTCCAATTCTATGATATGGATCGTGGTATAAAGGAATGTGTTACATAGAGATAAAAAACGGAAGGTTGAAAGATTCAGTTAGATGTTTTGCGAAATATATTCCGATAAATTTCCTCGGTATTGAGCCGTATTGTGTATTTTATTCGGTAGAACACAAATATCTCCGCCGGGGCGCGATTGCCATCTTACCACACGCTGTCCGTAAAATATCTAGTTTTAAATAAATGAAACTATTTATTTCTGTAATATTTATGTTATATAATATACAAGAATAATATAAGTTTTGAGGCACAGTAAAGTTATTTATTTATATGATATCAGAATATTATAGATGTGCTAAAAGTAAACCTTTTATTCAGTTACTATATTCGTGTGGAATTTAACATTTGATTGGTTTTTAACTAATTTAAACATATCTAATAAACATTCAATTCAGGTCTTAAATTACATTCCCCTATTAATATTGGAATAGAGAAAATGGAAACATGAGAGAGCAAGGCATATACATTATAAATGAAGAATTATTTAACAAAATAGACAATGACCCCATTTCAATGACAACATTTGTTACGATGATTAACAAAACCGCACATATTATCATTGTTATTTTAGCGCCACTTATTTATGAAATATGGTATTAATATCAACGCAACCTTTAAAAATTCAAAGATGAAAAATTATCTTTTTCGGGCCTTATACTCATAAGCTAAAAGGAACAATCCAAATAAATGAATAGTGTGTGAGGTTTCGGTAGCAGTCTTGTTGCCATCATCATACAAAAGTACTGAATGAGGAAAATATCACAGCATATTTTAAACAGTTAACACTGTTATCAGTTGTGTAATTAATGAGAAAAACACTCTGTGATATTTTCTCATTCTATGCTTTTGTCTGATGAAGGTAACAACGCTGTTATCGAAACGTCATATGCTATTTATTTATTTTGACTTGGTTTCATTCATTTAAAATCTAGGTTTTCAATCTATAATTCGAATTATATATATAATCAGACCTTATTCTGAATCAATAAACTTGTAAAATCGAAGACACTCATTATCAGTAGTGACCTCTCCCAGCAGTGACGCCAATTTAATATCTAGTCCGCTCTAATATTGTATTAGACTGTGTTTCTTGGAATGCGGAAAATGGGGCTTCAAAAGAACTATGGACATACACCTTTTTGAATTTCGAACTGGAAAATTTGATGTATCGAAAAATTATCATCCACAAAATCCCAAACAAATAAAGTGGTGTCAGTGTGTAAGAAATGTTCAGCAGGGAAAGTTTCCGGTAGTGGCTTCCTGTCGTAGGTTGTGTTAGTGACCTTGTATCGTCCTTCGGTTGACCTTCTTCTAACCCTGGCGCTCTAAACATGAGTAGATTCAACTCGGACAGACAGGCAATATTACACTGATATCAAATTCCCGAGAAAAATATCAAATACACTCTCTCATATTAAAATATTATTGAGCATATAAATATTTTAAAATACACATTATATACCACTTGTAAAATATTAAAATATCATATGGAAGTTTAAGATATAATAAATATTCAAAATATGGCTCTATCCTATTAGGAAATTGAAACTGTCACTCTTCACATAATTCCTTTTTCATTTCTGAAACGAAATTGTAGATGAATTAAGGATTTTATTCTACCAGGTTTCTGCCAAAACAATGAGCGATAAATTCCCAGCGTCACCCCCCGTGAGGGTCAAAACACAATGAAAAATGTGTTTCTTCATTTGAAGGATTTCCAATTTTAAAAAAGTCTATATTGTTTGGCTTAATTATCGTCAATACATCTGCAGTGAAGTTAGAAACTTAAGAGTTCATACTATCTGAAGAGTGAAATAGTTATTCTGTGTTTACAAACATCCTTATTCAGAATGAACTATCTGAATGTGAACAACTTAATTTTCCAAAATTTTGGTGGATTGTAGAAACACAGCCTGAATAGAGACCTAAGTTACAGGAAAATTGTCTGTGAGCTCTTTTATTCATAACTTATCAGAAAAACTTAGTGTAGAACTGCAACCCCTTTCTTTAAATAAAATTAGAATTATTTCCACATTATTTATACTGCAAGCGAAACCACTGGGGGATTCGCCTCTCTCAATAATCATTCAATGCAGTATAAGAGCTGGAGAGAATACGCTTTTATTTATATATATAGAGAGAAAAGTACCGTTAAATAAATTTCTAATTCTCAGCGAAAGACAGCGTAAGGTTGAAGATGATATTAGAAAACTGGAGTGTAGTTCTCATTGCAATGTTTATATATAGGTGATAAGAATATTTAATTAGATCTTATCTTCGTCCCCCACGTGATATGACGTAAGATTTTGAAGATTCATGGAGATCAGAGGAAAACTGTCCGAAGTAACATTGAGGTGATTTTGTCTCCAGCCCTACCCTGGCAGACCTACGTAGTGACCTTCTGGTTGAGAACAACTGCGCGCTCATTCTGAAAAGATGGAAATAGTTTTGTTTGACACAACACAAAAAAATATATTGGAATAACAGATTTTACACACATTCTAAACAAATATATTTCATACCTAAGTAGCTACTATCATTTTAATATATTCTACAATGGACATTAAAATAGTTACCACATGAAAATCCTTTTTATATGTTTTATGTAAATCACTTCCTACAACTATTTCAAAGCGTTCAATATTTTATCATATGCTTCCAAAACCGTATAAGTATTTCAATAAAATAAAATCATATCAAATATGTGTTGAAATGCATTAGTAGATTTCATAACTGTGTGTTTTTCTACCAAGAGGCCATCTCACATTGATGTGACGTTTCTTTCAGAAAATATATTCCTATTAACGTTGAACACTCGATTAAACTTCATTATCAAACATAATATCCATTAGAATTTTAGTATATGTTTCACTATAGTATACATAATTGAATATATATTATAAAAATCAAATTAATATATGAATATTCTATCTAGGCATATTTATAATTCAATATCGATTATAAATGGTAAGAGAATACATTATATATCATTCACGCTATAGAGATTTAATATGGTTTTAAATTTTAAAGGAAACAATAACTCAAAGTTTGGCAAAAGTCTATACATTATAAGTCATCTTTTTTCTTTCGTCGACCACTTTTCTCCGATATTTTCAACGCACTTTGTGCGAGCCAAAATCAATGGATACTATTGATTGATGGTGAGAAAAAGGAAGTTGAGGTGAGGATATGGATAAAATATTTTTCTAAAACCTTTAGCTAATTTCGTGGATAGAACTAATGGATGTTATTCACAACTTGAAGCAATCTTTCTGGTTTTATTTGATTTCTCTCCGAATATGTCGATTTAAAACTTAAAAATCACATTTGAACAAAAATAAATAGGGTGTAAGTTTTGAATATATCTAAATTATTCATCCACATTATGAGAGGTCTAACTATATTCATTTAACGGAATTTTAATTTATATTTGAAGAAATATAAAAATCTATTGGTTTAGCATAATGTTTGTTATGTGTGTGAAATGATATAACATGGAGATGAAAATTCCATTGGAGTTATCATTCGAGGAATCGTGCTTCCTATTATTCGCTCTCTCCAGGTAAATATATACTCTATGATATTGGATAAGTTTTATATCTATAATGTATGAAACAAAAATGGTATATACCATTATATTTATACAATAGGGTTTCATATATATATATTATATAGATGTATAACATAATCTAAATATAGAGAGAGGAAATAAGGTGATAATAATTACTATATAAATATATTTTTTAATAAGCGAAATATCATTTAGCACATGTTCCAATTGATCTATATTCAAATTACCATACTATAAAATAATTTATTGATTATCTAATGAATTGATAGTTCACAATTGATTGAACGCATATTCAATTAATTGACTTTTGTACAAGAAGTAATCATTTTTTCATCGATGTATGGTGGAAAATAGTGTATGAATATTTATAGGAAAGAAACGGTGTTTAGCGCTAGCCTCAATTTATGAAAATGATGATAGCACAATTTTTAAATAAAACGGAATCTTTTATTTTAAAGTTGTAGAAAGATAGAGGATTGTGAAAACCTATCTAACACATGACCTATTTACAGAATATTCCTCGCTATATACTTTTCTAGCCTAATTATTTTCGACATTCTTTTCCTGTCAAAATGATTTTATTTTTTTAAATTTCGGAAGCAGGCGAATAAATAATTCCAGAAACATGTCTACACGAACATGATTGAATTAGCAACATGTAAGAAAAGAGAATTATTTGATAAAATATAATCGATATTATAGAGAATATGCGTGAATTTTATTCCGTTGTTTTATTTTTTGTATATGATTTAAAATATAATTAAATATATTCAATATTTTATATTTTTATTATTCCTCGCGAGATCCAGCGATCTATTGGAAGTTCACGTGAGAACGCTAATTTCGCTCTATGGAAGTGTTTATCTCTGAACATTACACACCATCTATGCTCGAGAAATTAATCTATTTTATCAAGTTTCATCACGTCAGCAAATAGAAATTAATTTAATTAAAAAGACAAAGGTCGCCTCTCCCGTCAAAATAGACGTCAAAGTTAGACGCCATTTAATTAATAATTAAAATTAATATATATATTTAAAATATATAAAAATTAATTAATAAAAATTAAGATGAACATTTAAAAAATGAAAAAAATATTAACCAATAAATTTCATGTAATAACCCTACCTACTGCTTTTAACGGTAAAATGATCAAATTAAAGGAAATTGGTTCCATTTATTCACATGAATACTTTTATAATTATTGGAATACCCTCTAAGTTAAACTTTATTTTCCGTTTATAAATAAAAATATGAAAGTTATTAATGATTGCTTCAGTTGTTTTGATGGTGAAGAATAAAAAAACATTATTTTTGTATTTTTTTATAACCATGAGAATCAAAAGAAAAAAAAACAAAGAAACATAATATATTTGATGCTGTTGCTTTGGAAAAATCCAAGATAATCTGAAACAAAAGACAAGGAAAGGTAGAATATGCGACATAAACGCGCGCGCTGAGAGAAGAATAAAAAAATAATCACAAGACTCAGAATGAAAAATTATAAAGGAATGACAATACATGCAGATGGCACAAGAACCAATAGGACATGCAACAATTGTCCTGTTGTGGAACTAACACCTACCCACATATTCTTATGTCTATATATGGCCTTGCAGAGATTGGCATGGACCCAGAACAGCAGTTTCACACACCCAAGATAGAGAACATGACGACTGTTGGGATAGAGATGCATGCAGTCATTTGAGGTTCTTCGTTGGACACGACGACAACAACAATAATTAAATTTAACGATTTGTTTCTTCATTTCGTTAAAACTGGGCGAAGTTTCAGCTATAAGGATTTTTTATAAACTTCCCTAAAGAAATTTTAACCAGCTTCGAACTCTTTGTCCAGTTTTATCGAAATGAAAAAAAGTATTAGTACTCGTGTTGTGAATACCATCAGCTATTTGAATTTATTTTATCATAATTATGCCTAAAGGTTTATATAAAAGAAGCTTACATTTAGTTTATTAATAGAATGAATATATTTATATATATATATGTGGTAACCGAGGGTCTCTCGCTGTGGTATGGTAACCGAAAGGGGCAAATCTGTAGTAACCGAGAGGGACAGTCAGAGCGTGGAGAGATTTCCAGTACCTCTCTGCACCTTGAGACCTTTAACAGTTCTCACAGAGTACAGGCAGTCGTGGTCGAGTCAGAGTGGAAAGCCTGGGAATGTCCACACAAAAAACGAAGACACAGTTGCACTAGGAAAGTCCGTAAACAGATAAAAGTTGAGCTAGGAGCGAAAGATGGAGATAGAAGAGTTCTTACTGTTCTACATGGTCGATGAGGTGGACCTTGGTGACAACCGACGAGGGCTTCCGCTGATGGTTAAGTGACTATCAAGTGACTATATTTTTGGCTAGGGCGGGGCCTTATATATCTTTTCCGAGAAAGGAAGTATTGCATTTCAGCAGATGCTACACGAGCGTGGATCGTCTGGCGAAATTGTACACTGGCGCCGTCCTGACAGTTTCCTATCTATCTTTAGATGTTGTTTCGGGACTTCTAAATCTATCTCGATTTTAGACGTTTTGACTTATATCTTTTGCTTCAGCTCAACTCTTAATCTATTACAGAGTTTTATTTATCCTCAGTTTGAACAAAATCATTACATATGATGATGTAATGACACATGTCAATCACGCGTATAATCATTTACAGATGTGTTTCTATTATACAACATGAAAATCTTGTTATACGTATTATACAATATGTGGTTGTTTGTTTAAATTATCATATATATAAATATGTCAATATTCTCTATATTGCCATAAATCATAATTAAAATATAATTACAGTCCAAAATGTACATAAAATTCAACGCACTAGCTTGGCGATCATGTAATCTGAAAGAAGAAAATAAAGTAAAAAGAAAGTCAGCCAGTGACTAAGTCAAGGCGAGGTCCAGCTTTAGCAGAAATTGCTGAAATTACCTCATAGATGAAACTTTCTGAATTCTCACTTGAATCCTTCCCGGGGATCTTCCACAAGTCATTGGATAGTTTAAGATTTGCCGCAGGACGATCTTCATCTACATCCTCAACCGTGTCGTACCGCGCTAAACATATATTGTTCAATCAATTAACTGAACTACTGAAGCACTTTATCAAATATTATCTTAATGCACGGAATTTAGAAAACGAATAAATCACATCAGAAGGGTAAATATTTCAGACAATGTGTCGATCTATGGTCTTATTCAGTAGAAGAGCGACTATACCAGCTCTTGATAACTCAGGAAATCGGCATGCAGAAATGGTGATAAATAGCATTTGCTTTAATAACGGTATTGAAATCGGTGACTTCTCCATATTTATATACTTTATGAAATTCTCGTTTTGGATTGAATATATATTATTAACAGTATTTCATATAGCTATACACCAAGGAGTATCGGAAAACATAATTTTTATTATAAATTTATGATATTAATTGTGAGAATTATTCTAACCGTCAAGCCTATTTTGAGCATATTTGATTAGAATTTTGTCGCAAATAACTCTAATATTGTGGAAGAGATCGCGAATTGTTTATATCAGAGTATAAGTTCGCAGACAGATGAAGATTTTCCACCTTTTTCTAAATGTTTGGTGAGAATTTTATCGATATGAGAAACAAATAAAATATTTTATAGCTTAATAATCTTTTGGCCCGAAATGAGATTAGGTTTAGATTGCGACAGGTGAAATATTTGCGGTCAAAGCGGATCCTTTTCGTGTATAAAAAATTAATCGAATAAATATGGAAAAGTGGCTCAAAGGAATCCATATTGAACTGTCATAAATAATCTTCTGACAGGTGCGCCAGGGAGGGAAATTCCGCTCAAATTTTCCGTGAATTCCTTTGAAACTAAATCATTTTAATTCGTCTGCCCTCAATTAGAATATTTTAAATGCAGAATAAATCTACTACAACGCAGCCTAATGTAGGAAAAATTGTTTGAAGAAGATTTGCCGTTTTTTTAAGTAGTATTTTAGGAGTATTTAAAAAAGGTTTTATTTTTCAAAAATTATACATACGCCCAACTTCTGAAATTTAAATATCTTAATCATGTTAAGAATAAATAAATAAATTATGCATATAATTCTCTCAACTTTGAGGTTTTTAATAGAAAAGACACACAAATAGTTTTTGAAAATAGAGAAATAAACAAATAGTTTTATTCGAAAAGAAATTTTAAAAAACTATTGCTTCTTTGATAATAAAAATTAATTGTTTTAAGGTTCATGAACATTCCTCAATCGCACATGAGTGACCTACATATCGCTTGAATATACTCAAAGTTCAGATTGGGAAAATATCTATAAGGGAATATATATGTGTGTGTGAAAAAATAATAGAATAATAAAAATAAAAAAGGTGTGGCGTTGATATTAAAAACAAATTATCCTGAGACTAACATGAGCGTTTTCGAGATGGCAGAGCGCTATTTAGTGGAACAGAAATAAATAAATTCATATATATATATATAAGGAGAAATATATAAGGTTATATTATACAATATTTCCATAGCTAATTAATTTTTAATTGTGAAAAAATCACCTTTTCTGTCCCTATGGAAATAATAATATTTCTATCAATATAATTAAATTTGTAGAGAAATATTGAGCTAGATTTGAATATTTAACAGAGCCTTTTTAATAAGACGAAAATATCTTTATTTTCATAAATAAAACAAATATTCCACATTTCTATTAAAGTTTTTTCAGGTTACTATAACTTCAGGCTTTGGTATAGTTTTAGTCATGTTTATATTAAATTACACCCTCTCTAAAATATTTTGAAGTATGTATTTTTTAATTATTAGACATATATCTTCTAAATGGAAATTTCCACAATCGATTTTAAAACATATGGGGATTGCAAAAGCCAACATTATTTAGAGAGTATTTATCAAAATTACTAAACCTATAAATATATTACGTTAAATTTAATATGTTATGATCTACACAGAAGTGAAACGAATCTTTAACATGTTTGCTAATTTGAAACCAAAATATATTTTCGAAACCCTAATTATTCGACAATTCATAAATTAGTTTGCTAGACATTATTACCTTCCATGTCTTCTATTATGAAACTATCAGAGAGTTTTTGCATTGAAAAGATACAATTTGAATGCAGAAGAATTGATTATATGAAAGATCAGAATATATATTAATATTTACTATTGAGAATTATATTAGGATATTTTAAAGCGCTAAAATAATTTCAAAACTATAAATTAAATAAAAACTAATTAATTTATAGCTATATCTTCAAAATGTGTTTGAGTATTTTATTTTTGCCAATTAATGTCAATGTGAAGAGTTTCTTAAATCGATCATTATATGAGTTATAATCATATGATTCATGTTTTATGTATTTAAAAATATTATTTTTAGGTTACACATGGGATTTTCACATCAGTGTACCATTTCTATTATTTAACGTAAGAACCCGACTTGGGGAAACCTGATAATCAAATTCCAATTCATTTATTAAATACTGTTCAAAATATTCATAACAATAGAGATATGTTATGTATATAATTATATATTTACATATGTTCTATCTCAACACACTATAGCGCAGGGTATAAATCCCAAAGAGTATTTTTCAGTATCATTTTATTTTTGTTTTCGCATATGGCCTCATATATATGTTATATTCAAATATAAATTTACAAATATATTTGTAGTAAAATTCAATATATAGAAAATAGGAATTTAATATATGCAAATATATTTGAACATGTATTCATTCGATCATCTCTCTGCAGTATGCACAACTTGAGAATGCACAACTTGAATATGTAACAACATTACCTCGGCCTAATTGGGAAAATAGGCAAACTTATTTGATTCAAAAAAAAAAAAAAAATTATATCAATATTATAAATATCCAATATACTTTGAGAACTTAGCATCAATTTTTTAAATCTATACTCACATTAATATTGCCGATATCACAAGCCAGATAAATATTAAGTGATGAACAATAAAGTTGAAATATTCCGTAGTGCCCACACAATACACATCCATTGAATGCAACAGCAACTAATCTAAGGGAGGAAATGTCTCAAAGTCGAATCCACAAAGAATACTAAGTAAATAAAAAACTTTGAATTTATCCAATCTTCCCAAAAACGTATCAAAAGTCTCGTCTGGTAGATTTAGCTGTTTTCAAGTTCAAGATGGATCACGTTGGAAAACTGCCAAGCGCCCTTCAAAATACTCTCTGATATTAAATTTATTATTTGGTAACTCTGTGAACGAAACAATAGCCCTTATCGCTAGAATAATAACAAAAAATTCCGTTTATTTTATCAGTTTTTAAAACGTAATCTACTAGAAGAGAGAAGGAAATTATATTTCGGGAATATTTTCATGATCGTTGCATATATTCTCAGGGAGTTTATATCTTTAATAAAAAATATATAATATACCTTTTTGTATTTATATATATTCAGCGTATTGATAAAAAAAATTGATTTCGAAAAATAAAATTTAAAGTTGAATTAACTATTTATCAGAGAAATATATTTTCTATGAAATTAGATTTATATAAAACTATTTTTACACGAATTGTTTGAATTTTACACACTGTACCTCATTCTTAATATTCTAGAAAGTAGTTGTATATATATTATAGATTCAATATCATAAGATATATGAGATATTCAATTGAGTATTAATAATGAAAATTTTGTAATTGTTGGAGGGTGACCGGTAGTGTTTTTGGGACTCAAATAACAGAAAAACGCCTACTTTCAGCAAGATTATTCACAAAAATAAATTTATTTTTTCTCTCGAATATTTCAAGAACCGGGGTTGTGATCATCTTGATATTTCCCAACAAATTATATTTCAGAAGGTACAGTGAGTTGCATATGAAATAACTCCCTAAAATTTGCGAATGTTTTAGTTTTGTATGAAAATCATTATGAATGCTAAAATATAAATAACTAGACTGAGGTACAAAGCTTAAAGAAGTTGTACATTTTAGCATGTTTATCGGGATTAAGACTCTGATGGATATTTGATACACGGTGACTTATATTTAAGACACATAGAATAACCAACTGTGAAAAAAATTGCCTCTGTCTCCTAAAAAAAAAAAAAAAACAGACGAGCGGCGACATAAAATATTATCCACTTCCTTGAGTTTTGCACATGAGTGGATGTATGTGTGTGTGCAGTAACTGTATGCATTTTTAAATTAAAAAGGTAAGCGTTTATAAAGTATTTGACGCAGATATATAAATATACATTCTCATTTTGTATATTCAAATATTATCTAAGCAATTCACAGATATATATTTATTGATTAGAGTCGACCATGCTGGTTGTTGATCCACATCATCGCCCACGATGCACTGTCATCCGGGTTCCGCCTATCTCTCTAGGATACACTCCTGAAGCACCATTATTCAGAATTAAGGCGAGAGAATGATTTTTTTTTCTTAATACCATCTGAAGACCTCGCATGATTTCATCACTGGATATAGTTGCGACAACAATGCTCCCGTGTATTCAGATTAACCTTGAGAAAGTCTAAGGAGCGGTTTGTGTACCTTTGGTGGGGTGGGACCTTTGTAAGAGGGCGGAGAGGGATAATAAATAACTGTCGAGAGCCATTTTGGTTGAGTTTGAAGCCAAAGTCCAATACACCTTGAATGAAAATATAGCACGGTAGGCAAACACAATGCAGCAACACACTTGCTGTAATTCTTAATACATCATTTTGATCTGATATAAAAATACCCGTTTGGCGCTTATAGGGTCGATATCATAGTCTTCCTAAAAATGTAAAATTTGCAGCTTCGCAAGGACTGATGAGGACCATAGCACGAAACACCACGATATATCTATTACAAGATCACCATATAAAATAGAATAGATATATCTATTACAAGATCACCATATAAAATAGAATAGATATATCTATTACAAGATCACCAGGGGATCCATCATATAAAATAAAAATATGAAATATGAATTAGATTCCCTATAAAATATCGATCAGAGAACTTATAAACCGCAGGCTCAAAGTATAAAGAAGTCATTTCTAAAGGCTGGATTGGATCAAATAATGGTCACCACTAATGAAACGTTTCAAAGCTGTTACCTCTGTGGCATTCCAATACCCTTCTTGCCATATTTTATAAAACCTAATAGCAGCTCATATAAACTTGACAAGAATCAGAGTGGAGATTGGAATATAGAACTTATCATTGAGATTTTGATCGGTACTGTCGAAACTTATAGAATGCCCAATGTTTCAGGTTTACACATCCAATCACACACCGAATTTTGTGGCTTTGTTGCAAGCAGAAAATGGTAGGTAGAATTCAATTAAATGTGGCAGTACCTTTTGGGCTTTATTTTGAAAATATTTCAAATATTTAAAGTTCTGTTTCATGTAAATATGTATTATATTTATACACTCTGATGGGAATAACCCTAGCAACGATATCGCGCTTTTGTTCAAATTGATGATACAAATATGTTTAAAGAGATAATCTATGTGTGATAGTTTTATGCTTTGGCTTGAAAAATAATAATATTGCTTACGAAATTAATTATTTTTCACGATATTCAAATTAGTTAAAATGAATATGTTCATATATATTTGTTTTAAAAAGACATAATATATATGTTTTTTAAATATATAAACGTGTATATATATTTATATATTCCAAATTGAATTAACCGCAATAAAATTTATTACATACTAAAATATATCAATTTTAATTTCATTTGAAATTTTAATTAAACAAGCCACAAGGTAAACATCTCCTCATTCTAATAAAGAAGCTAATTTACTGTTTTACACGCAAATTACACAAACAATCCAAATTAAGATCTCCATAATTGAAATAAAAAATAAACAAAAAACAAAAAGTGGAACAAGAGAGTTTGTGTAATCATTTTGTATCCAATCAGACGAACAATCTAAGAAATTCAACCAAACGAATCTTTGACACAAAATCCCAAACGAATTACAAAAAAAGAATACAAGAAGAAGTAATTCAGTTTAAATAATTAACCTTTGATACCGGCAAAAGAGTTTTTACCAGGTGAGATTTGTCTCTATGTAAATATAATTATGGAGCAGAAGCCATTAACCAAATGAATCCATTTAGTGGTGGCTCATTAGACAAACTCCCACAATCCCCTGCAGCGTTGCTTTTTTTAAATTTAAAGATCGCCTGGTCCCCCTGTATCATTTCTCGTCTGGTTACATTGGCCTCCTTGACGTCACCTAATGACGTCATTTTGTTTACCTTCTCCGTTTTGTTAACATTGTTACGCGAGATATTTATCAAGTTCTAACTTTTCTTCAATTGTTGAGTAGTTCCTTATTTTTTATTTGCATTGTTATCGTTTTTAGATTCTTTTGAAAGATGGTTGATGGTTTTAAGAAAAGCTAAAACACTTAACTGTTTTGTTACAAAGAATACGAAAGGGGAAGGCTGAAGATAAATCAGCTTGCTGAAGTCCGGAGAAGTGAATGTTCTGAGTAATTACCATTGTTGATGAGGTAGAGATGTTTCTTAGCTTTATTTCTCTTTATGAAACCCTATTGTTATATTTATAGATTAGAATATAAAGTATGTTTAAAATCTGAGTAAGGATAGTGAAAAACCTATTATAATTATGACATTTCAAATGTTATTATTTTATCTTCTGTTATACAAAAATATATATATGTCATATAATGACTGTCACATATAGAAAGTGTACGCTGTAAAAAGATGCTTTAAACAAATATACTATGTAAGAAAGTATAGGAGAGAAAGTTGTTTAGTAAGTTAGGCTTAGTCAACCATGTTGTCTTGTTTATCTACGTCGCTAAGTTATGGGAAATCAGGGGTCACTACCCGCGGGGGATAAATCCCTGAATATCTGAATCTCTCTGATCCACACCAGTCAGACTCTGGCCTACTCCTTCACGGATTCCTGTTCTTCCTACCTCCTTACCACCTTCTAACTCGAATGCTAGCAACTCATCACATATACACAAACATAGAGGAGTCAGTAGAAATTTTAACAACAAAATCTCTACAACTGTAGAGATAATATTTGATGATATTTAAAAGAAACGCATTGCCAGTATATTTATTTGTGGAAAAATTTAACGATAGGTGGCGATTAAATTTAATTTACTAAAATAATAATTGTTGAAAATATTTTGCCGCTTAAATAATGAAAGCATTTCTGATATTTAAATTATCTACAATATAGGATTTTATGTTCTTCATTAAAATACTTCATATGAAACACATTTTAAGGAAAATTAAAAATATCAGTCTCTTTAGCACATTGTTGTGTAAATAGATATAATTAATAATTAATTTATCATATATTTGATTAATAATAAGGATTTATTTGCCAGAATTTCTATAGTTTATTGTAATAACACGGAGCAGTATGAGGTCCACTGAGGACGTGTTGATTTGACGGTTAGTTTATCGAGGTAGCAGATATTGGAATAACAAACACATAGCTTCAACATCATATATATGTTATGATTATTTTGGTTTGTTGTTGAAAAATATAGAGAATTGAAGGTGCAGTCGTAAAAATAGGAGAGATAAATATTTACCCACCAAATAATTTTCATTTTGAATTACTTGAAGCAAATTACACATAAAATTATTTTTCACAGTAATATAGAATTTTTAATATGAATTCTCTATATTCGTGAATAAAAATATAGGTAGTTCAGCTAAACATACAGGACTTACATTAATATTGAAAGTTATGTTCTAAATCTATGGACAAAAATAAAAGAATAGTCAATGAATGAAAATAAAATATATGTTTTATAAAAAATAAAATAATTGAATTTCAGATAATATTATAATATATATATAGTTTATAGCTGCAAGAGTTTAAAATTTCTTCAGTAACTAGATAATTCAATTCATATTTTATTTCTTTAAATTATTATATATAGAGAAAGATCAAGTAAAAGTTCTAAATAATATTTGGGGTGCAATATTGTATTCTGGTGTAATACTTTACATATATAAATCCTTTAAAGTTGATAGGTTATACAAATTATTAATGGTATATTTTATGGACGCACGAAATATTTTCATAAATACTTCTGTGTATAGGAACATTGCCTATATTAACCCTGGATAATAGATTTGTTCAAAACATTTGATTGTAATTAGTAATTTTTCAAATTTTCACTAAAATGAAAATGTATTCATGGTCTATTTAAATGAGTATAGCATTGGTGTCCAATCTGATATGGCTTAATATGCAACAATATAAGTTGATGTGCGTTCTGAGAAATAGCAATCGAAACTATACAAACATATAAAAATATTATATATATCAGACATGATAAGCCACGTTTGGAATATAAAAAGAGAGATTAAGAGGAACGTGGTAAGTTTCTTTATTAAGCAGTATACGAGCTTTCAGACGTCAGACGTCCTTCATCAGGTATTGACATGAATGAGAAGGAGATGCTATATTTATAAGCGACAGTTTAGCATAAAAAATATTAAACAAGAAATAAAAGATTAAAAAGATTTGAGATTTGCATGCCAGTAATAAAAATATTTAAAAGTGTACAATATATAGATTTAAGAAAATCTGCATACCTAGGATGAAGGGAAAAAGGCGGAAAACTAGAGGCGAAGACAAAAGCAAGAATAAAAATAAAAATAAGAATATAAACGAGAATATAAAAAACAGCGGAATAAAGATAAAGTTAAAAGTTACGAAGGAGATGTATCTGTTGGTATAGAATAAAAAGCAGAATATTGGGGCGGGAGGTCAATCTTTCTGTTGAGGCTGGGTGTAGTATTGGAGACAAGGGCTTCGAGAACTAAGCGTTGGTATTTATTTGCTATATCGCTATAAACGGGGGTTGTATTGTCGAGATTGAAGGAATGTCCGGATTCGGCGATATGTTGGTATATGAGCGATTTTTTGTCTTTCGAGCGGATGTTGCGGGCGTGTTCACTGGCTCTGATGGCGATTGTTCGGCCTGTTTCTCCAATATAGCATAAATCGCAATCATTACAAGGAATTTTGTAAACGGCGTTAGAAAGGGATTGGGGGTTACGTTTGGCGGAGCTTTTTGTGATTGGATGTCGTAGGAAGGTGTAAAGGGAAGGTGTGCACTTGTAAAGAGTGCGAATGCCGAATTTACGTAAAAAGGAACCAATACCGGAATTCGTGGTGGAGTATGGGAGGACGCAGGTGCTTTTAAATAAAGGAGGTGTGGTTCTTTTTTGATTGGGTGTGAAAAAATGTCGGTCGATAAAACTGCGTGGATAGCCCGCGGACAGGAGATGCGAGTAGACCGTGCGCCTCTCGATATTTTTAAAGAAAGGGAGGGAACAGTGGGTGTAGATACGTTTGGAAAGAGTTCGGACGGTGGTGATCTTATGGGAGACGGGGGCGTGGGATGAAAAATGTAGGTACGAGGGGGTAAAGCCGGGTTTGTGAAAGACCGTTGTGTGGAATTTATCGTCGGTGTTAATAATTAAAATGTCTAAAAATGGAATACAGTTAGAGCGGGACGGGTTGTGTGTAAAAAGTAGATCCGGATGGTAAGAGTTTAAAGCGGTGAGAATGGGTAAATGATCGGTATCTCGGTGTAGGCAGAAAATTTCGTCTACGTAACGTAACCAAGTAACGACCCCCAAATGATCTTTGGACACGAGCCATTGGTCCAGCCCTAGCATGACAATTTCCGCTGCGATTGTGGAGAGAGGACTGCCCATAGGGGAGCCTCGTATCTGTAGAAAGGAACGGCTGTTGAATTCGAGGGTATTCATGCCAAGACAGATAGTAAACAGATCTATTATCGATTTTTGGTCTTTGCTAGAGAATGTAGAGAAGGCAAGGAGTGAACTAAGACCGTCTGTAATCAAAGAGTGCGGAAGGCATAGGAAAAGGGATGTTACGTCGAAGGTGGACATGGTAAGTTTATCAGGCTGGGGAATACTCTTTAATTTGGTTAGAAATTCGGTAGAATCTTGAACTGAAAAGAGGTTGTGTGCCTTGACGAGAGGTTTAAGGAGGTTAGTGAGATATTTAGCTAAGTGTAGTGCAGGGGAGAGGTGGTAGGCTACAATGGGCCTAAGGGGAATGTGGGGCTTATAGGTCTTAGGGAGGCCGTATATGTAGGGGACGCCGGTAAGGTTGGAGGTGAATCGCTGGAATTGCTCGGGGGTGATGCTTCCATTCCTCTTGAGAGTCCTGAGTGCAAACTTAAAGCCATCGGAAAGAGCAGCGATTCGTTCGGTTGGGATCTCATGGAACGTGTCTGGGTCAGATAGGAGGTCAAGCATTTTTCTCTCATATTCCTCCGCCTTTATCATAACAACCTGAGAGCCCTTATCGGATCTGGAAATTATAATATCGCAATGGTTCTTTAAGGTTTTAAGGGAAGCGAAAGAGAAAATGCTTGACCTCCTATCTGACCCAGACACGTTCCATGAGATCCCAACCGAACGAATCGCTGCTCTTTCCGATGGCTTTAAGTTTGCACTCAGGACTCTCAAGAGGAATGGAAGCATCACCCCCGAGCAATTCCAGCGATTCACCTCCAACCTTACCGGCGTCCCCTACATATACGGCCTCCCTAAGACCTATAAGCCCCACATTCCCCTTAGGCCCATTGTAGCCTACCACCTCTCCCCTGCACTACACTTAGCTAAATATCTCACTAACCTCCTTAAACCTCTCGTCAAGGCACACAACCTCTTTTCAGTTCAAGATTCTACCGAATTTCTAACCAAATTAAAGAGTATTCCCCAGCCTGATAAACTTACCATGTCCACCTTCGACGTAACATCCCTTTTCCTATGCCTTCCGCACTCTTTGATTACAGACGGTCTTAGTTCACTCCTTGCCTTCTCTACATTCTCTAGCAAAGACCAAAAATCGATAATAGATCTGTTTACTATCTGTCTTGGCATGAATACCCTCGAATTCAACAGCCGTTCCTTTCTACAGATACGAGGCTCCCCTATGGGCAGTCCTCTCTCCACAATCGCAGCGGAAATTGTCATGCTAGGGCTGGACCAATGGCTCGTGTCCAAAGATCATTTGGGGGTCGTTACTTGGTTACGTTACGTAGACGAAATTTTCTGCCTACACCGAGATACCGATCATTTACCCATTCTCACCGCTTTAAACTCTTACCATCCGGATCTACTTTTTACACACAACCCGTCCCGCTCTAACTGTATTCCATTTTTAGACATTTTAATTATTAACACCGACGATAAATTCCACACAACGGTCTTTCACAAACCCGGCTTTACCCCCTCGTACCTACATTTTTCATCCCACGCCCCCGTCTCCCATAAGATCACCACCGTCCGAACTCTTTCCAAACGTATCTACACCCACTGTTCCCTCCCTTTCTTTAAAAATATCGAGAGGCGCACGGTCTACTCGCATCTCCTGTCCGCGGGCTATCCACGCAGTTTTATCGACCGACATTTTTTCACACCCAATCAAAAAAGAACCACACCTCCTTTATTTAAAAGCACCTGCGTCCTCCCATACTCCACCACGAATTCCGGTATTGGTTCCTTTTTACGTAAATTCGGCATTCGCACTCTTTACAAGTGCACACCTTCCCTTTACACCTTCCTACGACATCCAATCACAAAAAGCTCCGCCAAACGTAACCCCCAATCCCTTTCTAACGCCGTTTACAAAATTCCTTGTAATGATTGCGATTTATGCTATATTGGAGAAACAGGCCGAACAATCGCCATCAGAGCCAGTGAACACGCCCGCAACATCCGCTCGAAAGACAAAAAATCGCTCATATACCAACATATCGCCGAATCCGGACATTCCTTCAATCTCGACAATACAACCCCCGTTTATAGCGATATAGCAAATAAATACCAACGCTTAGTTCTCGAAGCCCTTGTCTCCAATACTACACCCAGCCTCAACAGAAAGATTGACCTCCCGCCCCAATATTCTGCTTTTTATTCTATACCAACAGATACATCTCCTTCGTAACTTTTAACTTTATCTTTATTCCGCTGTTTTTTATATTCTCGTTTATATTCTTATTTTTATTTTTATTCTTGCTTTTGTCTTCGCCTCTAGTTTTCCGCCTTTTTCCCTTCATCCTAGGTATGCAGATTTTCTTAAATCTATATATTGTACACTTTTAAATATTTTTATTACTGAGATGCAAATCTCAAATCTTTTTAATCTTTTATTTCTTGTTTAATATTTTTTATGCTAAACTTTCGCTTATAAATATAGCATCTCCTTCTCATTCATGTCAATACCTGATGAAGGACGGCTGACGTCCGAAAGCTCGTATACTGCTTAATAAAGAAACTTACCACGTTCCTCTTAATCTCTCTTTTTATATTATATATATATTTAAATATCAATTTCAAAAATTGAAGATGAAACATTTAATTCAACACATATTTTGGAAAATGTTTTCAAATATTTACTTCCAATATTATACACAGTTTACACATTTGCTTAACTGTAAATTCTCATGTGTGAATTAATACCAGAACTCAATAAAATAAATAAATACGTAGATAAAGTGTCCAATTACTACTCTCTCAATAATACAAGTGAAAATTCCCATATTCCTTAATATGTAAATGATGACTTAAAAAACCTACTTTATTTTATAATAATTTAATAAATAATACCGTATATATACTTTTAAATGTTAATTTAATAACTGAAAAAGTGTTATTCGGTGAATCTATCCATATATCCGTAATTTAATTTTGAGTATATATAACCAACCATAGATAACTTCGTTAATTAATTTCATGGAAAGATTTCTTCAACGAGATCTTTATTTGCTATTTATTCTATGATCAGAGTATTCTTGTTGCCTAGCAACCCTAAATTTCATTAAGACAACACAATATATTAATGAATTATTTTAATAGAAATAAATAGATTGTCCTTATCAGCTCAATTATAAAATTAGGCCTAATTTAATATATTGTGCATTATATTCACTTATAAAAGGTTTCACAATACTTTATAAATTATATAAAGGCAATTTTTATATAAATTTTAATTTTTGCCTAAAAGATGTTTTCCATTACAATGGGGAACAGCTGTCTCGGTGCCGGAGTATTTGGAGTTGATTTTTTTTAATTCCTGAACTCAATTACATAAATTAGCCTTACATCTATTGTTAAACATTTAAATATTTTATAGCACACATTATAGCACACGTATGTTTCTTTCAAACTGAAACAATTTGTTAATTCCATACTGCAAAGATAAATTTTACGGAAGGGGTTCCTAGCGCATCAGTAGTGAACTCTCCAAGGGGTTTGGCCAGATCCGATACTAAATAAAACTCCATCAAAAGGTGATTTGAATGAAATATGAACATAAGCTTTGAAGAGATCAGTAGAAATACATATAGCTGCGAAACCGCTGGAAAGTTCACTACTGCTAATCCATGTCCTTCACTTATCTTTATCATTGTAGTAAGGGCAGCAGAAAATTGACTTTTTAAAAAGAAACACATACGTGCCGTAAATGGTTTAAATTTATAATACACACAGTTATACCTGAAATATAGAGGATATACTTTTTAAGGTGATAAATTGTTTTTAGAAATGTAGTTTGAAATTTAATTTGTGAAATTT
Organism: Cordylochernes scorpioides; assembly: GCA_030710605.1. Classification (NCBI taxonomy): domain Eukaryota; kingdom Metazoa; phylum Arthropoda; class Arachnida; order Pseudoscorpiones; family Chernetidae; genus Cordylochernes; species Cordylochernes scorpioides. Next base: position 851,426 of record CP092866.1, on the reverse strand, counting down.
TCAACCAATATTTGAATTTTTTAATATACGTCCAATATTTATATTTGGACACTTAAAAATAGTTTCTTTTTAAAATATTTCATTTAATTCAGATTTTTTATTTCTTTAACAAAAAAAAAAATCCTAACACGAAACAAATCGTTTTTGAGGTCCAGATTTGTTTAGTTATAAAATATTTCAAAGATATGTCAATTTAATAACATTTTCATACAATTTTTTTTTCAATAATAATCAATATAATATAGACACAACAAATATATAATCCGAAACCTCACTAAGAGTGAGGCCACCATTGGTCGCGCGGCTAATGTCATTGTTCTATTGTCATTAGATTTAATTGCCAATTTAGAGGTAATAAAAACAACTCGCTCCATCTGTTGGCAGAAAACTCAACTACGCTTGAAGGTTTCATATATAATTAAGGGTTATTGAAGTGTCGTAGAAATAATAGAAAAATTTCAATATTTTTATTTAAAATAGTTAGTATATTATTGATGCAAACAGTATATGATCAACAGAACATTCGATATTCTATATATTCTTGTTATTTAATATGGTTGACGCTAATACTCGAGTCTCATATAAATCATTCTATATAGAGAGAGTGTGTGTGTGTGTTTGGCCTTTTTTTAATCTTAATCAAATATAAATAAATTTATTTTCATTAAGAATGAGATTTTTTAATTATACAAACTTCTAACTCTCTTTACTGCGGATAAAAATATTGTGAGGTCATGGCACATCAGTGATAAAACCTTACCGGTGGTTTCGCCAGTTATATCTTCCATGCCGCTTTCTAAAGCTCTACAATGGTATTGGACGTTAGTGCTGACATGTCCAACACTGCAGGCTTGTTCTCTGTTATGGATCTTTGGATTTAAACAGAATAGAATATGAAGTGAGTATTTTGCACTGAGCAATTCTCTTCTTCAAATAGATTAATTAATCATAAGGTGACAACGCGCCACATATAGCCATCTATTTAGAAACGTATATATTAATATACTATATATATATATATACATCACACAGGTCTTCAAAAACAAATAAGAATGTCATTATATTTTCACTGTTCAATATGAACAATTTTACTATGACCTTTGTGATTATCTTATATATTAAATTCTTCTGTGACACTCTGACTTTAGATGGGGCGTCATTTGTCCTTTGATTTGTTGTACAAATTACCAATCACTACGCACGCCGGCGCCTCAGTCTGCCCTTCTCAAACCTCAGTTCCCTAAAAGATAGTTGTATAAGCTGAACTTCGGCTGGGTGGCGCTGCGCCTTCTCACAACGCGGACGCTTGCAAAGAAGTCATTTTTTTAATAAAAAGGGAGGCCAAAAGAAATCCATTTAAAGTATTTTCATCTTTATTTTTAATAAACTATAAATATATATGTCAAGTCTGAAATATATTTCTGATGAGTAATTAATGTCGAGCGGACACATGTTATGATATTTTCAATGTTCCGTGCAACATCGTGGAATCGCGCTCGTAGATGCCTTCGGAAATATTGATACATTTCTGAGAAGGAGAATGATGTTTTATAAATTTCTTTCTTTAATGAAAATTGATTTCTTGAAGCAATTTATAGCATAAAACAAACAAATTTAGCAATATAATTATTCAATTTTTAAATCATTCAAATATCTAGACCTTGTGTGAAGCTCAGTATTGCTTCAATCTAATTTCGGCTGGGAAATATATTTACTTTGTCACTCCTTTGGACTTCCTTATTGGCCACACGTGACTTACTATTGGAAAAATTCCAATTGCCTCAGCCACTGAAAACTAATTTAAGCTGGCAAAAGTCATTAGTGTGTTGGAAATGTTGTTTTGCCTTATTTATAGATGAAATCCCTTTACTTCTTTGTTACCTAATTTACCTCTTTCATTCCCACCAAGGGGCTGAGAGCCAAATTGCAGAAAGCTAATGTTTTTGAATTCGTTAACTTGAAACATGCACATATTATATATTGGAATTAATATATTATATACCTCCATATAGAACATATATAAATATATAATTTGAATAGGAAAGTAAAAATGTATGAATAATAAAAGCAACAAATTTATATATAGTTATATTGTTGCAAATATGCCGACGAATGGATGAACTGGCAGTCGTGTACGTGAGGCGAGTGTTGATGTTCTTCCCACACGGGGACAACAAGAAGCAGAGGCAGGGCTAGATGTTTAACACCGAGAGTGATCGGGAACAGCCCACTGGACAGAGGTAGAGGCCATGACACAAACTTGATGCTTATCCCCGAGACATGGAGGGAGAGAATGTGTGTGTGAAAGACAGCAGCCGTCTTTCGATGGCCATCCTCCAGAACATCTGCTGACCCCTTGCCAAAACTTGTCCTGTTTTGGGGGTCGTCTATAAAGAGTCCCAGGGGGCCCCAATGGGCTGGGCGTTGCCTTTTTCCACCCCTCTCCCCAGCTGTCCCAGCTGACCGCTCTTTGGATTTTTATTTAGACGTCACCATGATATTCGTCCAACCCAATTTCTTAATAAATCAAGAAAAGCCATCCACGAACGCGTTTCGCGCTGTTGGCGCTCGTCAGCGTGGAGTAGGCTGTAACGCATTCGTGGATGGCTTTTCTTGATTTATCAAGAAATTGGGTTGGCCAAATATCACGTAGCAAGCTAAATAAACGTTTAGTTTATTTTTGCTCCACTAGATGGCGCTCTGCCCTCTAAAAAGCACATGTGCTCGTGGTCAGGAGATGCCTTCTTTATTTTTAATATCAACACCTGACCCACTTATCTTTTTTTTTTCTATTGTTTTTTTCATATATATCTATGTGAAATATATTATTTCACATCATTTTTGGTTTTATTACGTAATCTCTATCTCATTCTCTCTTTGGAATTTAAGCTTTCAATTATATATTTAATAAAATACATCAAGTCTGTGTAGAGAAACTCTCCAGTTCATACCATTAAGGTATGCTATATTGCAGACGATTTATTATTTTGCTTCAAAATATATTTATTGGCTAATAAATATAGATTTTTAAATGTGACTTTACAAAATAAAAGTAACAAAAAGAGGAGCTAATATTTCATGTGCCAGGAAGTAAAACGATTATGATATATCAGAATTATTTTCCATGGGTTTTATATGAGATTTAATTTACATTATTCAAAGGCTATTTGTAGGACCAATTATTTCGCAATGAAAACGAAGAGAGAATGCTACTTGACATCCGTTGAACAGTAACCTTCAAATGTCTTTAAAAGATATTATTAAAGCAACAGAACTGCGAATAGTGACGAAGATAATTGAGACAATATATCGTTTGGTTCAACTCTATAAGACAAGGTTATTTCGGCTAACTAGGACATCAGACAATCGTGCATTAGATTGAGAAACAAAGGAGAAATATGAACCGGAAATTGATATTTGAAATGTAAAGATATTTCTGATGAAATTAGAGCTTTTGACCCTCCCCACTACTGTGTGTGAATTTGTTAGATTCTCATAGTTATATACTTGGTATATATGAACTTAGAGCTGATATTACCGCATAGAGATGTTTTGAGGTTTTCCATAATTTCAAGCTTATCTCTTAAATACAAGGACATAGAGAACGACTTCAGTGTTGATGAATTGTGAAGCTATTAATGGAAACCTTCCAACATCTTCGCCAGCTAGGCCTTCCCAATAATTCTTTCCATAATTGAGAGTACAAAAGAAAAACTTTATGGGAATAAAATCAGAGAGATAAAAGTTTAAAACTTATCTATAATCAGTAATTTTAGGGCCCACGACTCCGAGACCTAATAGAAAGGGAAAACTCGGCCATCGACAACTCCGATGTCATCTTCCAGAAGAGAGACAAAAGAGATTCAATCCCATTAAGTATAAGACCCTACTTCTCCACAACACTAAAATGTATAGATATCAAAAGATCACTAAACGAACTAAATTACTGCGATAAAAATTAATTTAATAGCAGAATATTGCCTTGATTTTGAAGTAAATCTTCTTCACAATAAGCACCTTACAGCTCCATTATTCAAATGTTTACCAATTGTCTTAGCCTAATACTTCAGATTCCTGAAATAAAATAGGAAAAAGGCTCTGTAATGTAATTTAACATAATACATATGTATAATACAATTTTCTTTATTAAATTAGCATTTCGTTGATTTTAAACCTCACTAAATCCTCACTTTCAAGATTTAGTCAAGAGAATAGAATTTAAATATAAATATTTATAACAATAAACAATGGAATGCGATTCGTGAGAATAGTTTTAAATGCATCCTATTCAATGAAATATTTAGTTCATTCTAACACACTGTGTTACTGTTACAGAGAATTGGCATAACATCATGGCAGACTGCTCTTGAGCGCTCGGCTCTCAATGTGATTTGTTATATGATCGAGTTTAAATAGATATATTGTGGTATATTTCAATTTTTAAACTACGCAACATATATAAAATAATATTGTTCGTATATATATATATTTATATATGATGAATCTCTATTATGGAATAATTCAATTTCTATACAACACACTATGTATATAAGATAAATATGTTAAAATAATTAATGTATATATTACATAGATTGTGTTATCGAGAAATGTACCGCTATATATTCATTTTAACTGCTCTTAGAACAATATCACATTGAGATCAGAGCACCAAAGAGCAGTCTATCGTAATGTTACGCCGATTCTCTGTAAATAACTAACACACTGAATATTTCATTGAATTAGATGCATTTTGATTACATTTTAATAGGGTGCAGCTTAAATACATTCTCAAAAATATACATATAATCACATTATATATATTATCAACCTGAATAAATAGGAATTATATAATCTACCTTTCAATGTGAATTTAATGTTCAATGATTTTTCTTAAAATATAAAACGTTTTAATGTGGTTATATAATTCCGGTTATATAAAGAAATTTGAGAATACAAACTTTTCTATTTCATTTGGCATTCTTCCTATGTATATAGTATGCTTGTTTGAAACCAATTTAATGAATATGGTAAATGCCTTTGTGAATATATTTTTGGATATATAAATAGATTCTCCCTCTCTCTCTCTTGTATTGCTTTCCTTTGGGCGCCAGTGTCCTTGGCGGGACATCGCGCTTTGTATTTATAGTTGAATAAAGTTAAAATTGGCATTCTTCAGAATATACGTTATACCATTTCCATATATATAAACATAATTATAAAATCAAAAGATATAAAAATTATATATAATATAAAATAGCTAAATAAATTATTTTATAGAAGTAAAATATATATTATAGAAAGAAAGTAAAAATGTGGCCATAACAAGACGATTAGAATCCACATTATTATATATGCTAGAGTTTATAAATTGTGATAGCATTTTAAATATATTCCTTTTTTTATTATATATGTATAATAAACATTTATTCGAGTATTTTATTATAAATTTGTACAATTAGAGAGTATAGAGAGAGTTGTTTGAAATTTAATAGAATATTTTACATACACACAGGTTTATCTCGTATTTAAAAGGTTCTCCAGGTATTTAGATAAGAAAACATTTGACACTATTCAATTCCAACACGTATTATCTGATAATTAACACTAATTTAGCCTTCTATTATAAAGATATAACATTTGAAAGAAAATTGTTTTCATTTCCAACACATTTATTGGCGAGTTCCTCCGAGTTAAACCAAGTAAAAAATATTCACTCATTAACAAGATAAAAGGAATTTCCTTAAAAGCATTTTGAAGATTTAACTGAGGAATTTTCTCAATTTACTCCTTTTTCCCACGGGGAAAATCCCAACACTTCTTTAAAACCTTGTCCCTTGGTGATTAATTTGCAAATTAATTTCTATAATATAATAAAATCGGCATATACCTTCATGTATAAACTTTATTATTCTGATAGTTTCAATTTTTCTAAATACTTTTCTTTTAATTTGTATATGAATTAAAAGTAATGTATAAATTACCTCTAATATTTTTATAGCTTTACTAATAAAAATACATAACTAAGGAAAATATAAAAATTGTCAGTTTTACCTTAAATATTCTTCAATTAAAATACCAATTATTCATATTTTATGTTTATATATTAAAAATATTGATCCCTCTCTTAAAGGTCAAGTAAAATGTTATGCTTTATAACTTCTCTATATTTATAAAATAGTACAAAAGTCGAATTGTACAGAATTCAATTGATGTCTTTTATAGCTTAATCAAGAAAGTGTATTGGACCAATATTCTGGATATTAATTAATAATCAATAATTAGTTGTTTATAGTGAAATATCGGCAATAATCGGCCATCGAGAATTATATTTTTATTATTTTTTAATTCCTCAAATTATTTTGGTCTTTTTTTGCAAATACTCAAGATTATGTCGAGTTATTATATTACACCTTGCGAAACTTTTCACAATAACATGATATGTATTTTCATATTAGCGTTTCGCTTTATATAACTAGCATCTTGTGAAGCAACTTTTGTTCCTTCTTCAAAAGAAAGCATTATTTCAGGTTTATTATCAAGATTTTCTAAAGAATATATGCGATCTAAAGGGAAAATATTACATATAAAATATTTGTATTGAAACTTTATTATTTTCTTTTATCTTTATATAATACTCTTTGAGAGAAAAGTGTAAATATTAATTTTAATTAATTACATCTTCATTTTCTAAAGATCTAATTTTCTTCTATATATTTATTTTAAAAATTAAAAAAAAACCTAATATCACATATTAAATTTTAGCCCGAATTCTGTTATATAAAACATAGAAATATACATTTTAAATTATGAACACAACGATTTAAAATGATCACAATGGATAAAATGTATTTCACAGTGAAAATTTCCCTTTACAACAAATATAAATAGTTAGCGCAAATAGATACTTTTGATATATAACAATTTTAAAGAAAAAAAAGTGATGAGGTGCAATACGATTGTGATTTGTTCAGAAGAGAAACACAAAGCTATTAAAGTTTGAGATCCAAGTTCACAGGTAGAATTGCTGCCACATCATTAAGTCAGCATCATATCCTGGCCATAAACTTGAGAAATTTCTCTCGGTAGATAACATTTCTGCAAATTGCTACGTGATCGTCTGAAAAATACTTAAATTGCCCTATTTCTCATTGAAATATTCAATTCTGACTTTATTTTACCATGATATTTTCCAAAATTATATACCTATAATACATTTTCAGAAAATAACAGAATATTTTTCGTATAGAGGGTTTTCATCATTGGAATACATTATTAAAATATTGTAACATAGAATAGATATATTTTGAAATTTTCTGATTATTATGCTAATATATATATGTTATAAATATTTTTTTAAAGTTTAAAGGTGCAGTCGTGTTAAAGAAAAATATAAAATAATTGTTTCCCTTAAGTAATTTTATTTTCAATTACTTGAAGGAAATATATATTACAATAACATATTTTATAGTTATGTAGGATTTGTGAAATTAATCTTATATAAGTGAATTGAAAAATTGGTGAGTTGATTATACTTATTTACAACAATAATAAAGTGGCATATTCTAATACCATGGTCAAAAATGTAAAACTATCAAAGAATCAAAATTAATTATATATTTTTAAAAATTACATAATATTTATATTTTTTAATTATATAATACATATAGACAAAATCCGAAAACTTGTTTCAAGAGGTTTCCCGAGAAATCGAAAAATATCCATTTCTTGATTTGAACCAAATTTTTGGTCGTTGCCTGCATTACACTGACGAGGGCCAACGGCCCGAAACGCTTACGTGGTGATTTCTTTATTGATTTATCAAGAGCTGGGCTAGCCAAATAATATAGAATGAACTAATTCGACGTTATTTGTTTTTTATTCAATTATAGTTCGCTTGCCATCTAAAATATACTCATGTGAGCTGTCGAAATAGGCTATAGCACCGCCTGGCCCTTATCTTACTTTACACGAATATGTACCGATTGAGGCACATCTCTCTTTAACTATGCATTAAGTTCATCGCCCTAATAAAGCATTGTTTTATTGTGTAATTGAAGTGAGAGTTGTGCATCTCTCTATTGGTACCTTCCACAACCTATCGTGTTCTCTGGTAGAAGGGTTTCAAAACCAAAAGCAAGATAGACATACGAGTCATACTCGAGACATACTCGTATTAAATATTAAAAAAAAAAAAACAAATCCTTTGAAGCTCATTATTTTTTACCCAATTTTTATATTTGTTAGAAATAAATCCTTGTTTTTAAATGTATTGTGCAGATATATTACAGAAATAGCTATTATGTAATAATAGCCTTTATATGTTATATTTATTTTGAGAAATATATACGCGATATTTTGAAACCTATTGATTAGTATAATAAACTCTGCTTGAGAGTGTGTTCTAATATACACAATTCTTTATAAATATTTGAATGAGAAACAAAGGTATATTTTTCTTTTCAATATTGTTAAGAGAAATTTTGAGACAAAAGATTACGCTTCTATTTTATAACGAAACCCATTTAAGTGCTAACTGAATCTCGACCTATAAACCTGGAGTATTGTGAAGGAAGAAATAAGTAAAGAAGGTCGCAGCAATCAACCGCTGAGAAAGGATCCGAACATGTATCGAAAGCTCGACGAACGCTATCTGGCCGAATACATTTCTAGAGTAAATATCAATTTTCTAAGGGCCAAATATTTGTTTAGATTTTTCCCTTAATGAATTCCCCTTAATCCCCAAAACAATGTTGAGTTTCATGACGGGAGAGATGTCTTTCATCAAATATATTTATTTTGAGAACGTAGACGTATGGTTTAATGCAACATAAGGTTGCGAGAGGACGGTATTTCTGCACCAAAAGAATCACCTTTGTTGAAGTGCATTGAAGTAATGCATCTGGTCCATCATCCGAGTACAAAACGCTTTGTTGGTGATGAATTAGTGCCACAACACCAGATTGTTGTTTGATTTATAAATTGGAAAACTCTATCGAATGGTTTCATTTTTATACATAGACGCGACATCCTCCTTATGTTAAATTAATTTGAGCATAAAATAGATGAAAAATTATTCAAAAAAATTGTGGTTTCAAGGAGAAATAATTAGAAGGGAAAATTTGTGAATATTTCTCCGGGAAGATGTAATAGGAATCATTCTACTTGTGGGGAAATATCGGCCAAATTTTCCTTGTCAATTAACATTTAGATGACATGGAACCTTAGCTCTTTTGTGTTCTAATTGGTTTCAACGATTCTCTATCGATTAGAGAGGTAACCTCAGGTTTGCTGGGGTTGTCCCTAAAATATCTGACCTTACCATTGAATATTTTTTATATTTGGAATTTCAAAATTTGGCACACAGTTAGTGAACCTGTATTTAGTATCGTCATCCCAGAAATTTGGAAAAAGGACTTTCTTAAAACTATTAAAGGAACGTAGGGTAACTACGTCAATATTTTAAAAAATGGCATTGTATAATACAATGTGTGTGCTGTTCTTGAAATGGATTAATATAAATTACGCAACTTTAAATTTATAATGAGATTGTGAGGCTATTTTTGGAATGTATTATATATTGATCCACAGAGAATAAAATATGGTTTATTTGTTATTCAGATGGGACAGAAATTCTTGTCAAACTTTAGAAAATCAAGGAATATCAGTTAGGTGAAGGTTGTATCTTTGAAACATCAATTGGATTAATTCCCGAGGAAAGTTTAAATATGAAAAAAAGGAAGCTACAAATAAATGCCGAATTGTAACAATCTCGATAAAAAAGAGCGGCGAGTGAATCAAGCAAGTGGCATTTAAGCAGTTTAACCAGAATAAGAATGAAGATATTCAAATAGAATTGTAAGATTATTAACCACTTAGATCTAGTTTCATCAAAGCTCAACGTTCATATTGGAAGCTTTTCAAATTACCAACCAGGGCGAGATTCAAGGTTTTGGTGTCATTTATTTGAGATTTCGATGGAATAATATGGCTTTATTCTTTATAAATGGGCAGGACTATAAAATATTATTTCTATTATTCTTTCATAAAATAAGAAAATTTTAAATAAGATATTTAAGAAGATGGAAACTATCAAATATATTCTCTATCATTTTGTCATTGCGCTTGCTCATGTAATGCCCATTTCTTCCACTTCATTCGCAAAATCCAGATTTTTAAAATAATCATACCCGCCTTATTATCCAGATTTAGCTTGCTAGAAACTAATACTAATTCAGAGGCCTAAGGATAATTTCAGTGGAAATACATTTTATGCAGTGTTGGACTTTTTGCTAACTTAAACGAAACCTAATAAAAGGTCATTGGGATGGGAAAGTTGATTAAAAAATTCATATTTGCAGCATGGGCCAGTTGTTATAGAAATTTGTTGAGTACAACATAAATAATGCTAATAATGAATATATTTTCCTATATTCACAGATAGATGTCTATAAAGGTATTTTGAAATAAAGAAACAGGCTTTGTTTGTATATATGTTCATCAGAGACACTTCGGGGACCACAAATCCTAGTTATCCAACCTGGAGATCCCATTGAAGATCATGTGAAGATATGTAATGTAGAGATAGTGTCTTCTGTTCAAATCGGTCCAATTGTTTCTCGTATGACACGGATCAATTGTTCCATTTACTTACTAGAGATCCCCCAAGGACGGCAGACCATCTTCCCCACAACTTCTTCAATTGAGTGTTTCAGTCTTTGCACCCAACAATCGAATTTATCGGCGAGCCTTTATATTATTTCTTTGGCCTATTTTCTAAAGAAACCTCGAGAGGATTATGGTTGTCAACCATCTCAGAAATTAGTCAATTTGAGCCAGAATCAACAGCAATGAAATATTTCTGAGAGTGTTTGATTTTTATCTGCTCCCAACCTTGGTGTCACTCTTGCAAGTTTATAGAAATCTCCCTAGCCAGCACACAACTCCAGCTTGCCAATAGTAATTTTTAAATATAGTTTTATTATTTTATATGAATTTTATATTAGAAATAAATATAATAAAATTAATAGGATTGCTTTTTATAAATTAAAAATATTTTTAATGTATAAATTCAATTGCCATCTATCGTTAAATTTTACACAAATATATTTACTGGCAATGTGTTTCTTTTAAATATCATCAAATATTATCTCTACAGACCTTACTGCAATGATATGAGTTATTGAATGAGAGGGCTCGGCTCATCAGTAGTGAACCCTCTCAGCGGTTTCGCCAAATTAATCTCTTGACCGCTCTACTATTGTATTGGATTGGTTTGGAATATGTATGAACATCTACAGACCTATAAGCTTATGTCCATAGTTCACTAAACACCCCTTTCCAATACATCAAAAACAATAGTAAAGCGATCTAGAGATTAATTTAGCGAAACTGCTGAGAGGGTTCACTACTGATGAGCCAAGCCCTCTCATTCAATAACTCATATCATTTCAGTAAAGTCTGTAGAGATAATATTTGATGATATTTAAAAGAAACGCATTTCCAGTAAATTTATTTGTGTAAAATATTTTAATGTATAGATCCATTAAAATCGATAGTTAAAATAAATCAACATATTAGCCTAATAAAGCATTACATATTTAGATCCATTTCAATATTTATATGTTTGCTTTAATTCCCATTATATGACACTTATATCACAATTGTATATCATAGCTAATCATTATAATTTATATACCTATGCTCGCGCTCGGACAAAACTTTAAACCGAATCGTGGTGTAGAAGTAATTATTGGAACAAAACCAGATGAAGATAGTTCACTTTCTAAAACAGTAATATATATAGCTCTCTAGGTCTACATGGACTTAGATTTATTGTGCCAATAAATATCTCCTTATATATATATGGGGTTTATGTCTTGTATAGACCATTCTTATAATTTGTAGCATATTTTTAATCAAATTTCAGATTGATGCAGTTGTGAAATTAACATTTTTATTATCGGTACATTCTCAGTTGAAACCTACGTATCTACTTATACCAATTATACAACTTGTATTGATTTCAAACCCTTTTCTCTTTAGAAATTACAATATTCTGCCGAACAAGCTATTTATATAATAATTGAAATATATTTTTTGGGTTTATAAAATTGGTCCGTTTAAAAAATAGTAATGATAAAGTTAAAAAGGAAAAAACTGTAACACTGTATCTTATCGTCGTGATTATTTTGAGGATTTCCTCTCTCTCTCTTTTTTAAAGAGGGGCGTTGCCACATATCAACATTTGTCTACTAACATGGGATTGGTCTACCACTTCTTTGTGGTTCATTTAAAGTCTACTTTCCTTTCATTGATCGCCATTAATTTACATAAGGAAATAGATTTTAAGAATGCATGATTTATTCATCAGACAATGGAGTGTAAATCGAGTTTTCATATGATAGTTTTAATTCATTTAAAATATAAATATATTTTTAAGTTGTGTATACATTTTAATTTGTTTCAAGATGTTATATAATTTCCATTGAGGTTAAAAATAATCCTCATTGCCGAGATTCCAAATGTATATCGATTTTAAATATGGCTTAAATTGAATTTACATTATTTTGAAATATTCCTACCTCATCTCACGATTTCACTAATCGAGATCTATATGTAGGGGTGAGGGCTCAGATTATCGTTGTTTATTTAATGAAATATTTGTAAACAAACACAAAGCGATCTCTGTATGCACAAGATGGAGCCATTGGACAAACCACCTTTTAAAGAATAATGGATGAATATCTACAATTATTAAATTGATACATAAATGAATTGGGGAGCCTTGGCTAATCAGTGTTGAGCCCTCCTAGAGATTTATTCCACAAGATTGCAGGGAAGGTTCACCACTGATAGACCAAACCATCCTAATTTGATATTCAGTTCAATATATTTGTAGAAATTCGTCTGTTTATTTGAAATATCAGTGGTGTTAAAAGAGGTCATATTCTCTGGATAACTATTTATCGATAGATTGCAGTATTCATTGATTATATTCACAAAGACATCCCGAGAGCAAAAAAATAAAATATCAACATTCGATTTGATTCTATAAAAAGGTAAGAGGGAAGGTACTTTGAGGTGGAGCCATAATCAAATGAAAATACCAAATCCCTTTTTCATCAAGGTTTTTGCTCGATCCTATACCCTTCTGAAAAGAAAAGAATTACTGAGAAGAGCTTGGATGGAATTTAAAATTTTATTAATTTGCATAACAAAATAGCAGCGCGTGGGCCAATTAATTAGTCCTTTAATTGTTTCACTGAGTAAAATGTCGATGTGTGAAAATCTCTCCGTGAACTCTGCTGGAACTGTAGATAGCCCAGTGGGAATAATTTGGGGGTTGAGCTCTATACAGGATTTTCCAGCGTTGGTCTCAACAAAAAGGAGAAGTTACAAAAGATAGAATAAAATAAAATGAACATATTCACCAACTTTCCAATGTTGCATATTTATGAATGGATCAATACGAAAGTATAAATATCCGATTCATAAAGAGGTTTATTTTTCCTCTCTACCTCTCAAAATCCAATATACTATATTCGTGTTAAATTCAGGCAGAAGGCATTGATATGTCTGCGGTTTTCATCTAAAGGTGCTTTGCGATTTATTTCTTCTGACATTGTAGATATACGTTAATTAACAAGATTAAAACGAAATTTATTCTCAAATAATTAGAGTAGGAGGAATAGGTTAAATAGAGAGATTATTTGTAAATATATCTACGATTAATTTACTGGGCTCACAATAGTATGAAAAATAATGTCACAAAATTTACATAGTGTGTTTGCAAATAGAGAATTAATTAAGAGCAATTGTTTAGATGATATGCAAATCAGGAACTTTTTTGAACACACACATCTCTATCTTTCTTTCAATTTTAGACATTCGATGATAAAATCCCAGTACGGTTGCGAACTAATTGCGAAATTCATTACAAAAACTGAATAGAATTTCAGCATATAGCGAATAATTGCCGATGTACTCAACGTTACACAAACCTTTTATGTTTATTTGTCATATTTTGTTTGGCCTTTGTTTGGCAATGTACAGATTGAAAAAATATTCAGATGCATTAGACTTATATATAAAATTGAGTTTGCACAGTTAATTATAGAATTGAAGTATAATATATTTGATTGAACAGATGTGGAAACGCGATTATAGAAATTTATTCACCTATATATATAATGGCGAGTCCTATATGCAAATAAATCTCCCCCAAACGGATCCCCGCGGAGTTTGTCTGCTAATTAAAGCTATGTTGCTTACATATTGATTGAAGATCGGCTGATACTTCACCCTGCCAAATTCTACAGCCCCTGGAAAATTCATTTCGGTGATTTAAAGGTTTCCTTTCTCTAGATGTTTCAGTTAATTTTGTTTAATTCATCACAAACGATTTTTATATTTCTAAAATATTGATCATATATATACTATCATTTATTATTATTTTTTTCAATTCTGATAATAATATTTATATATACTGTATTATATAGATGAGTAAACCAAATATAATTGTATGCGCTGATTTGTTGTTGACACACATTAAAATGTTATAACACCTTGATAAAGGTTGGCGTTCAGCCAACTAATATAATGTTAAAATAAATGATTTTTGATTCAATATATGCCTTTTTAATTATATATAAATATATATTATCATATATTATATACTCATCTCTCTCTCTAATACGTTATATTCAAATTATTTCTAGTTGAACGCGCGTGTATTATTTCTTTATATATAATTTAACTTTTGATAAAATTTATTTATAAATTTTCAATATTTATTTTAAAAATAATGTATAAAAATTATTATTTTTTTAATGTAATTTTGCGCGACTTTATAAATGTATCTTTAGCCAATATATATATATCTCAACTTCGTAAATAATGTACAGTATATATAGTGTAAGATATTTCTGATATAATTTAATATTTCTTTTGTATTTTTAAAACATCTAATATTAATATATAAACAAAAATCAATTTATATACACAATATCAGAGAGAGAGAGAGATACCTATAAAGTATAAAATAATCTTTAATATATATTTGAAATCTTACACTATACATTATTTAAGATGTTGAAATTGGTTGCATTTTTTTTTTATTAAAGCTCGCAAAAATCCATTTGAAATATTTTAATGATAATTCTATTACCGCGTGTTTGTGAATTTAGAATATTTTTTTTATTTTTTCAATATTTCTTAAAACATATTTTCGAATCATTCCCGTCGAATATTTCTTATTAAAATTGTATTGCTGTATTGAAAATGATGTGCATTTATGATAATTGTTGAAGAATTTAAGAGCAAAAATATATTATTGTAAATGTGAAATAGATTATCCTGGTTAGAGAGATAATTAGAATTTTTATTTAATAATTCCTTCTTTTTCAAATATTATTTCGTATTTTTCTTGGATGTAGATATTTAGTTAGGTTCATAGGTGACCCAGCGATTCTTACTTTCTTGGATAAATAGTTTGAATATTGTCCTATTATATATGCTATATATGTTTTTTTTATATCCGTTTTATATATAATTATCCGCATAAAATATTGTATACCTTTAAATATGCATAAATAATTTACTCCTAAAATATTTTCGAGAGAAGTAATGTAATTAATAAATAAGTGATTGTGTTTTGTTGGACGGATAGACTGGCTCGTTTCACCAACGTATTTGATCTCACAATTTTAACATTGGAAACATTACTTCAATCAATTTATATTTAATTAAACAATATATATTGCTAAGAGTATAAATAATTTATATGCTGTTACGGATGTAAAAATGTTGTATTGTTTGAAGCGGATTGAAATATATAACATTGATTATTTTAGTTCACTAAAAATTTAAAATTACAAAGTTTTATCACATTTATTAATAAAGCTATTTTTCATTTTATCGCAGCAAGTCTTTCATGATGAAATGAAAGTAGTTTTTTAAAAAGAATAGTGAGGCAGAGATGATGGTTTTATGGTTCAAAATGTAAAAAGAGTGAAATAAAAGCCAATGGAAACACGCCAAGATGGTGTTTTTTACATCTCTGCTCTCAGTCGAGTTTAAACTTTCTTAATTTCGGAGAGAAATATTTGGCGAAAAGGAAGTGTTGTCATAACACTTTCTCATTATCTATTCTGAATATAATATAAAGTATTTTTAAAATTGCGAATCATCAAATGCTATTACACAATATATCAGATTTAATTTTATTTTAAAATATGGGTGAAATAAACTCAGTTGAAGCTTTTTAAATTGGTGTATATATTCGCCTTCTATCATTACACTAAAGTATCCTTCCTCTATATGACATAAATATACATAGTATATATTTATACTACATATAGTATATATATAGTATAGCATTGTTACTTGATGCTCTACAACATGCTCTATATGTCAAAGTCGACAATGAACTAAAAAACAAATAATAGAATTATTTTGATGTATTCTATATGATGTATTTCTTAATGTAAATATTGAGTGGAGCAATTTAATGTTATGTATAGGGTTGAACAAATGAATATATCAAATACTATTACAATTTTACGTTTTCTTAGAAAGAAACGTTTTCTCCCCCTTTTCACATAATATTATTGGCGTTTAAACTTTACATTAAACATCGAATTATTTATTAATATACTATTATATTTCAAAAATATATAAATAACAATTTGACATAAAAAATTTCATTAAAAATTTAAATAATCATACCAAGCAAAATATTTCTACATAATTTCGTGCTTCTGTAAGCAAAGTTTGCTGACGGCTTGACACTGTACATTAAGGCCGGTCCTTTCCGAATAGGAGGTGCTACAAACTTACTTCTTATTTTCAAGATTCAAGATAGGGTGTTGTAGAAATCATATTTAACATAGGATGGGTTTCTGCGTGTATTTATACTCTGATGTCTTACTTTATACTCCACCCACATAACTAATATAGTTATTTTTCAATGAATATTTCTATGTATGTTTTTATATACTTACGTAAAGAATCCAGAAGTAGAATTATCCACTAGTGTGTGATATTATCCAATCGGAACACACTGCACACACCCAATGACAAATATTTATATCATCATAATTAATATGAAATATAAAAAATAGCAGGTTTATCATGTAACAGGTTATACAAATAAAATTCGAAAGTACAACATTTCATATTGACTCATTGATTGATTCCTATCATTGAAATTATTCCGATATAGCACATGTGCTTTTTAGATGACAGAGCGCCAATATAATAATTTATATATTATATAAGAATACATATGAATTTATATATAATGCTTGAAAACTTCATTTTTTAATGTAAAGAAAAAGAGTTGCGGCGTCTTACAATATTTTGTAATTTGTCGAAATCCTGGAATAATGAATACATTTATTGTTGCCCCAGGTTTGTCTGCCTTAATATTCTCCTCTACGTGATCTGAATAAGGTAATGGCCAAATAATAACTTCTAAATATATTTTATAGTTATTCCTCACACACCTCTCACCAAGATAAATGATTAATATGTAAACAATAACTATGTAACAAAATGTAAGTAGGAAACTATAAAATAAAATATCTGTGTGTTCATATCAATTAGAATTGATTTTCTAATATCAGATAATAATTACAAAATAAATGGAATCGTGCATGAAACATCATTAAACAATATATATTACTAGCCGAATGACCCGGGCAACGCCCAGGTTTTACCCGATTGAATGTTTTTATTCAAATACTATTCGTTACAATTATAAATTGGCGCCGTGGATGTCACTCTTGTGAAACGTCCCGCTCCAAACTTTGTGTCTGAGAAGCGATATTTTTATAGAAAGTGGTTCTGGCTTTTGTTTTCTGCTCAAATGAATGTTTTTCTGTTAGAATTTTATTCCTGCGTACAAAAAAATGAACTGGTTCCACCCGTGGTCTCTGCTTTTTGGAATTTTTCCCGATATAATTTTGTATCTGATAATCAAACATGATACAGCAATATTGTCATCATCATTTTCTGAACAAAAAAACAACTATTCTTGCCCAGAACCTGTCAATTTTATTTTTTATTGGCTAAAAATCCGATAAATATATTTTCCAGATTTTTCTCTATGTCCTGTCAAAACACGTTTTACATGTACATTAGGTCAGCTGATATTACCTCCCATCTTCACCGCTAGAGGCACTGCTTGCGAGCGAAAAGGCAAATTTGCAACGCAATTTGCAAATAACTCGAAGAATATTCGAGATAGAGACCTGAAATTTTCATTATAAGTTTTTCCAGATTCTACTCTATATACTGTTAAAATTTCAGTCAGGTTAGTTACGTATTGTGGACGTGTATAGCCGACATAGATACCCACATACATAGATACATATATACATACACTGACTTTTATATAAATATGGATATATATATATATTAAAATCAAAGAAGGAATATCCTGACCACGAGCACATGAGCTTTTCAGATGACAGAGTGTCATCTAGTGGAACAGAAATCAACTAAACGTTGATTCTGCCTGTTTCTTGATATTTGACCAATCTATTTTCTTGATAAATCAAGAAAAGTCAACCACGAATCAAGCAGTTGGCCCTCGTCAGCGTGGTACAGGCTGTGCTTCTATGGCCAAAAATGTATCAGTCACAGAGGCTTCTTGGGAAATAAAGAAAAGGATATTTAAGGCCGAACTTGCATAAATACGCTGAACATGTGAAAAATTAATTCGAAAAATAAAAATAAAAAAGGTCAGGTATTGGTATTAGAATTAAATAAGGCAGGGCCACGATCAGCATATGCCTTCTTTGATTTTAATACCAACACCTGACATTTAAAAATAATATATTTTTAAATTATTGACATGATACATATCATATATATATATTGACATTCCTTATAATGCACAAAAGAAACATGGGTTTCAAAATTAGAAAGCTTTACCAACATTCTCCTCTAAACTCCAATAACTCTTCGAAAAACGCAATTAAAGCTATCAGAATGGAATACTTTCATATGATATACTAGCACACAGTTTTTTATTGCCGAAAAATTTTCTGAGGAAGATATATTTAATATTAATTACCTATAATATATTCTAATTTTATGGAATATTTATGGAATAAATTTGAATAATTATTTCTAGATATTTAATTCCACCACAAAAAGTAAATTGCTCTTTTTTCTTAAATATTATTTATTTATACAATTTTTATTTATGTGTTTATAAAATAAAATGTTTAATATAAAATGGAAAATAATTATAAATGTTCAATGAAAATTAATGCAACAGAACTTATGAAATTAAAACTAAGTGGCACCTTTACCTTTGTTTTATATATATGTTTACTCTGAATATATCATATATTTATATTGGCCATATATAAACACGAGAATCACAAGTTGAGAGAATGTGAATCATTATCAATAGATTATATAAATTGTATTAAAATGATATCTCGTGTGTGTGCCGACACACGCCTTTATATTTCTCTCGAGAATTATAACTTAATTAATTAATTATTGTGTGTGTGGATCACACTATTTTTAAATTTGTTTGAAGTGAATACTTAGAATATTTTTATAGAAACCTTTGCTCCATAAGCTTGAAATTTATATAAGGTCTGAAATAAAAAAGGCTTTAATATTTTAATTACGTTACTTTTAGGGATAATTATTTGAAACTCAATTTTTATTATTAAAATGTTTATCGGAAATATAAGATGAAATAAGTGATAACAGTAATGCACTAATACAATTATTCTAAGTTAATCTACTCAATTTATATTTTATTAATTAAAAATATATAAGCACCTAAATATCTATATAAATATATATCGCTTTATTTTATTGTTTTTTTTTTATTTTCCTCTAGTAAAAATTAGGTATACTATAACAAATGATATCAACCTTTAATAATAAAAATTGAAATATTCAATTTGAAACTAATTTTGGTTATTTTTCATCCAAATAAACTATGGAAAAATAATGCAAATGCACACAGAGAGGAAAACTATCAATGTTTCCAAATATAAAACAACTTGGTATCCGGGAACACTGCAGGGAATTTGTTAGAAAGAATATCCCATGAGTCTCCGCGGCAGAGATCATTCTCCGAGAGAGAAAACTTTTTCTTTGAAATCCGCTTTAAAACATTTCCCTCTAAATGCCTGGAGAATTCCCCATTTTAACCTTAAAATATTATTCTCTTCTTTTGACTATTTCCTTTCTGGCATATTTTATAGATAACACAGTTTTCTATACCTCTCTCTCTATATATATATATACGTCAGGAATAAAATATTATAAATGTCGGTATTGGATAGATAGAATATTCCTGTATTTTATCCGAATATATTTCCATTTTTATAATAAACTAGCGGATGTGTACCCGGCTTCGCCGGGTTTTATCCGAGTGAAAGTTTGCCTAACGAATATTATTGATAATAATATTCGGGAACACACAGAATATTATGATAATAATGATAATATAATTCGTTACGTCATATATATTTATATAATATATGAAATTTATTTTTCGAGCAAACATATCTACTCTCTACCGAATAATTTTTTAAAAAGATATACTTAAATAAAAATATCTAGAGATATAATACATGATCTTAGCCAAAAGGCCGAGAAACGATATTTTATATATAGAGATGACCTGGCTTCGTGTGTCTTCTGCTCGAGTGAATGTTTCGCTTGTAGATTTTGTTCCTGCCTACTATTAATCATTATCTGGCTTCGCCCGTGGTCTGCTTTAGTGAATATTCCCCAAAAGAATTTTTTAATGCAATCAAACATGATACGGCAATATTGTCATCATCATTTCTGACTAATAAAATATTGTTGCTCAGTACTTGGTTAAATATAATTTTTCTTGGTTAAAGTGCGACAAAAAAACTCTTCCAGATTTAACTCTCTTTCCTGTTCAAATTTCAGCGAGATTAGTTACATATTGAGGGCGTGCATAGCCGACAAACATATCTATATATAAATGAATGTTTGTATGTTTGTTTGTATGTCCGATATACAAATTCGCAGTAGTTCACTAATTCAAACCAATATTTCCATACATAGGTAAAAAATACGGAGAAGACGATAGGCTATTTTAAAAAATATATAGATCAATTATTCAAAATATATATTTTTAGTCAGAAAATGATGATGACGATATTGCTGTATCATGTTTGAATATCAGATACAAAATTATATCGGGAAAAATTCCAAAGAGCAGAGACCACGGGTGAAACCAGTTCATTATTTTGTACGCAGGAACAAAAATCTAACAGAAAAACATTCATTCGAGCAGAAAACAAAAGCCAGATCATCTTTCTATAAAAATATCGCTTCTCAGACACAAAGTTTGGAGCGGGACGTTTCACAAGAGTGACATCCACGGCGCTAATTTATAATTGTAACGAATAGTATTTGAAAATCAAAATAATATAATTTTCAAAAATTGTTGTAAAAATTTACATATTTATTTTTATATTTTAAAAACTCACAAAGTTTGGAGCGGGACGTTTCACAAAAGTGACATCCACGGTGCCAATTTATAATTGTAACGAATAGTATTTGAATACAAACATTTAATCGGGTAAAACCCGGGCGTTGCCCGGTTCATTCGGCTAGTATATATATGTGATATCTTGGGACCTCTGGGACCAGTGTTACCTGATGCTAGACGAACCTCGATGTCAACTCTACCGTGCAGTCGTGGTGGAAGGCGACACAGCTGGGCCAAAGGTGAAATAAACAAAAAGAGATTCCACTAAGAAGCGTCTGACGTCAAGAAGGAATGGGATGAGGAGAGAGGGAGATCTTTAGAGCAAGTGTTACCTTGTTGAGAGCCAAGCGTATACTGACAATTCTTGCTTCTCGATTTAACACCAAGACCTGTCTTCTTTCCCATTGGTCGAAAGGTGTCACATGGCCTTTTTCTATTGGTTGACCTATTTAGGTGATGTCTTCTGATTGGTCTTTGCTACTGCCTTTGACGGAAGATACGTCCGGTCTTGTTCCGGAAATACGGGGCGTTACTCGACTTTTATGGTTTCCGCGGTCACAAGATACGTCCGGTCTTGCCCAGGAAATATTGTCTTGTAAATTATTTATAGTTGGGCTAGTTTTAAGCCTCTTTTGCTAGGCCTTGCTTCGACTTCTGTCCTAAGCCTGATTAGTTTTAACCCTAATTTTCTCCTGTTAGTCTCCATTCCTTCTATCTGTACAGTTGCGATACTTTATTAGATTCTTACGCGGTACAGATTGATGTTAGTTGAGGCTTTCTATTGGCAGTAAATAAGAAGTTATATACAGTCATGGGGTGGAACATGTGGTAGGAGATATCTAGACTATTTACAACAATTCCATGGTCTTAAATCATCACAGATGGCCCCGGATGTGAGAGGGTTCATATGGAGGGATTTAAGAGAGCGGAATAGGAAGACTGTTATTAAGGAAGTAATTTTTAAAAATTAATTGAAATGAGTTGGTATATAACATGGGGTTGATTTCTGTATATCCATAAGAGGTAATAAAGCATAAACAACTAATATTAAACATACAAGTAAAACAAAAATAGGAATAAAAGAATTAATAGAGAGCATATAATGACGATAGGTAAAAATAAAAATGATTTGATGGGAAAATCATGATCTCTTCGTGATGGGCGTTAGAAAGGGTTGAGGGGTTAGTTATTACTTGGTTGAGGCAATGTCACTTTGACTCAAGTCCCAAACCATTTAATGTGCACGGCGCGGAAAACCTAGGCCATGTTTCACATGTAAATTTAAGGACCGAATAAAGTTACAGTACCACAATCGAATAGTAAGATAAGGGTGATTGTTATGGGTTTTAATAATTAGTCGTTAAGACGTACGCATGCAGGATAAATGAGGGCGAAGATCAGTGACCAGAAATCAAAGTTTTAATTAGAGTCGTCAGGGGCTTAGCGAGAAAAAGAGTAAAATAAAAAAAAATGTGCCAGCGTGTGGCATGAGAGTGCCCTGGAATAAAAAAAAAATACAATTTGCACGTATCCAAGCCAGAAGTAGGGATAGGTAAATCCGGGGGACGGTGTGTCAAGATTGTTAATTACGAAATCAAAGTAGGTCAAGTCTAGCCTGTGAAGGACTTAAAAGTTCCTGCGGAAAAGGGTTAGTATTTATTAAGAAGTAACCTTTAAAGTGGTTGTTTAAGAGGTTATTGAAGATTGCCCTGTTTTTAGATCATGATTTTTAGTTTGATTATAAAATAATATATAATTGAGATATAAAATTGCGAGATTAAGGCTTTGCATATAGCGTTAAAGGATTTGAAAAATCGAAAATAGAATTGCGAAGTTAAATGCAAAGTAATCTTTAAAAAAAAGTAAAAATAGTGATGATATGATACAAAGATTAACACACTACAGCAGTATATAAGGGGTAATAGAAAGTGAAAATATTAAATGAAAATTAATAATGAGCAATAATATACTCGATAGCATTGACATGGTAGCGGAAGATGAAACAATGTAAATAACATCTAATTTAGAAAATGAGAGAAAATATAAAATGACAAAATGCAAATTAGTGATATAAACATGAAATATAAACTTGAGATTATTAGATATGAAAGATAAAATATAAAGTTGATTATAGAATAGAGTCATAAAGCAAAAGTAAATAAGTTTTGGTAAAGAAAAATAAAATAAAACGACAATAATCTAAACTGATTGGTTGACGTAAAAAAAAAAACAATTATAAGAGCTAGATAATGATTATATAAAGAATATTAAAATGAAAAATTTTTAAAAATGTTCATCGAGAAAGAAGAGCAAGTAAGATTATACATAGAAATTATATATCGTGAAAGAATGGAAAGTTGTGGGCCAAACGTAATGTTCCTGTTTTTTAGGATGGGTGGAGCGAGCTTTAAATTGTCCTCGATTGATATCTTTGTTCTTGTTGGCCTAAGTTGTTCTAACTTATCGAATTTGTTTTAAGTTTGATGCGACGCGTGGATCACATTGTTTCCAACTGTGAAACTTACTGAGTCCTAATGTTGTCGATTTTTTGTTCCCTGCGCCACGTTTAGGTGAAAACGTGATTCTTCCTAAAGCGGCATTTATTCTGTGTGTGCAGGAGAAACACGGCGATCTATTCTAACCGATAAAGGGTTGTTGTTGTTGTTTTTTTGTTTTTTTTTTTTTTAAACATGTGTGGGTGTGTGTGATTTTTAGGTAAAACTTTGTCCTTGGATCTAAGTGTCGATGTTAAGTTGACAAGTTAATCGAGGGCGAGAGAATCTAGACCTGGTGACGGGCCGTAACAAGATGTCGGCTGTTTGTTTGCTCGTGTACAGCGGAAGAGGGGGGAGCGAAGCTATTTTTAATGCGATTCCGGCGGTGGCGGGCATATTTATTTGGGTCAGAGGCCCTTTGTGGGGGCAGCTTGCTTTCTTTCAACTTATTGGAAGATCTCTGCATTAAGGTGCAGAAAAGGCGCTGAGCAAGTCGGGGGTATAAGACGGGATTTCTGCGCGTCAAATATTGTGGGACATAAATGGCCGAATTCTATCAAGTGGACATCAGGTGTTACGCGAGGTGTTGGAATTAGAGGCTGGGGCGCGAGGAATAAGATATCTTCTGTATAGTATTTAAGTTGGTTCACATGAACTGTATCATCTTCTTTATTTAGGGGTCGATTGGGTCTGTTAATTCGGACTACGTTTGGGGATATTATTTCTATAATTGTAAACGGACCTGTGAAGTATGGTGCCAATTTTCCCGTATCGGGATGTTTATAATTTTTTACGAGGACTAGGTCACCAATCTCGAAATGCGGGGCTTGATGACCTTTATCATATCTTTGTTTGTCCTTTTCATGCTTAAGCTGTGTTCTGCTGGAGGCGAGTTGCCTAGCCTTCTGTACGTCGGGGAACGGGTTGTAATGATTTTTTAGTTCTGGTGGGATGCTATTAAACATCAAGAAGATCGGTGGGAAACCTGTGACGGTGTGCGGGGATTGGTTATAGATTTGGACAACTTGTTTAATTAGTTTGGTCCAAGATGTCTTCGGGTTTTCGAGATAAAGTAACCTTAGTTTTCCAGTGATGGTGGCGTTCAATCGTTCTATCAATCCGTTAGCTTGCGGATTGTTACTGGTGGTAAGCAGTGGTTTTATACCGCGAGATAGCAGAAATTTGCGGAATTTTTCGGAGGTGAATGCGGGCGCTCTATCCGAAAGTAGACGTTTTGGAGACCCTTGTTGTAGTACCTTTTTTAGGGTTTGGATGTACGTTAAGGTACTTGTAGATTTCGATGGGAATGCCCAAGCGTATCTGGTCAAGTGATCCACTATAACATGGAGATACGTCTTGGAGTGTCCGTATTTCGAAAATCCGGCTATTGTATCTATTGATATTAAATCGAATGGCTGTTGTGGTGGGGGAATTTGTCCTAAGGTGCCATAAGGCTTACCTTTGGGTCTTTTGATGATTTGGCAGGTATGACAGGAATTTACAAATTTTTGTATGGACTTGGCCATACCTTTCCAGTAATACTGAGTAGAGATTAGGCGAGCCATTTGGGAGATACCGGGATGGTTGTATTCGCTGTGAACCTGGTTCATAAGCGAGTGTTGAAGAGCTTCGGGTATTATTATTCGATTTACACCTTTACGCCGTATGGTGTGTAGACCGTTGACGTCTACAGCGACACTGGTATCTATGATATTCGGTTGGTGTTTCTTAATAGTACGGGCACTGATAAATCCACAAAATGGATTGCGAGAAAGCAAATCGGCCTCGTGTTGCTGGGTTCCCTTGAGGTACTGTATTTCATAGTCGTAAGTGGATAGTCTTAAACTCCACCTAAAAAGTCGTCCTGACGGGTTTTTAATAGTTTTAAGCCATTGTAGGGCTTGGTGGTCGGAGTAGACAGTGAATTTGGTACCGGATAGATAGATGCGGAATTTTTCGATGCTTTCTACGATCGCTAAGCATTCTAACTCTGAAATGGTATAGTTGCGTTCGTGAGGGCGTAGTGCTCTACTGTAATACTGTGTGGGATGAACTTTTCCATCCGGATGTACTTGTTTGAGAATTCCTGCGATTCCCTGGGTGGAGGCGTCACAGTACAAGCGGCAGGGTAAGCCATCCTGATACAGATGTAATACGGGCTTACTTGTTAAGCTCTCCTTGAGAGCCGTGAATGCCTGTTGACATTTTTCGTCCCATTGCCATTTAGTGTCTTTTTTAAGTAAATGGTTGAGTGGGGTTCTGAGACGGGCATAATCGGGTATAAACTTGTTATACACGTTGACGGCTCCTAAAAAGGACTGTAACGTTTTTTGGTTGAAGGGAGGTTTGATAGCGTTAATAATATCGAGGTTACGGGTCTGCGGTGTGTAAGTTCCGTTCTTAACAGTGTATCCTAGAAATTCTATTGATGTCTTCAAAAATTCGCATTTTTTATAGTTTAGTTTAATATTTTCCTGTTGGCAGATCTCCAGGAATTTTTCTACGTGTTGAATATGCTCTTCTAAGGTATCCGAAAAGATAATAAAATCATCGAAATAGTGGGCTATGAAGTTTAACTTATATTTTTGGAATATTTGGTTTATTGCACGTTCAAAAATCTGTGGTGAGTTGCGCATCCCAAAAGGAAGCCTACAAAATTCGTATTGCCCGTCTAATGTCACGAAAGCTAAAAGGTGACGGGAACTGGGATCTATTTCGACCTGCCAGTAGGCAGAAGATATGTCGGCTGAGGAGAAATATTTGGCGCGTGAGAGTTTGTCGAGTATATTCTCTATCAAGGGGAGAGGATGGACGTCTGGTGCAATGATTTCATTAATCCTACGATAGTCAACACAAAAGCGTTTTGATTTGTCACGTTTGGTGACAAGCGTAATAGGACTGGCATAGGGAGATACTGAGGTTGTAATTATACCGTGTTCAAGCATGTGTTCGATTTGTGTTTGTATTTCAAGTTGGTCATTTAGGGGTACGCGATAAGGACGTAAGGCAATTACCTTGTCCGAAGTAGTATTGATTTTTACGGGAGGTATTTTAAGCTTAGGGACGTCGTATTTATTGGCGGCGAAAACGGGTGTAAATTGATGCAGTACCTTGTGTAAATTATAGGGACAGTGACCTAGGTTACTTGTGTCCAAAGATATGCAAGAGGAGGACATAGAGGCGTTGAAAATAGGATCAGGAACATTACATTGAGGCCAAATAAGAGTGTTGGAGTTCACCACGTGTGAGCAACCCGTTCCAGGAGGGGAAGATTTAGTAAATGGGACAGTTGTATTAACCTGTCCATGGGACACGTGTTGCTTGCACGAGGTGAATTTGTATAAGGTAGTTGGTACAGGTACATTATCTTGATACAGGAGTAGCTGAGGACAGTTTATAATTAGTAGAAATCTTTTTATGAAGTTAAGGGATAATATGCCAAAAGGCAAGGGGTATCTATAATATGGAATTTTAGGTTCTGCGTTATGTTACCTATTTTTACGTTTAAAAAGATATAACCTATGGTGAAAATATTGTTAGCTATGGCATTAATAGTTAAGTTAAATGGGTGAACAGGTATTTTCTTTTGCAATTTGGTTTCTATTATTTTAAAAGTATTCCGACTAATTATATCGATAGATGCTCCTGTATCAACTAGTAGATGTAGGTTTACATTATTGGGCAGTTCAGCTCGAACGAGCAATTGTTCAACGAAAGTTATGTGAGGAGGAACCTACTGTTGTGCTGTCTTGGGCGTCGGAACAGGCCTGTTTTGGTGCCGTGGTCGAGGTACCTATGGGACAGCTAGGGTTCACTGCTTGCGCTGGGCTCGTGGTGTAGAGAGGATCAGGGGAGCGGGTAACATGCGCTCGCGTGTTGTTAACTTGGAAGGGTGCGGGAGAGGACAACACAGTTCGGTCGTGCTGCGGATAAGTTGTGGCTCGGTACACAGGTCTTGGACGGCTCTGTGCAGGCCGTTTGGGGCACTGGGCGTGCCAGTGCATGGCGCCACAATACCTGCAGGATGAAGGGGGTGGATTGGCAGAGTAGTTGGGTCGCGCTGACCATGGTCGCGGAGCACTGTACCTCGGTGACGGTGCGAAGGAAGGGTTGGGCGTTGTTCTGGTCGTCTGTTGGCACACTTGCGACGCACTGTGGGTTCCTCTTACGCGCGATACTACACTATACCACGCTTGGAGGGTGTTCGGTTGCACGGCAGCGACAATGCGCTGATCAGCGACGGGTAACCCATCAGTCAGGGATTCTAAAAGGATTTTGTGGGGAAGGTTCAGCTGTAGGCCACACACCGTCTTTTTTTGATAATATTCCTCTAACGAGGAGCGATCTGTCAACTTAATGGCCAAGAATTGGGCAAATGACGCGTTTGTGGTTTCAGGAAAGAGGTCTATCAGGGCCTGCCTTGCGTCAACGTAATATAATTTGTCTAATTTTAGGCTGCGGAAGTAGTGCAGGGCCTTACCTTGTAGGAGGTTGG
This sequence comes from Cordylochernes scorpioides, assembly GCA_030710605.1. NCBI lineage: Eukaryota > Metazoa > Arthropoda > Arachnida > Pseudoscorpiones > Chernetidae > Cordylochernes > Cordylochernes scorpioides. Next base: position 822,931 of record CP092866.1, on the reverse strand, counting down.
AAAGCCTTCTCAGTCTTTCGGTGTAGTGTAGTTGGGCCAGATCAGCTTGGGCGTCGTAGTTGTCGAAGAAGCTCTGCGCCTCGTACGAACCAACGTAACGCGATAGCTCCACATCTCGCGAAAGTCCTGTCGCCGAGGAGAGCTGATATATCGTCCTGGCTAAACTCCCCAGGACATCTGACACCGGCGGTGGGGGCGTGACGTCCTCGTGGTTGGGGGGAACTTCCTGCGTCCTACCGAGGGTGGTTTCTTTCTTTGGAAAAGTGTTGTTTTCGCCACTTTCGGAGTCGGGATCGGACTCCATTGGTTCCTTTGGATTCTCCTCTCTTCCCTGTTCCATCTTTCTGTACAGACAGTGGTCTACTTGCTTACTTGTACCTTGGCGTCCACTATCCTGTCGACTCTTCGGGACGGGGGAGTCTGTGATATCTTGGGACTTCTGGGACCAGTGTTACCTGATGCTAGACGAACCTCGATGTCAACTCTACCGTGCAGTCGTGGTGGAAGGCGACACAGCTGGGCCAAAGGTGAAATAAACAAACAGAGATTCCACTAAGAAGCGTCTGACGTCAAGAAGGAATGGGATGAGGAGAGAGGGAGATCTTTAGAGCAAGTGTTACCTTGTTGAGAGCCAAGCGTATACTGACAATTCTTGCTTCTCGATTTAACACCAAGACCTGTCTTCTTTCCCATTGGTCGAAAGGTGTCACATGGCCTTTTTCTATTGGTTGACCTATTTAGGTGATGTCTTCTGATTGGTCTTTGCTACTGCCTTTGACGGAAGATACGTCCGATCTTGTTCCGGAAATACGGGGCGTTACTCGACTTTTATGGTTTCCGCGGTCACAAGATACGTCCGGTCTTGCCCAGGAAATATTGTCTTGTAAATTATTTATAGTTGGGCTAGTTTTAAGCCTCTTTTGCTAGGCCTTGCTTCGACTTCTGTCCTAAGCCTGATTAGTTTTAACCCTAATTTTCTCCTGTTCGTCTCCATTCCTTCTATCTGTACAGTTGCGATACTTTATTAGATTCTTACGCGGTACAGATTGATGTTAGTTGAGGCTTTCTATTGGCAGTACATAAGAAGTTATATACAGTCATGGGGTGGAACATGTGGTAGGAGATATCTAGACTATTTACAACAATTCCATGGTCTTAAATCATCACATATATATATATATATATATATATATATATATATATATATATATATATCGTTTTGAAAATAGAGCAATCCATATTTAATTCATAATCCAATATATGCCTTTTATTATCTAATATATATATATATATGTTCCCGGCTTCGCCCGATTTTTACCCGAGTAAAAGTTTGCTTAACAAACATTTGTTAAAATGATTCCAGCAAACATCCAATCCCTACTGAATCTATACTTGTCTACACTCTCGATAATTTTTTCCCCGGTCTCTTGAAAAATACTCGATAAGTTGAAAAAAAAAAAGTATTAATTGGTCCACTCGGTAATTTGAAGTTGAAGGAATAGTATTTTGCCACAAACGAAGATTTGTAAATAACTGTATTTAGCGAATGTACCCGGCTTCGCACAGTTTTTATCCTGGTAAAAGTTTGCCTAACGAACATTTGTTAAAACGATTCTAGAAAACATCCAATCCACCTATATATTGATTTATAAACGTATATAAATATAAATATTGGTATATGCGTTTAAATATATTTTTGAAACACATATATTTTTAAAAACATTTATTAAATTTCAAAAAGGATATTGTCACTTTTGTGAATTTGATAATTCATTATTTCTTTTTTCTCAATGAATTATATATATTAATTTGAAATTTCATTTTTGTTATCATCATCACATACAATGTGATTTTTTTATATAAACAAACGATAATAAGCAACAACAATTAGGGGCTCAAAAATCATTTATTATGGTTATCAGCTCCGTAAATAAAGATATTTTCACAACAACAATTAAGTTGCATCATCATTTTTATAAAACAACAGCAAATTAAATTAACAATGTAAAAATATATTTTAACATTACATTTTAACATTTAACACAAAACGTTACAATTTTTTCTTTAAATATATATTAATATTGAAATGCCAAATATTTTTACGTCATTGGAATATTATATTACCAAATTCTCAAATTAAATTTATTATACTTGGAAAACATTTTTAGCATTGTTACAATATATAAATATAATTTCACCAGACACCGCTAGAGGCGCTGCTTGCGAGTGAAAGTAGAAAATTTGCAAATAAAATTGCAAAGAATATAATTTCAAATCAAATTCAAACCAGAAATCTTCCCAGTAGTATAGTAAATAACTTCTTAGAGTTACGGCGATTGGATAATCTTACCTTTTAAAAACCTTCATCATGTGAACAAACTAACACTCATCGTGTAAAAAAACCACGTGTTAATTATTAACCAATCAAATTCATTTATCGTCGCGACCAGTGCTGCGCCCAAGCGGTAAAAGCCTGGAACTAACGCTTTTTGGTTTTTCATTTAAAAAAAAAAGCACATTAACTTTTTTAGTTTTTTGAATAGCCTATATGTTTAACGAAATCTTCAGCTACCTACATGCGAAATTCCATAATGATTGAGTCAGTAGATTTTGCGTGAAGCGATAACAAACATCGATTTCGCATTTCATTTTATTAGATATAAGGATATTGATATTTTGATTTTTGGTCATCATTTCGAAATTGTTTTATAAATTTAACACAGAAAAAACGGTTGATATAAAATATAAACTAGTGCTAATATAAAGAGACAAAATATTTATGATTATAAAAATGCACTTGAGATTGAACCCTAAAATTTAAAATAACTTCAAGGAGGTTTCACTAAGCACCCACAATATACCAACTCATCTATGGACCTCTATCAAACCATATATTCTATAGCTCGAGTTGTTAATTAATGTTCCCTATATGCTTTAAAATTAGAGAAAAACAATTCTACAATCAATATGTACGGCATAATAACACGACGTATAGACTTCATAGTAATAAGTTATATAAAATATATTATTCTATTATATGATATTTTGTATTATATTCTGAATTATATATAGATTTATTTGAAAAAATACATAATGATAAATTACACCTGTAAAATTGTAATATAAACATTAGTATATTTACCAGAATTACACATTAGACATGTTGATTATATACACATTATGAATAATATCACGGGAATATTTAGCTTTGTACAAGTTCTTGCTTGTTCCAAAATCACTTTATCATGTACCGCTCAAAAAGAGAAACCTAGTTTATGATATAAAGTAATATAAGAAGTTCGGCTTTTGCTGCTCTAATTCCTGCCCCAAGTAAAGAATGAGGTGATAAAAAGTCACAGCCAAGAACACCCCTAATAAAAGCCCAAACAACAGGGCCCCGGGTCGAAGCCTAATGATGATTAATTTTTCCCTCGAAAAAGATTAAAGAGAATCCATTTGTCCAATGAAATCTCTGCTCTTGGTGCTTCGCTCCTTTGATTGGAGGACTGGATGACGTCATCAATTAACCTTCTCTTTGTAGACAATCCCTCGGAATAATTATCTTAAATATTGTTAATACAATTCTCAGGTCAATCCAATAATTTTCAAAATTATTTGAAATCAATATTCAAACTCAACTTTCTATTAAAATTAGGGACCTATAGTTTATCGAGACTAAAGGAACTCTTTGCAAATATATCTATTAATTTAGCACAGAAGTACCTTCACCATTTCCCTTAATTACGACTATAAAATAAAGTTTATATTATTGAATGTAGTATAATAGTATCCAATAAATATGCGGAAAAGTGATTTTTAAAATGGAAGTATATTAATATATACACTCGTGGAAAGTATTTAAGGTAGTGGACATTCTTTTATGCCGCCGGTCGTCTGTATTTTTTAAGGAGACAGAGGGAATTTTGTTAACAAATGGTTATCTCTCGTTTGTCTTCAATTAAGCTATGTGTATCAACTATCTTTCTGAGTTATTGTCTGAATCCCGATATGCATGCTAAAAGGTAAAACCTCCTTTAGGTTTGTTCATGAGTTTTTATATATAGATAGGAATAAATATAAACTAATCCCTGATTTTTATTAATCCAGAATTAGCCAAATTCCATTTCTTGATTAATCAAGAAAGGCTACCTCCACGTACGCATTTCTGACTGTTGACCCTCATGAGTGTCGTGCAAACCGTACTTTAACGACCAAAAAGCTGTTATTTAGGGCATCCGGAAAAATCATGAATGAGGTAATCAGCAAATCATCATAAACTTTTAGTTGCGCGATCAGGAGATGCCCTTTTTCTTAATTCTAAAAGAGATCCCAGTGCAAGTTACCTTTTGTAATATTTTTAAATAGCAAAATTATGAATGAATATATAGATAATGAGAAAAGCTAATTCTGGTTGGTAAAACATAACAACAACCGATATCTTCTTAGTCATCATTTCTGAGCCCAGACTCAAGTTTTATTTTACAACAGTTGGCAATTTATCGAATATATTTATCCCTCCCATAGGATGTTTTGAAATCGAAGCCACCCCTGTACTGATGAGAGCCATAGCCTGAAGCCATGGAATACAGGTTGTTGGCTTTGGTCTGAATTTACTAAAACTGTTATTGTGACACACCTTCTTCATTCTACCACTAGAGAAAATTCTACTGGATGATTAGAACATATTTATATACTTATATTTTATATGTATTGAAAAGGTACAATATATTTATATATTTTTTCCAATATATATATTTTTTCAATATATATATATTATGAATTTTCCTATATACTGAAAGAGGTGATTAGAGATACCGTTTGGCAGAATATTATAAATTTGCAATTTGAAAATACTTTAATTTTTATACATTACATTAAACTTGACGTGATAAGAGTTTCCTAGGCTTTCTATCAAGAAGAAGCTAAGAATACAAGCCCAATATGAGAAACAAAATATCATATCAACCAATAAATAAAATAAGAAAAAAACAAGAGATAGTTTTTATTCGTGTAATTTATATTTTTTCTTTATCTCACTGTTTCTCATTTCAATATTTGAAATAAATCTAAAAACTACATTTACTCAGATGTGTAGTGGACGGACTAATTTTTGAATCAATTTTATAATTTATTATTAGGGGTATTTATCTATAAAATTAAAATTTAATGTAAATAAATAATCAAATAATATTAAATGTATAAATATTTGGTTATATATTCCAGAGAGAGAGAGCAATATCTTAAAGAATTATTAAAATAAATATTCTCTAATTCGATATTAAATTTTGAACAAAGAGAAAACAAAATATTAATTCCAAAATAAATTGAGAGTTAACTTCCAACAACGTAAAAATTGAAGAGGAAAAAAGATTTTTTAAGCCTTCAACGTCTTGTTTTTACTTCCGACTAACAAATTCTTTAAAACTTTGTTTCAGCGGGTTTTAACAAGTTGCGTTACGTTAGGTTAAGTTATAATGGCCGTGGTATCGATGTTAGCCGACCGACCTTGCTAACGCATTTTGACATGTTGCCTAAACTGCCATTTTACATATTTTATAGATAAAATTGGTGGTCTATCAGTATTTTAAAATATATATGCATAGCCGTTCTATATGATATATATATATATTTTTATTAATATATAATTTAAAATAAGGTCAATATATAGTGTAAAAACTATCCTTTCAAAATAATATTTTAAATGATTTACATTACTATAGGGTCTTCTTATGTATTTATTATATATCCTACATTTTTGTAGATATTAGTAAAATATATTTCTTTTTTCTTTTCGTATTAAATATCAATAAAATTCGTAGCCAGTTGAAAATTTGAGATAATATATTTTCAAAATTCTTTAACACCTGATACAGTAGTTTACAAAAATTTGAATGATTCAAGATGCCTGGACAGCCCTAATTATTACAAATACCCAACAAAAATATTCACAAAATAATTTAAAATAATATATAATACGTGGAAGCTATAATAACACTTGAAAGGATTGCTTCCTCTCTTGTTATAGTTCAAAATGCTTGAAAAATGTGACGTATCCAGTCAAAACACCACCTATAGAAGATAGATCGTAGATTGGGCAGCATTAAACAATATATAAATTACTATACGCTCTGCCCCATCTGAAAGATTCATGTGAAGATGGTCAGGATATGCCTCTTCAAATTTTAATATTAAAATTAAACAAAATATTTGATTAAAGATACTTCGGCCAGTAAATCTTTTTATTATCTCGATTTTTCGACAAAAATAATTTGTCCTCGTCAGGAGCGAACAAAAATTGAAACTTTTGGCAAAGCATTAAAAATTATATTTTATATTCCTATAGAATAATTTTCCAAATGTTCTAATTTTGTTCGCTCCTGACGAGGACAAAAGATTTACTGGCCGAAATGTCTTTATTTGAAGAACTATGAATGCCACCGGCCAGGCAGCCTCTAGCTTTACGAAAATATTTGATAGAAGCCTTCAGTATGGCCAATGTCGGCATGGATAAACAACGCGACATGATGTATCTTTTTAGCCAAATATCTCAAGGTGACCTTGGCGGCCATTGGGGTATAAATTGTCGACTTATCACACAATCTTCACTGAACGTAACGAACATAAATCTGGATGAAGATAGCATTTTAAAACATTTTATACATAATACACCAACTATTGTGGCCGAAGACTTCAAATGCAAACATCCTGCTTGGGCCTCATACTGTAAAAATCCAAATGTAAATCATCTGCAAAATGGCATTGAAAATATGAATCTTGGAGTCAGTTATCCTGACGAACCCACTAATGAGATTCCACCCCTTGATATTGCCTTACATAAATTTATAACCAAGAATATCACCTCTGAAGTTTTACAAGAAAGGCATCTGACAATTTCCCTGTGTTAGTTGTTATACTAAACTTCAAATCGGCAATACTAAATACTTAAATAAACCCAGAGATTGAGCACTATTGAATTACGAAATGGAAAAGAATTGAGATTCCAATCCTTATGAACACACCCCAAAATTGTCATCACTACCCTCGAAAATATGCATTCTAAACAATATACAAGAAACGACCAACTAAATAAACACTGTTTTAACAGAAGATATTTACCAGATATCAAAAAGAGAGAGAAAAGTTTGATCTATAAAAAAAAAACGCCTAAGAAAAATATTCCCAAAAATGTACAGGACAACATGGCGATAACTTTGGGATTGTATCTGACCATATTGTTTGGGAAGCTATCAAACGTTTCTATAATGTCAAAATATATATATATATATAGATAGATTTATTATGGATATTTTTGAAATACAAAAATATTATAATGCTCTTACTAATATAGTAAATTAATGAGAGGACCTGACTCTTCAGTGGTGAAATAATCATTGCAGTAAAGGTAATAGAAAATTATTTTATTTCAAAAAGAATCATAGGCCTTAAAAATAGTTTCGCTTTATTATAACAGATGGCGCGCTAATGCATCATAGCTATTGATATTCAATGACGAAATTCAACAGATTTGTATGTAAAATTTCAAATTTATATCCTGGCTTCTCTTTAAATTCACCTATATAAACTAGAGTATAGAACCATAAGTTAGGTGAAATAATTCAACACATGTGTTTATCCATGTGACCATCACCTTTCTCCTCATCTCTATTTGAGGCATTTGTATCGTGTAAATTTTCCATTCGGAAATAATATTCAATAAATAATTGGTTTTACTATGAGTAACAAACAATATATAATATGTCTATAAGTTACTATATTTTTTCCCCTAAACAATATAATATTTCTTAAGCATGCGAAAACATCTGGTCATTCATGAACCTACAGAGACTTTGGAAAACGAAATAATTAAGAATAAAGCCCATCTGGGTTATCTGCTAAGAATTCTCAAGGCACTTCATGCAGTTGAAGTTACCAGTACTATATTGCCATTCAAGATGTGTACAGAACACAGGTTATAATGCGAAGAAAGGTTCCTGAGAGCCGTCTAAGTAGATCCCAGAATAAATTACATCACACAGAATGTGACGGGACCAATATGACCGTTCTTATCGATTTACCATTTACTATCTCCCACATCGTTACCCACTGGTAGTTAGAGCAAATTGTCTCTCTCTCGCCATCTTCACTACACACACCTACTAATTATCTTTTATTAATTTAATTACCTTAGGATAACTGAGCCTAAGATAATTTGGATTTCTTTTTTTTATTTTTCTTGTATAATGAGCCATTTCTAATATTTTATGAATGTTCATTGAAGTGTCCCTTTTCTTTATATTAATAACCCTAAACACAACTTTAGCTAAATATGTTTGTTAATAAGCAATTTTCAGAAAGGGTTTTATACTTACTCTTTTGTGTTATTCGTAGCTTAAGTCATTATGTTCTTTAAATTATTTCCATAAATTCTATCGTTATACATAGAAGAGCCTCTTTTATATTATGATATTCATATCTTTAAACAATATTATCCAATTATCTTGGAGAAAAGGTTAAATTGATTTATGAAAATATTACATTACACAGATGAAAGCTCTTTACATCATTTTGGAATATATGTATTTATATGCGATAGAAGTAAGAAAACTAGAAAATATATATGAGTATGATTTTTTTACGGGAAAGGTGACCTTCCTTTTTATGACTGATTCTTCCGAAATAGTTTCATCTTTCTTTTAGCCATAGAATTGGTCTATTGCCTTTGCTGCTGAACGTCTCTCTGGCAAATTTGTAGATTTCACGAACAACGGGGATCTTGTAAACTCAAAGGTAGCTATGAACTGACCATTATCCCGAGCTCGCTTTGGCATTGAGTGTAGTACTTACAGAAATTGCCAATATTCGCCGCTTGTATATACATATATTATGATGCATTAGCGCGCCATCTGTTATGAAAATTCGAAATTATTATAGACGTGTATAATGATGAGCCAGGCTCTCCCATTATTTTTCCATTGTAGTAAGAGCAGTAGAAATTGTTTAATTTTTAAAAGAATCATACGCTTCTAAAATAGTTTCGGAAAAAATATATATATAGTGTTTATTTGACAATGACCACACTCTTGTTATAGACCTCAATTCAACCGTGTCTCATACCTTATATACTATATAAGACAGAAGGAATTAATAAAAAAATATAATAAATAAACCTTGACAGGAGCCTAAATGAAATGCACGCACAGTAATAGAAAAAAGAAAAATTACAATAAGATTATAAAAAATAAAGTTGGATTAGCCCATCACGTATTATTCCCTAGTTACTTTATTATAAGATAAATGATCCTTTGAAAACACAAATATTACTATAAGTCTCACTTATCATCTATATAATTGCTTCTCAATATTGATATCCCACAGTGAAAAGTGTCAGAAATCATCAAATTTGCTGTGATTATCCTCTTTGTATATTTAAGGTGTGTCGGGTATATTTATATCCTCCATGCATAGAGAACTGAGGAATGTATAAACTGTATATGTGTGAGCGGTGCTTGTAGAACAGTAAGAAACTATCTTATACACAACTATCTTTGTCTGTTAACTACTCATTAGATAGCATGAGATAATAGTTTTCTCGTTTACCCTCTATCATATATAGTTTATATTCAATATTCTAAACCTCACTAGACCGACTAGCTGGTGTACATAGCCCGTCATAAAATAACGTTTGGCTCCGTGAAATATGTTGGTCACGCGCTGAAATAAATCAAACGATCCGCCCATTCGACATCTGGTATCGCACAAATATACCTATAATATAAATAAACTGGATATATGTTTAGGGCCGGGATTATATATATTTTTTATTTTATAAATATATTATCATATTTTCATTTTATATGGCATAATGAATTTTAAGCGATATATATTATGAGAAAGACTTTATTAATTATATATTAATGTTATCGAATAAAATAAAATTGCAAAAGGGACTTCATTTTTTAGTAGAATAGAAGCCTTCCATAAATCTATCTGATAAAAATTTTAAGATCAAGAAAAATGTATAGAGTGTCGACCGTAATTAATTTTTAAATCCAAAAAGATTAACTTTACACACCAGGGACTTCTACTATAAAAAAGTAATTAAATACCAATTATCCATCAAGATTTTTTCCTATCAAAACGCGCGCTATCTATTGATTTCCTATGAAATTGTTTTCTAATAATTTCTGTGACGATGAAGCCACCTGACAACGCTTTTCTTTGTTGAAAATAAAAAGTAGGCAATGAAATTATTATTTAAAACACAGAATGTGTAATTTTGAAAGAAAATTAGAGATTTGAATGATGGATGACTAAATTATTTATTTATAATTCAGAAGAAAATATCGTAATTAAATTATTGACTTTATTTTTCAGATGTTTAGTCTCTCTACATATATTCTATTTATAATATTATCAAAGACACACAACAACATAGAAACAAATATTTTTCTCACATATATATTCCAATATATTATACGCTATTCAGATTTCTTTTCATACATTTTTGTGCTAGGTATATAGCTCGCATCGATTGAATATGATGATCATAACTTCATGAACTACGATATTATGCACTTTAAATAAAGTAAATAGATAATTATCACGTTATAAGTAAACAGTAATTTAAAATTTAGAGCCCTTGGTATTTTGAAAGTAAAGGAACATATATCTGGGCTACTATTGTTCGCAAGGAAAGAAATTTCTTTGTGTAAAAATTCTATAGTCTTTATAATGCCATTTATTGTGAACAAAGTTTTTAGAAAGATATTAAAATTCGCCTTCAAGCTTTATGAAAAAAACTCAACCCATTTATTTAGAAATCAATATCCAGAAAATGCTGATGGGCCTAGAAATTTATGAAGCAATTAGAAATTTGAGAACATATTAGGGGAACTGTAAATTACAAGAAAATAATCACCGCGACATTATTCTGCTTTTTTAACTTAGGCTAAGGCTTAAATCCTATTTACATATATCGCCTCATTAAAATATTGTTATTACAATATACTACTGAGTTATATTCGCGATATCGTACATTTCAGAGTTGTTTAGAAACTGAAAATCTGCATTATTTAGAGACAATTCCTGATGAGTAGGTTCGGAATGCGTTTCGATTAAATGTTGAAATGCAGTCTCTTATTAAATGGAATAAACAAGCATATTTGCACATAGTGTTTGATTGTTCTCCTGTATCCGATAACTATATGTAAAATACATATGTTAATAAGCTCTGCCTATCAAAATATATGTTTATATCATTGAATATAAAGAATATGTTCTGTAAATCTATTATCGAAATATACTCTTATGAAAATAATATAATACGAGTATATTAAAAGAGAAACACAATATATAGTCAACTTCTATAATCAAATATGTATTTAGTATAATATATTATGAATCTTTACCTCTATATATATATAATATTGATATATTAATAATAAATGTTTCAAAATTATTTTAGAGACTACCCCGTTTTTCCTATATTGGATTTCCTCCTATTGAAGTATGTCAAAGTATCTCAAGATACTTCGATAACGAATAGAGAAGAATAACAAAAAGATGTAAAATTGGCTTGAGATTTATTCCGTAGCAAGTAGCTCTCATAGGCTGAGATATGGCCGGCATAATACGTGTAGCTGTAAGCAACTCACGTAGTTTCTTGCCGCTAACCTAATTAAACTAGTTGTGTGTTGTAACTTTACTTAACTACTGTTTCGATGGAACCTCATTCAATATATTTTGTTTTATAACTTTTTTCTATAGTTTTTCTATAGTCTTTAAACATACAAACATGATATGTTTTTTTTGATTCTCTATTTTAGGTCTCTTCTATATAAATTCAATAATAAACCATTATTTTGCAAATAATACCTGGATATCTTTTTGGCATATTCTCTCGTAGAAATATAATAAATGCACACTGATAAATATATTTATGTGCTGACATATATCTATCTTTTGGCGGATTTTTAATATATTTTTGGATAATTATCTGATAATGCTTTGAATATAGATCATTTTTGTAGTTATTTTGGGCGTATATTTATTGTATATAAATATGCCAAATGGGCGTTGGCGGTTAACCCTTTCAATTGCATTAATGAAATGTATTTGGTCCACCCCAGTACAAGATGTAGAGGCGCTCATAAAGATGGATTCACAATACCGGATAATGTTTATTATTTCGCGTTTATATTGGCTATATTACCTGAAATATCGCATTTTTTGTATATTTATATATTTTATCTCTGCCTATTATATATATGTGTTATATTAAAATATTATTCTATTTAAAATTATATTTCATAGATCCAAATACTCTGTTAAATCGACCGCCAGAGGTCATGCTTCCCCTATAAAAACTTGTTATTGTTGTATCCCGTTGGCCGGTTCAACCTTTTGTACATTAGGTAAATAAGTTATTCATTTTTTATTCTTACGCCTTAACCCAGATAGTACTTTTACCAAATTATGTTTTTTATATATTCCTTAAGTTCAATTAAAGAAATATGCTGATCAAAACCATTTTTATTATTATTCTTTCAAGATTTTAACCACGACTGCATTATCATAATCCTCAACATGACCTAAATTCAAGCAGGAAATCTCATTATATTTTGTTTATAATATATATATGCAATTAACATGTTATATAAATTATTATGAAAATATGATAGTAGCAAATATTATATTGATATTTTAAAATATCATATTTAATAAGATATTCATATTAAGCGGTTATGTATTATAAATTATATGTACATATGTTCTCAAAATATGAGTATTCATATATATAATATATATTATAAAAATATGTGGAGTACACAATATATTTATAAATGAATAACTATATTTATATATGTGACATATAAAGAAAAGAACATTGATTGATTAGATTTATTTCCTTAAACAAAGGAAGAATACCTCTTTCCATTCCTCAGTTCAATTGGAGAGTGTGGAGAAATAAGACTAGCAAAGAGATGGAAGAAATTTGTATCTTTAAATTACATTTCAAATGGAATGATTTACAAGAGGTTCTTTACGGAATTAGGTCAGTTTCTGCTCCTTTACATTAATGTACCAATTCAATATTTATTTACATATAATTAATAACTTGTTACTACAAATGATACAGAAATCTGAACAAATATAATGCTCTAATTTCCAGGTAACCTAGACCTTATGTGGTAGATGTAAATTTGTCATTTATATTGTGTTATAGTCAATAGTCAATGGAATAATTTAAATCCATTTTTAAATGGATACATTCAAACATTATTTATGAAATTATTATCCGAATAAATATCTAAATTTATTAATTTATAAAATTCGCGCCATATCGACAGTATAATATTAAATAAATAAAGTAAACGGTCTCGAATAAATTTATAGCCGCTGATTTCTTTGAATTTAATTTATTATTAAAATAGTCATTGATATTTTAATATCACACACAATTGTTTTTTTTTGCACTATTTAAACCCTTTTAAATATAAATTTATCATTTTTCTTCATTTTTCATTTTTTAACGCCTTGCTAAATGTTTAATTTTGTTTGCTCCTGACGAGGACAAAGGATTTTTGTCGAAACGTCGAGGTAATAAAAAGATTTACTGGCCGAAGTATCTTTATTTTCAAGAAATATGAATGCCGGCCAGGCAGCCTCAATATTTACGATAAATTCATCCAATCTAAAAATATAATTTGAGAGATTACAAATATCCAATAATATTATCAATTAAATAATTGAAAATATATTTTCCTTCTGAATAAATTGATGAACCTAGAGTGAAAAAGATGTATATGAAAGCTAACTATGACAAAGGCTTATCCACCGTGGTTTGGAAGCAGACGCCATAATATAGGGAAAGATAAAGACATTAATGGAAAGAGCTTGTATCAATATTACATGGGCTAATATACAACCAAATACACATTTGTCTTGTTCAGCATTATCCTTTAATTATCTTGAATATAGTTAGGGAGAGAAGGTACTCATTTAAAGATTATTAAATTATCTATTCGATTGAATATGTTGTTTATTTTAGGCTTCACATTACATTCAGTCATTAAACATAATTATTTATATAATGATTTTCATTTATTCGTTGCTTGAATTAAATAGGACGTTAGTAAGTAAAAGGTTTTAACGCGTGATTAGGCTTCCTTCCACATTATCTATTCAGAGGGAGGCCCAATTCTAGGCGTTTCATTTTACATTAGTAAGATAAATAGCTTTTTTAAATATTAGATTTATTTTAATATTCATTATTTTACTTTTCATGTAACATATATACAAATATATTTAGGATTTACATATATTAAAATTAATTTCATATTTGGTGATTTTTAAAAAATATATATATGTTACAAACTATGTAAATTTAAAATGATTTTTTAAAGTTAAAAGTGCAGTCGTTAAGAATATAATTTTAAAAAAAGAAAATTAATCTCAAGAAGTTTATTTTGTGAACTCTTGAGCAAAAGAATACATTAAATTTAAAGTAAATATAGAATTTAGCAATTAATCCTATATTACAATTTACATATTTATAAAAATTATATCTAACTTAACCTAACCTACTCTAAAAAACAAAAACAATTCATTTATATATTTAAAGTGGCGCCATCTGGTGGCCAAAGAATAACAGAGTTATTTTAGAAAGATGATTAAAATAAAATAATATTTACAAAGATTTATATTTATGACATTTCTATAAATTTTTAAAAATTATATAATATTAAAAAATGTATTTAGGCCTTGAAAGTTTATTATTATGCCTGAATAGTAAAATTATCATAAATATTTCAGAATAAATTGGAAAAAAAAATATTGAAATAGTAAAAGATTTTAATAAATTGCAGACGTTTGCATTTGGGCTTCGCTATAAAACAGATAATGTAGAAAGAACCTATTCATTTATTTAAACTTATATATATTCGGGGAATTATTTAACAAAATTCTGAAAGGGTTTTCGAAAAATAAAAATTATCATCATAATCACGAGAACTCGTTCTAATAGAATAATTTATATATTTTCGATATCTCAAATAATAAGAATTTTATACAATAACTCCTGTCCTTACTGCAATGGAAAAATTGATGGGAGGGCCTTGCTCATCAGTGGTGACCCCTCCCAGAGGTTTCGCCAACCGGCATCTGTTTATAGTAATATTTTGTTTTACTTGATAAATAAAGAATGGTTATTCGGCCAATTCTGTAATATTTAAATTTAACAAATAGTTGATATTTATTCAGATAGATACGCAAGGAGATGCCTATTTCTTAATTTATTCATTTTAACTAGTACAATTTCACATACAAACACACACACATATATCATATATAATATCATGTGAATATTTTATATGTTAAGATATAAGTGTAGAATATTCGAAACAATTTATTTCACCTTTACCCTTCGATTGTTTCTGAATAATAATTATTATATATAAGAGAGAATTGTGTTAAATACCTTGGAATGTTGCGTAAATTTGAAAAAAAAAATAGAATGAAAATAATTTTAAAATTGAAAGTTCGCAAAAAAAATAATTGGCAGAATTTAGTTTCAAGCACTGTCACAGCTGGCAGATATATGACACAATGGTAGACCAACGAGGCACGTGTAGACAGTCCGAGAAAGTTTAGATTGTTACCGGCCTATGTATAGCCTATTATACACTTTCCGTAAGTCAGAACCAAAGTGGCTAACCTATAAATATTTTATTTTAATAAAAAAAAATTATTCATATAAATATATTTTTTCCAGTAAAACATATTTATTTACATACACTTGTGTTTAATTGCACTCGGGCCTTGTCTGGTGTGTTCATTTGCCTACTAATATTCAAATAACTATATTATTTAGAGAGACAATAATATAGTTATATGTTCATTTTTTTTATTTAGAAATATGATTTTGTATATTTTCTGATAGAATGATTTTAAAATAATATTTGAAGTATAAAGAGTACACTGAAGCTGTATTATATATATGGCATACTATGAAACAAAAGTCGTGCAAAAGGTGCTAAAAATAATAATTACGCGAATTTTTGCGCTAGAGCAATAGAGTGAATTCTATTAAGCTTCAACTTGGATTAAAAAGGTTGAAAAAATTCAAAAGTTTATTCCAGTTACAATTTTAATAGCTAGATGTCGCATTGACGGCATCATACATTCAGTGGCCAAATTGGCTGATAAATTGAAAATTTATAAATAATAGGCCACCTATTTATATTTTGGAATACCAGGAAAGAACCCCAATAATATCTGATGATAAGTTAATAAAACACTATTCCGCCAAATGTAAAAGAATTGAATGGCAATTTTAAATGCAATCCGAGATATGTAAAATAGGTAAATGCAAATTTACCAATTTGTAATTCAATAACTTCAACTTGCGAAACCGTAACAGCCGCTGACTTGCATATGGCTATGGTCTTTACTCCGAATTTTTGTTCCAGAGATCCGGTCTTCTCAAATATTTTAATCATTTGCCTTAGAGAGTGACAGCTCTAATAGCTCCTTTACCGATTCGAATATCTTTCGAGGTGGACATAAAGCTTCAGTGACAGATTCTTAATTGCAATAAACCTATGACCAATAATGCTTTATTCTATAGCATTCCCCAGATGTATCCAATTAATAACAATTTTTCAACTAGCTTCAAATAAGTTTAATTGATACTTAAAAAAAATGATTACTTATGATTAAAATAAAATGCCTCAAATGTGTGTGTGACGGTTAAAATATATCAGAGGAAATTTTATATAACATTTTAACTCTATAGATTTATTGGATATATAGATAAGTTGAATTAGATATGAATGATTTATCTCAGATAAATATAATAGCTCTTGAATAAAAAGGTTATATATATGAATATGCAAAGTTTTATAATAAAAATATTGAATATACGTTATTTTCTCAAATACGAAGCAGAATAAAAATTAAATCATCCGCAGGATCATCAATTTCGCATGCTCTGTGATTTATAAATACTGATTATTTTATTTTGAAATATAAATTTATAATTTACAAGTTTAAATTCTCTGTGGGTTTCAAGAAATAGAATTTAAAATATCAATTCTATTGCCTACATGATTTAACTTAATTATTAATTTTTAACGCGATTTGCGAGACTTTGGGAACCCCTTGTATTATTATAATTAGGAACACACGCCACAGTTTCATGAATGCTCAATGAATTTTATTGGTATAGATCAATAGTGCCAGATGAATTAGAAATAAAATAAAAATGGTGCCAACCTCACATCAACCGCAGACGATAGTTACTGTACTGTGAATCAAGCAGAGTCCTTGGCGCAAATTTATGGACTTTTCGTTTATGGCGGGGAGTTCACTTGAGACATTTTCTCGTTTGGCTGATTTTGTCATTGATCTG
Organism: Cordylochernes scorpioides; assembly: GCA_030710605.1. Lineage (NCBI taxonomy): Eukaryota > Metazoa > Arthropoda > Arachnida > Pseudoscorpiones > Chernetidae > Cordylochernes > Cordylochernes scorpioides. Next base: position 805,521 of record CP092866.1, on the reverse strand, counting down.
ATCAAATCAATACCATCAATTAATCGATATTTCCCTTTTTTATTTCATTTGTCTCAGGGATTCCATTCAAGTTTATTCCTCTATAATTAATGGATGAAACTTCCCCGATTGATTTTTAAAACTTTTTTCTCTCGTCGATATCTCTAGTTGAGATTAGTTGATGAGTTTTGTTGTTGATACGTAATAAGGAAGAAATTGGCTTCAAACTTAATTGATGGAGTATTGATATCTACTGTGAAATTTATTTCAATGATTTCATTAGCCAATAATTTATTTTACATATATTCACTCACACACAGTTGTAAATAAAAATTACCAACGTGAGATATATTTCATATAAAAATATATATCAATAATATAATTGAATAAAAAAAATTCGTACTTCAATATATGATCGAATACAATTTATTTACATAAGAATAACATCAAGTTGAAAAAAGAATATTGTAATCAAAACTTCTTAATATATGAGAAGAAGAAATGTATGTTTATCATAATTTTTATTATGTTTTTTTAATTCATAATTATGAAATAGCCATTCTCATTATATGAATATTATGTTAACTCTAAGGCATATTGACTAAAAAATAATACTATAAATATTTCCAATGGAGAAGTGCTATTTTAAATAGATAATTAGTAATCGGCAATAGGAATTATTTTTAATTTTTATTTTCAGATCTAATGGCTAAAATATGATGAAATCCAGCCACGAAACTTTGATCGCTGAGTGATATAGGAATACCATATACATGTTAGTTGTGTGGGGAATTGTAGAACTTTCAGGACCTACGAGACAGGTCGGTTGTGCAATTTTAGAATAAATTCGAAAACATTCTTATGATAACCACATAATATACTTTATTTGAAATTGTTGAGTCATTTTACACATAATCCCCGGATGTTGTGTTTGTCGAAAAAATAAAATGAAATCGTGTTATTTATATATTATATAAATAAAATGTGAAATCATGGAATATATGATATATATTATATACATTTTATAGAGAGTTGTAGTTTTTTATAATATCATCCAAATATATGAAGAGAGTTTTGTGAAAATAAGTATTAGATATTAAAATTTTAATTATCGCATATCCTTTGAAATCATCAATATATCAACCATCTACTTATATATTTGCCTTATTCTGTCTGTTTGTCTGTTTGTCTGAAGCTCACGGATAGAATGCGCGCTCATTGGCTGACAGGGAACACGTGTCCTCCCTGCCCCCCTCTAGACAACCCTGTTATTCAAAAACCATACATCCAATCGCCATGAAATTCTGGGATATTATTAGGTATATCCCCGGAAAGGTTTTCGAAAAATAATTTCTTGAATATCTTGAATATCCTTAGAGTTATTTGCAGAATTGTAGATATAACTCGCAAGCAGCGCCGCCAGACGGTGATGAAAGCAATGGGGAGGTAACGCCATCTATGTTTGATTTTTTAAACTGTTTATATTTCTGAAGAAAAATTGAGATTGAATTAAAAGGGGGGAATTGTTAGGTTTATTAATTCAAATAATTTTTCTCTGTGTAAATAATTATGTAAATATATGAATAAATATAAATTGATTATGATAATATTAGCTAGCATATGTTAATTAACAATTTGGCAACGTAGTTAGTGCCTTCTTGATCCTTTCTTGTTTTTTGTATTTCTTCTTATCCTTAAATTTTACTTTTGTACTTTCTATGCATAAAGATAATATTAAAAAATATATTATATAACATTTTTCTCTTTTTTACCCCCAAAAACACCAACAGGGATGGTATAGTTGCATAAATGATACAAGTTTTATAACAGGTTTAAATATGGTCAAATATAATTGGAAATTTTATTATAATATGTAAATTAATAGATCACACGCTCTCTATTTATAACACTATCATCCCTGTTTGTTGAGAGGGGTGAGAAAACTTTGACACTGTGTATCAAATACAGTTAAACCTGTCTATAGCGCTCCCTCTTGGGACTCACCAAAATAGGGTGTTATAGAGAGGGGCTGCTATAGACAGGTTACTTTTAATGTAAATCGCATCGTACTACGTATTTAAAATCGGGCGCTATGACCACCCAAGTCAACGTTTTTAAAATATATTCGCACTCGGGTAAACCCCGGGCGTTGCCCGGGCCATTCGTCTAGTATAATATAAATGAAATAATTATATTTATTATATATAATATAGACATTCATATAATATATACATTTTATGAAATAAAAAAAAATTCATATAATTTTATATTTATATTATAAGCCAACTATGAAATATATTCTATATATTTATAATCATTCTTGATCTTTAAAAATATGTAAATATTTTTCAAATTATTAAATATCAATGTTTGTATAAAGATATCACCATATATGAAGAAGGTTACATCAAGGGAATGCCTAAACGGTTTAATAAACCCGAAATTGATGAAATTCAGTATAATATAGAAATTCGGGTAGCACACGATTCATGGACAGTCATAGAAATGAAATAAAATTGAAATAAAAGTTAAAAAACAAAAAATAATACCTGCATTAAATATATTATTAATGTATTATATAGGCTCTGTTGTGTGAATACTTTCAAAAGTTTAGTTGTATATATACATATATATAATATATATATATTTATTATGTCTACAGAGAGGGAATCCACACAAAGAGAGGGTTGAATATAAATACCTACGAAATACGTTTTTTCCTTAATTATGTCGCATATTATGAGATTTGGGTATTTTATTCTAATTTTCTTTTTCTTAATTTCTCAATCATAAAGTGGAGTCTTCAATAAAATTTGTGGAATAGGAAGAAGTAATCCCTTCTTGTGAAAAACAATATTTCTTCTTTAAATTGTGTGGCTTGATAATAATTCTGTATTACATGTCCAGAAGACAAGGTAAAATTGTATATTAAAAATATTTTAAGACAGAAATATAACTGATTCAGAAAGCCTGAATAGCATTACTATTTATATTTATTCTAGAATCAAAAACAATTAAAATATAGATTCATTCAGATATTAATATATCATTTTAAATACTCAAACATTATTTTCTTTTGTATAAATATTTAATTATTCAAAACTTGCTGAATAGACGCGCAATTCCTTCTTCAACAATATTTTATCTTTGAACAAAATAATTTATTCCATCTTTTAATGATTGATTTTGGCATGACTGAGAAATCTCCTCCAGATAAAAAAGACATTTTTTCGAAGGTTGATCAATATTGAAGCTCACACCTTTGCTATAAAATAATTTCATTGATTTGGCCTGGCGCCAAACGCTTTTTACGATATCTTTAATTGTAGTCTTTATTGTGAATGCTTTTTGATTTCTTTCTATTGGAAGATGGTCGTTTCACACCTGACTATTGACAATATTTATTCAACATTTTTATGGCAAAAATACTTCTCTGATAGTTAAAGAAAGGGTATGAATAGAACATAAAATGTTATTCCTGATTTTATAATGCATTAAGATTTGTGCAGTTTTAACACATTGGAGATTTCGAATTCACCAATATAATATTAGCTTCATAGAGTAAAATAATTCACTGTTTGCCATATTATTTTTATTATTATTATTATTGTATAAATATTATCCCTACGTATCATATGAGTTAGTAGTATGTATGTGGCTAAAAAAATAATCGTTTTTCAAACCTCTAATATTTCATAAAATAAACGCGAGGAGCGAATATTTTCAGTCAAAAATAATATTTCTAATAGAAATTGTCTTAATTAATGAAATATAAAATTAATATTTGACAGACATTATTTTTTTTAAAGTTCTTGATTGAGTAAAGAGAATAAAGACAGCTGCGTATTATTTTGAATTCCCTGCTCTAATTTAAGATTGCGGTTTGTGTGTTTCATGAGATATAATTGAAGACATTTATGTGAAATATTTAAATTAAGTCAATATACCAATTAGACATATCGAAAATTAATTAAATCCTAATTTGATAGCTAAAATGATTTTAAAGATACTCACATTGAAGAGAGAGAGAGAAATATAATCCCAAATATTTATTAGATAAATTAATGGAAATTTGGCCGAGCTGATATTGAATTAAATTTAAAAAAATAGAAATCACCTCTCCCCCGTCAAAAAAGGTGTCAAATCTAGACGCCATCTATTATCCGTCGCCGTAAACTAACGGTCTATTTATGGATTGCTTCATTTAATATATATATATATAGATGGAAAATTTGCCGGGAGGAAATTAATCCATGGAAGCAATGGTCGCCTCTCCCGTCAAAATAAACGTCAGAATCTGGCGCCATCTATTGACCGTCGCCGCAACTAGCGGCATCGGGTCGGTGACAAAGCCGCAACACCAACTTTGGCAAACTGATAAGCGTCCACCTAGAGACCATGGTTTCGGGCTAATGGCCCCGTCAGTCTAGGGCGGACTTTATTCCATGAGATCCACACGGGATCTAATGGAATCCTCACAATCTACCAAAGAGGTGTTTTGCTGGCAATGTGGCTGGGCCAAATCTTTTGGCAAAACATAGATGGAAAATTTTCCGGGAGGAAATTAATCCATGGAAGCAATGGTCGCCTCTCCCGTCAAAATAAACGTCAGAATCTGACGCCATCTATTGACCGTCGCCGCAACTCGATAAAAATTTATATATATTAAAAACAAAAGAGGCAAATCCTGACCAGGCTCACATGAGAATTTCTAGATGGCAGAGCGCCATCTAGATATTATATATATATATATATATTTTTTTTTTTAATTTTTAATTTGGAATTAATATGTAAACAATTTTTTGCAATTACACTGTGTTGTATATAAATCTCTATATCTTCCATAGATAAAATAATAATCTATAATATTAAGTATAAATATAATTATTTACTGTATATAAACTGAAGGCAATAATTGAGTCAAAGATACAGTTCTTTCATTGGCCTTGTAGAACGAGAGTGGTGTACGCGTGCGCGCATGTTCTAGTGAAAAACACAAACATCCTCGATAAAGAGAGGCGAGTTGCTCCTCGAAATATTGGAACAATAAAAATAATTTGAAATCCAATATATGCATCTTTTTTAAATATATATATATATATATAATTTATTCAATATCAATATTTCAAAGAGGGGCAATTCGCCTCTTTTTATCGTTTTTTTTTTTTTTTTGTGATTCGAACTAAATCACGTGGCAGGTGAACCACTCTCGTTATACAACACTAAAGCAAGAAATGAGCCGATAACAATTCCGCTATTCATCAAATATATATATACAATCTATAATTGTCGTAATAACAAAATATATTCTATAATATAAATACATGATAAATAACACATATATAAAAATTAATGGTGATTATGATATAAATTAATGGTATAAAATTCGGGAGTGTGAACATTGCTTAGTTCATGGTCTACTAGAACTGATGGCGGTTTGTGGATATCTCGATGTTGGTAGATACGTCCTGTCAATGATTTGACCCATGAATTTAACAGGTGGCGCGCAATATATTTTATCGTCTTCAAACTTATGCACCAATTATTTGCGAGATAACGTTGCAAGATGTATAAAAATATATATATAAGCAGAAGGTTGTGGGTTCGATTCCCGCTCCTGGACACTTTTATTTTTCCGTTCGCCATTACTCTTCATATTTTTCACCCTCCATACGTCATCCATTCATATATAGACCATCACTCTTCATATATTCAACCTTTTCATACGTCATCCAAAAGTTAGAAATATTAAATTATTTCTCTTTGAAATTAAAAATGATTTTTCATAAATAAAAAGAAACTTATGCGGTTAAACTGGTTGTATAGCTTTATAAAATTATATGTTTTATATATATTCCAAATGTCTTAAAATATTGTGATGATAATTCGCTCAAATTTATTTCCTCAAACAAGATATATTCGTCAGATTCTGATTTATAAGCCCAATAAAATGAAAATGTTTTATTAAAGAGGTCTGTTAGTTTAAACTACCGAAACCGCTAGGAGGGTTCACTAACAATGAGGCAGCCCCCCCCCCCCCCAAATATTTCGATCTCAAAAAGGGCATAAGATAATTGTTTCATTCTGACAAAATAAAATTTCCAAATATCCTAATGTAGATATAAAGAAACATATTTTGAAACAAAGAAACAAACTTTGAAACAATTTGCCAAGCTGGTCTTGTGGACTGGTCACCGCTCAAATTCCGCAAGCACTCTGCAGAGATTAACAGAATCAACATTGTGCAATGGCACGTAAGAAGATACGTTCATTCTTTGCCAGAAAATACTCTTCTCAAAATAAAAATAGTATATTTATATATATATATAAGGAATAAAATATATATTCAATTTATAATTCGTACCCTTAGTTTCATATGAATTTAGGTTTTGAATATAATCTCTATAATTGGAGAGCAATAACTAAATATTATTTACAAAGAAAATAGCGGAAGACCATTTTTATTTTCGATTATCTTCTTTCTGTCAGCGTCTACTCTTTTATGATTATACGCACAGACTGTGTTAACATATTACTTGGTTAAACTTAAAAAATATAGACAACAGTTTCCTTTATGCGTTGTGTGTTCAATTTTAAATTCATTGTATTTTGTGCAAAGCACAGAAAAACATTATTATTATTAGTCTGTTAAATAGGTCTAACTAGATTTCTTTGATAGTCCTCCAAAAGATGGAAAAATTCGAAGACGTAAAATAGATCCTTAATTAGAAATCCAAAAGAAAGTCAATTCTCTTAGAGCAGTCGACTAAAATGTTCGAATCCATAATGTGTTTAGGCAATTTTCGTAATCGGAAGTTGCCGCAAACCAATTGTTCTCCGCAAAAACACCATTAATCCCTGAAGTTGCATAAAAAGTAATTGCTTAAAAGGAAAATGATTCAATTTACCATTCAGCCGGAAAGACGCTGTAACATTTTGTCTGTGCTTAGTGTTTTAGCCCTTTAAACTTAAAAATGTATCTAAAAACTCACCTCATGTAGATCAATACTTATGAAATACTCTGAATAATTATATATGATCAGTAACTCTAGTCAATGGAGGGTTATATTTACTAATGTGTGTTGCAAAATATAGTGTAGTCCATAAGTTTCATGCAATATATAATAAGGCATATTTTAGTTTTAAATTATTAAAAAATGAGATATTTTTTTAGGGAAAAAACTTAAATTAAATATTTTTAAATATTTCCCGAGTCATAACGACAATTCATTTAGCCCTTTCCTAACTGGTCGAGCACACACGCCATCATGAATAACTATTGCCCAAACTATAGTGAAATTCTAAACCGACACATCCAAATGGGCAGAGAGAGGTAGGGAAGATTATTTCTGGAAAATTGAGACTCCACACACAGATGACAATAACATCACATAAATGGAAAAATCTAAATCCCCAAGAATATATTCATTTCCTTGAATTCTAGTCATAAAAAAAACTGAACCAAAGTCCACCTCAACCGCTTTGAAGAGGCTTGCGTATGTAATGCTTGAACATCAGAGACGTTCAGTTTATTGAAATATGGAGTTTATGTTTTCATGAAACTATTTCTAATGAATCCTGAATAGGCTTTTTATTCATCCTTATCATATTTTTATTAGGAAAAGTATTAATACTTGTATATATAATTGGGAGAAAAGAATAACTATATAATTTATAGAAATATGAAATTATAAGTATAAACTGTGATAATATTTAACAAACTATGGTAACAATAAAGAGGAAAGATATATCATAAAGGAATTCTATTTTTTAAATTACCTAATTTTATCAAATTATGTTTATCAGAAATTAACTAATAGCGAATCTCGCGTATATCTCTAAATATAATAATAATTAATTTAAGAGAATTCACAGCGCACATAAAAATACATTTTGAAAATAGATATAGTTTTCAGAATAAAGATATTTTCGTTCTATATATCCCGATATCATATTTGAGGTTTCAGAATAGGATCGGGATTCTGAATAATTCATAATTTTCCTGTTTATTTTGTCATAATTCTTTCCTCAGAGAAAAGAGTTGTATGTCTACTTTTTCTGCCCAAAACTTTATTATATTTTTGACGATATATATTTTCACATTTCATCATTTTTAATTTAAAATATTATAGTAAATGGGGTCGAATTATACTTTTAAAATAAATGTTACTTTATATGATATTATTTATCAATATTTTTTAAAATACCAAAATGCATATTTTTCTTATTATATATAAAAGTCAATGTCTGTTGTCTATTTCGTGATAAACTCAAAAACTACTGAATCAATTGGTAGCAAATTTTGCATGTCGCTTTTTATAAACCCGAGGAAAAATATCGCCTACATTTTGATTAGTATATTTGGCTATTTACTTTTTTCATTTGAGGAACGTTTTTCACGCGGAGTAAATACGATGCGAAGTACAGAAAAATATTTACATGCCAGTATTTTGGATTTTTTTTTTATAAACCTATTTTTTCTTATTCTTACTGAGAAGATAGGCATCGCAGTCAAGATCCATCGCAGTCACTCATTCAACTCAGGCAATTTCAGGGTTAATGCGATGGGGCGGGTACCTCGGGGGTTGCGTGGAAAAGCTGCCATCTTTTAAAACTATATTGATTTTGTGAAACATTTAAATGGATTGCAAAAAATAATTAAATCAAATACCTAAACACTAATATAATACAATATTTGCCATCACACACAATTTTTGCATGTGGTTTATGTGTTACTTGTGTATGCTATTCTATGGTACTTCTATTATTTATTTTTGATGGAAATGAAGGAAATTGCACTCGTGGGAATTCTCGGGCGAAACCGGGTCATTGGTCTAGTTCTCTATATTATTTAAGAAGATATATGATTATGAAGGTTGAGGATTTAGATATAATAACTTTTTCGATTCAAATTAAACTCTGATCGCCATCAATTGATTATACATCTTATCCATAGAACTGCCTATCTCTGTTATTTTGAAATAACCCAATAACACGAGTTATAATTGACTCGACTTCGATTGTTGATATTGAATATAGAAGATGAAAATCGTCGACTATATAAAAAATGTTGATATACTTATTATAATATATAAAACTCTCTCTCTATCTAATAATAAGCTATCCCCACATTAATAAATTAAACATATTCACAAACGAGTTTTAAAATACAAGCACGTTCAAAGAACGGGTCTAAAACAGCAGTCTTTATAAGGCCTAAGAAAAGTCTCACCTTAAAAATTCCGAATTATAAATAATTTGTAAAATTATATGTCTTTCTCATATTTCTGAAAATCTGATTAATAAGTCATCAAATTTCACAATTATTTTATATATTTCTCAAAACAATAATGGTGAATGTGTGGCCCTAATTATTAAATTATCTTTTTATTTTTAATAATTTAAAATTATATTATTCAAAATATAATTCATTCAACCAAATTTATGAGCTTTATCTGACTTGACAACTCACAAAGACAATTCAATTATTTTGGAAACTTCTAATTGGTTCCTTTTAAATAATAGAACTCTGGCCTAGTTCGAACAAAAATGTTATATTGCGTTATGTATGTATGTAATCGAAACTGCCCCTGTACTGATGAGGACCATAAACCGAAACCATTGTTTACAGGTTGGATGTTTGTCTGAACTTTCCAAAACTGGTGTTTGGCTCATTTTTTATCCTTACTTATAGTAAACATCGCCATTACTATGGTGCTGCACAGTGCCATCGTTCTGGTTTTAAGCTTATAGAACTCCAAGATAAGTTGAAATAGAGAACCCTACATTATTATATTAATTTATCTCTCTCTCTCTTGATTTCATAGACAATCGTTAAAAAATCGTGTCAAATATCGACGGGCTCTAAGTTGAATCCATGCTTCACCGACGGACACAGACATGCTATAAAACTGCCACCCCCTTTTACTTCATTTTATTTTTCTAAATAGGCCACAGCTATATTAGGGGAGTAAGATGGATGTGGCAAGACAGTTACAGAATGCTTGAATTATAAATCTAAGACAAAAATGTCCTAATGAGCATGAAAAGTAGCATTTACCAATTTCCACCTTCTTGAATAAACTATTGCTTAAGTTGTAGCCCCCACAACACACACACACACATCCGAATCACGAAGGTTCATGGTAATTTTATATAGATAGATTAATCCTTTCTTTGATAACTCGAAGAAAAAACCGCTACAAATATAACTTTTCTTCAGACTCGTCTCAATACGGGAGGAGATCTTGCTATTTGCCATTCGAGCGAGTTTTGTTTATTTATTTTTTAAATCGAAAAGATAGCACCATGTTTCATCCCCATTTGGTATGCTTCAAACATATTCGTTCATTATTCGCATTGTCAAGTGATATTTAGAAAATTAGTAAGCTTGTTTATTTTTAAAACTTAATTAGAGTGTGTCAATCAACCAGTTTTAATGCTTACATATTTGCTCATATTATTTTGAAGAATAACCTACGATATTGCGATCAGTTACGATATATTCAATGCAGACCATAAAGATTCTGTTGACTACAAATATTTCTTGCAATAATTTCAGCCGAACTTATCTTTATTCATGGACGATAATACCTAACGTCCTCGACAATTTGTAATCTCAAAAAACTTCCTTCATCAAATTCAACGTCACCGTGATAGATTTACTCAATGTCACACAATTTTCTCCATGTGTGATTTCTTCTCCATTATGAAACTCCAAAATTCAGCGTAAGCCATAGAACTAAGCTCTAGCTTACCACGGTATTGATGCATGCAGGTTTATTAGGGACGTTAGGGACGTTATCAATGTTTATTCTTAAAATAAAATTTATTTCTGTTGTTCAGAATCAATTTGATATTTTATTTCAAAAGGTTCGGTTACTCTCTGATCCTAATTATACCTTCTGTATAAGTGAGGTTAGAATAAAATATATACTAGCTGCCGATTATAAAAATCCCATAAATATAGAGAAACAGGCTCTCCATCCATTTTTGAGATGTTTTCCTTACTTAGAAAATAGAAAAAATATATATTCTCTCTCTCTCAATGTGTCTTTTTCCCTGAAAAGTTTTATATTTATTTGAGAAAATTACATCTTTGAGGTATTTCTCAAAGAAGCTTTAATTCTTATTTTTCTTGTATGCTTTTAAGGATTTAACTTTATTTTCTTGAAATATTTATGGAACATTATTTAAGATATTCTGGTATTTTTACTCAAATTTTTAACTAAAAGTTACCATATGAATCATTTGATGTGTATAAAATAAAAGGATTTAAAAGCGCGAATGTTTCTTTTATACATAAAACGAACTTCTACACATCATTTGATGTGTGTTGTATACTTGTTCATTTTGGGAATAATTTTTAAAGAACCCCTTTTTATGTTTGAATTCATATATTATTGCAATAAGTCCTTTATTTTTAATAGTGTTAAAATATATAAAAATTTAAAAGTTAATTTTAATATATCTTAACAATTTAATTCCATCTTAATTTTAATTCATAATGATATTTAAGGTTTACCAGTATTAATTAAATGCCTTTAATATTTTTAAAACTCAAACCTAATTAGTATGTTTTTGATGTCACAGACATATTTAGAGATACAATTTAAATAGCCATATTTTGTTCAATTATTTTCTTTTAAACAAATAATTTTATCATAAAAAATGAATTATCTACAAACATCATTATTTTTTATTTTTATCTCCGATTGATTGATTTAAATTATTATAAATAATTATCAAATATACATTATAAATTCCACATATTCTGGAGGTTAACAAATATTTCACCCGCCCTGAATTTTCATGTAATTATCAGATATATCAAATTATAAAACTATTTAAGAGGCGTAATATTATTTTTTAAAAATAAAACTATTTCTACTGTCCTTACTGCGATGGAAAAATTAAAAGGGAGGGCCTGGCTCATCAGTGGTGAACCCTCCCAGCGGTTTCGCCAGTTTAATCTACCATACCGCTGTTATATTGCATTTTTGGAACTTCCTTATATAGGTGACTGTTGTTATACTCTTGGAATGGGTGTTTTAGAAGAACTATGGACATAAGCTTTTAGGACAGCAGAATTAAATATAATTAAATATAACATTATTGTTCTAATAAAAGACACAATTTGATATTTGCGGAAGAGCGATTGCTCGAAGCATATTATATATTTATAATTATATTTAATTCTGCTGTCCTAAAAGCTTATGTCCATAGTTCTTCTAAAATACCCATTCCAAGAGTATAACAACAGTCACCTATATAAGGAAGTTCCAAAAATGCAATATAACAGCGGTATGGTAGATTAAACTGGCGAAACCGCTGGGAGGGTTCACCACTGATGAGCCAGGCCCTCCCTTTTAATTTTTCCATCGCAGCTGGACAGTAGAAATTGTTTTATTTTTAAAAAAGAATATTACGCCTCTTAAATAGTTTTATAATTTGATAACAGATGGCGCTCTAGTACATCGTATCAGATATATATATACATATTATTTGATGTTCAAAGGCACTAAATAATCTAGCCATGATGAATATATAATTTACAGCACTTACATTCATAATTAATCCCCTGCTATTGGATCACATTTGACAACTACTCCTGGTGTTTCAATTTTGTGTGAAACATCCCTATATATATATAAAGGTCAGTGTATATATGTATGTCAGCTATAGAGTCCACAATACATATCTAATCTGACTGAAAATTTAACAGTATATATAGTAGAATCTCGAAAAACATATAGTGAACATTTCAGGTCTCTAACCCGAATAATATTCAAATTATTTTCAAATTTGCGTTGCGTGAATGCGCTGCAAGAAAAATCTGAACGACACAAAGTTTGGAACGGGACGATTCCCAAGAGTGACATTCACGGCGCCAATTTATAATTGTAACGAATAGTATTTTAAAATCAAAATAATAGAAATTTCAAATATCGTTCTGAAAATTTACATTTTTATTTTTATATTTAAAAAACACACAAAGTTTGGAACAGGACTTTCACAAGGGTGATATTCACGGCGCCAATTTATAATTGATACGAATAGTATTTGAATAAAAACATTTAATCGGGTAAAACCCGGGCGTTGCCCGAGTCATTCGGCTAGTATATTTATAAATTAAACTTTATATATACATGAGAGAGTCTAATTCAATCATATTAATTAATAACAAATAATAAATTCAATAATTTCGAGTAATAATCTTACAAAAGAAGGTATCAATTTAATTTGTCTGCTAAAACAATGAAAATAAGATAAATTGGAAATTCAGTTATCTCCCTCTAAAAAAACATGCACCTGGTTTAATATTCCAAAATAGAATGTCCTTATCTTAAGTTCATTATGCCATCATGCCATAGAGACATTTTATATTGTCATAGGATGGCAACTTTTCTGTAACTCAGCTTCTTCTTCCAAAAATAATAAAAATCAGAAAAAGATCAATCATTATATGAGTAACTTACCAAAACTTCTGATGACTGAGCAGCATGGGTAATACTTCGAAGTAGATTTGCAGAGAATAATTCATTTCCCGGTTTTATCTGTTTCTATGTTCCGGTCCTTTTCACTTTTATATCTGAAAGAAATATAAAGTCCCATTTTATTCAATTTAAATAGTGAACTTCAAAAATAGCGTAAATGGTTTATTAAATAAATAACAGTAGATAGGATATCAATTTAAGTTACATACGTAGAATATATGTTGAAATATAATATATTTAAATTGACCAATAGACTTAAAACCCTTGAAAATTAAATTATTTTTTATAAATTTAGATGTAAATTTACAATATCTAATTAACAAATTTATATAAAATTGTAATTATTTAAAATATGTTATTTTCACATCAATAATTTATTTCTAGAATAAATGCTCTGTATATCACACACATTTTGAATATGAAATTAGATACTCGGATATTTTGGGCTTCTTAAATAAATATTAGATATTTTATAACTATAATAAATAATAATTCTCACAGTAAATATTTTACAAACTACTCGTTCAACGACAAACAAGAAAAATCAATAAAAATGATTTAAACCAGATTTATTCAGTTTATCACGTTTCATTTTTATAAGTTGGAAGAAATTACAAAATATTTCTCGAACCTGATTTTTTATTTTTTTTAAAAAGCGAGTAATATTTATGTTAGTGGGGCGATATTTTGGCCAAAAGATTAAGGCAGGCTGTCGACTGGTATATTATTCACCAGTTTATCTGCTGCAGACCAGACCTGCTATCCATCGTTTGATTTTAAAATTTTTGCCACCATTTTAACACCTTTCTACTTCGGAACTCCCTTATTCTCGTTTTTTACCGCATAATTTGTTCATTAACGCCATCTTCTGAAATATTCTTCGGATTATTTTGGAAACCATTGTGACTTTTTCTTTAAAGTTTTTTTATCGATCATGTAAAATTTCTTAGAAAATAATATAATAATTATAAATTGCTGTATACACGCAGCTTATTAATATATCCTTTGTATTTCCTATAAGTATTCACTAATTAAGTTATTTATTCCTAAACTATAGAAGTTCCGTTATCCCCCACAATGTTGTTTATATCAATTATTTTTCTGGTATTTGTGTTGTGTGTCTGATAAAAATAAAATAGTTAATATATTTTTGAAAGAAAAAAATATTTTTTGAATAAATAATGTCTGATGCTCACAATTATTTCAATTAAAAAAAAATGAATTTGTGATACGTTCCATTGAACAATATATGGCTCACTGGTCAAATAATTAAAAATCTCTAGAGAACTAACAGATCTCTCCATGACCTAAGCTCTAACATTACTCTAAATTCGGCCATTTTTATTTCAAGTCGCCGTTAATATTTGAATTTCCATGTGGCTCAACTTAATTGATAATTTAATTAAATTCGCCAAAGTTGCAAATTTTAAAAGTTAGAATAACAAATCGGTTGGGTTGTATAATAACCAGTCCCCGCATTTTGAATTCTGTGGCTTATTAATAAAATTAGGAGTAAAATGGTCGGAAAGTAGTCTTTGATAGTATGATAGAATTGGAATGTACATTTCCATAAGTTGTTTTTACAAGCACCTTCAATTGTGATAATTTACTTAAGACTACTATTTACGAGATATAAAAACGTACTTAGGTTGTGTGTGATTTTCTCTAACATAGGTCACATTGGTTATTGTAAATGTGAATAGCATTAATATCCTTTTACATAAAATATTATATTTTTAAGCCGGACCCGAATACTGCATTAGACAATTTTTAATTTTTGAATTTTAAAAATGCTCCAATGGTCTTCAATTCTTTCAAAAGTCCAACCCCACCAGCGGAGGCAAGTAACCAATCGGAGCTCTGCAACACCTGTAATTGCAAAGGTCTAATGTGTAGACATGTGATATCTTCAGTAAAAACAGTCGCCAACTGATTATCATGGCGTGTAACACGTTTACTAGGGATAATAATAATAAAAAGAAATATATTGATTTTATGACATTTAAGGATTTAACTATTATAATATAATAGAAATAAATATTTTCGATAATAATTGATAAATTTTTTTTATCAGTTTATTGTAAGTATATTCAATCGTCGAACCTCACACACCATATAAAGCTACGTCACGAGAGCATTACCTCCATTGCTGTGTGCGATTGTAACAAATCCAACTGAAGTCTGTCGAACTAACTCTGGATATTTTCTACGCTGTCTCTTTACCGGGTTTCTATTGACAGCTAAATGCGGACACCGTGAAATTAACTTTTGAATATTAGCTTGGCATTTTTAAACATAAGCAAGTCTAGTTCTCCCGAGTATTTGTCTATCCCACCTTTATAAAAATCCAGAGTAGAATGGCCTTCACCCACTGGCTTGATAAGATTTGACCAAACAATAGCGAAGATTATTCACCCTGTGTAAAGTTATTTTTTTTTTATTTAATTCGAATGTAAATAGGAAATTCCATACAGAAAGATCGAATAAAATGATAAATAATTTTAAATATAGCCACTATAAGGGTCAACAACGCTCATTTATGTCTAAATACTTCTTTTGCTTTCTATTTTTATTTTTATTTTTAATTAAAATGAATCTTGTTTATCAAAATAAATGTGTATATTTTCGTTGCCACTGTTGCGTAAATTAACGAGGTGGTGTTATACGAGACCTGAGGTCGTATTGTGTTTTTATTGTCCATGGCTACAGGGGACAAAATTGACATTCTCATATGTCCATCAACGTAAAGGACAAAGTATTATAAGAACTCATCTGGTTATTTGTCCGATGAATAAATATGTACGATCGATGTATACACAGCCCAATACAAGATTAGAAGTGTATGGTTGATATAACTGGCGAAGTGTCTGTAAGTATAATTTATAAATCTCTGTGCTCAGTTGTAATTTTCCCGTTGGAGAGCGATCGCTCGAAGGCTCGTGGTGATTGGTAATAGAGAGACATATATTACGTAAGGTTTTCATATATTTTATGTCTTTGTCATTATTTGCTTCTTTTATTTGGACTTCTGAACGAGATGAGATGTTTTAATGAAATGTTTTATTTTGTTGTTGCGTCAGAGTATGATATGAATTAAGGGTTTATATTTTAGAAACGATCTCTACGAAGTGAATAATATTTGAAGGGAATAATTGAAGTGATGTAGCGAGGAAGGAGTTATAGGCAGCGGAAAGGCAAATTTTTATTATGTGATCCTGAATTTTATTTAATATCGCGTTGTGTGCAATTAAATATACTCCTTATCTATAAGATATCAGTAAATTTCAAAATAAAAGACTAAACCAATTCAATTTTGAAATAGGTATCGTTTAGAATATATCAACATAACATATTTTTTTAAAGTTTGCAATATATATTAGAATTTTTCAAGCGAAAATAGCAAATTTAATTTTTAAAATATATTTTCAGAAATAGCTCCTTTATATAATAAATGTCCATTTTGTTTGAAATATATTAAAATTGTGTGTGAATAAATTATTTAAATTTGACCAAAGCTTATTACTCTGATTCACAATATTACTAACCAATTTTATATTGTCGGTTTAAAAAAAAAATTAAATGCATAAGAAAAATTACTTTTTCAGGCTTTGTGTAAACAAAACTTTGCGAATTCTTCGGAGAAAATAATATTGAAGTATATTTTCTTTAATATTGGATTTGAAAGAAGCGCTTCCAAAAATTCTATTAAATAAAATATTTAAATTTACTTTTTTATTATTATACGGCGGTGTTTATTCTAGGCGGTTGGGTAACTCAAAATTGGAATGCTTGTCCCAAAAAAAAAACACATAATTTAGACGCCACAAAACATTTTCTTCCTTCAACTATAGTTGGGGATTCTAAACAAAAAAATAATAATTAATTAAATACATATTAATAAAATATATTTTATCATTTTTAAAACCTGTGGTATGGCTTGGGTTTGTTTGCTCGTACTGGTATCTGAGTCGTGTCGAGAGAAGTTCATCCTTCGACAGGGTTCAATTAATATACTGGAACTAAAAAAAAAGGTCGCCTAAGAAAAACAAAATATCTTTTCACCTAAATGAGGGTTGCTTGGAGAGCAATTTGTGGAAGTATTTAAAACTTCTCTGTGCTATAATATATTCTTTATTCATCATTTTAATTAATACCAACATCTCTCTTAAAAAGAAAAACATAATAGTTTTGATTTTATATATAGGTGATGCTTTATTGCTTTATAATCAATTGTATTTTCTCTCATTATATATTCAACAAAAGTATGTCTTTTTAAAACCACATTGTGCATCGTTGTTCTGAGTAAATGTATTTTTTCATTTGTATAATTTCATAATTTTTCAATATTTTTATGGTAAAAATTCGATGAAGTTTTGAAGAAAAAAATCATAGAGAGAAAATATTTGAATTTATTATTTTTTCAATACATATAAAGGCATAAAGACTCATTAATGAAGGACAAAACCTTCTAAAGTGTCTGAACAGAGAATAAATAGTTTCAATATTACACAATAATATATTAGTTTGTTAATTAGTCAACAACCTGAGGGTGGTAGGTCAAGAAAAGAAAGTAAACAGACGATAAGTAATTCTAAAAAAATCGCAACAAAATTATTCCTGCCAACATTAACGCTGGTTGATCTTGGTTACCTAGAAAATTTTCTATAATACCATTGCAGCAATATATTTTGTGATATCAAATATATTCCTTACCTCTACACTCTTAATATTCTTCAAAAAGGAATGGTATATAATATAATGGATATATCCATACCTTTATATTAATAGAAAATTTTAATATTATTATATTCTTGAGACCAATTACCGGGTTGTGCCTGGGTTTGCCAAATCCATGTTGTTTTAAGGTTTTAACCTATCTGTAACAATAAAATCAAACCTTGTGGTAGTGTATGTGTGAAGCCAAGAATAGTCAAAAATATTTTTATCACCCATGTACCCAGTGTACGCGATTTGTATTCTGATAGCCTAACTGATGTACGTACTACAGTATTGACTCTATCAATATTTACTTTGAATCCTGTCAAAGTTACTTATAGGTAAAACAATATGGACATTCCTATGTGGGGATAAACAGAATATGCAAATAAAACGTAATCGAGATGATTTTCATAATATACTATTTACATGATTAACATAATTCACATATTCATATGTCAACTATTCGACCGTGACTCCACCCTGTCTACATTGTGTAAAGTTTTATTCCGACATACCAAGTATTGAACACAACGCGTCATATCTGTATAATAAATCGGACCATGAAGAATGGGCGTGTTTCATTTAAATCCACACAAATTAAACAAACTTCTACTGTCTACTGCATGAAGAGATTTGGGAGAATTTGGCTCATCAGTGGGAAAACGCTGGGAGGGTTCTTAACTGTTTACCTAAGCCCTCCCAGTATTTTTCATGCAGTGGGGGACACAGTAAAGTTTGTTTCATTTGAATTTGAAAGGGGATTCTTACTTTATGGTTTTATTTCTTATATATATATTTTTTTAAATTATTGTGAATAAATATATATATGTTGTAAATAATTTTTTGGGTAATATTATATTCTACGCAATTTGTATATTTTTATTAATCTTTTAATTATTTATTTTCATAGATGAACTCTGTGACGCCGAGAACACCAGACGGCGCGGAAGTAAATCTAAATAGCATATATAGTTAGTTTTTTTTGTGTGAGTTGGGCAGTATGTAAATATTACTATCATTTTTTTTTAAGTTTTGTTCTTTTCTCTTTTACTTTCTTCTGAGGTGCTCTACCTATTCAAGAGGCCTCAAGATACTATTAATAATTGTTTTGCTTAAAAACTGTGACGACTGTTGGTACAAAAATAAACCCGTCACTTAGTAAAAGTGTTTGATCTTTTTTCCCACAGAAGGCCGCGACTGCACCATTCCACTCCGTACCATTCTATTTTAGAATACCAATACTTCAATTTATCTTAAAAATATATAAGATAAGTCGACAGGATTGTCTGAAACTTGTGACAAAATGGCAAAAACGAAAAAAGAAAAAGATGCTGAATTTACATACCAAGCGATGCCAACGTTTGTGAAATATAATAATAGTCTAAATATCAAAACGTGGATCACCAATTTTGAAAGAAAGAGTGACTCCTACGGATTGGATCACGGTTGGAAGGTGCTGCACCTATCAGACTACCTACAGGACGAGGCGTTGACCTACTATTTCGAAAGCCTCTGCAACATCGAAGACTGGGGTAAATTAAAAGAAAGCCTAATAATCAGGTTCCAGAAGGTCAAATTGACGCCCTTGGTGGAAATGATGAGGATCACCCAAGAGGAACAGGAAACAGTCACTGAATACTTCCACAGAAAAATGCAGCTGATAAACAATGTTGAGCTGAACCTCACCTCCATAGTGGAGCTATTAAATGAGGGAGTAAAAACAAAATACAAGCCCTACCTGGCTACAGTAGACGCAGTGCAGCCCTCGGAGTGGCTAACCATGGCCATAAAGGTGGAAAATAGCTTAACGGGATCTGGAACGCCGGTGGAAAAGGGCCGTCTCCAGACTTTGAACCCAGCGCTTCACCCATCGCCTAGACCTGCCGGATATTATAGTAACTCGCAAGTGCAGAGGCCACCAATGCCTTGCCGAATTTGCGAACGTCTGGGATTGGAGCTTCAATGGCACTACCACTCGGTGTGCCCATACCGCAACCCAACAGCCTCCAGATCCTTCCCTCCACCCACTCCCCGTGTCCAGCGCCCAACAGCTTCCAGATCCTTCCCTTCAGCCAGTCCCCACTCCTACCAAGCCGCAGCTTCTAGTTCTTTCCCTCCACCCACTCCCCATGACTACCAACCAACAGTTGCTAGTGCCTCTTCACCCGATTCTCCCAGGTATTTAATTCTTACTTATGTTATAGTTAATAATATACAGTATCCTGCAATATTAGACACAGCCTCCAATGTATCGATCATGCCAGACCATATGTTTAGCTCATTAAGGAATTATAATATTGTGGATAGCTGTACACAAGAATATATTTCACAGGTCAAGGGTGTAACCATCCCTTCACAGAAAATCAATGTAGGTATTAAATTAGGTAACAGTAGTGTTTTGAATGATTTCTATATTTGTGATTCTGATATAAACTATTTAATTTTAGGACTCCCCGTACTTATAAAATGTCATTTACAAATAGATTTTAAAACAGGTATAGTTTATCAGGATAATAAATTTTTGTTTTCTTTTAGTGCACAAAATTCCAACTCCAGAAATGTAAATTTCTGTTTGCCTCACCCGTACTATGTAAAACAATCCATATTGTCCCAAATGAACCCATTCACATTCACCGAGTCAGTTTACATTGAGAACTAGTACAGACTATTTAGATTTAGATAAATTAACTATACCTGCAAATTTTAGTGAGCCTCAGAAACAAAAACTTATCGATGTTTTAGGGAAATACAAAAATATTTTTGCCCAATATGATTTAGACGTAGGATTAATAAATACTACACCCATAACTTTTAGATTAACAACTGATACGCCAATCGTACAGAAACCTTACCGAACATCTTATGCAAACAATACAGAAATAAATAGACAAATTCACGAATTATTAAAATATAATATTATAAGACCATCTTGCAGCGCATATGCATCACCCATATTATTAGTACAAAAGAAATCTGATATCACAGGACATCCTACTAGACTTTGTATAGATTTTCGAAAGCTAAACCTAATCACTAAAACTGAAAATTCTCCTATACCACTAATAGAAGAAATTTTAGATAGATTGGGGAATGCTAAAATGTTCACCTCTCTTGACATAAAGCATGCATATTGGCACATTCCCATAGCGGAAACGCACAAAGATAAAACAGCGTTTGTTTGCCAACAAGGGTGTTATGAATGGAATAGGATGCCATATGGCCTAAAAAATGGACCAAGTATTTTTAATAGGATTATACCAAATATTTTACAAAAATTTAATATACAATATGCTTTAAATTATTTTGACGACATTATAGTATTTTCTAAAGATTTCCAGGATTTACAGCACTTAGATCATATTTTAAATGCGCTAAAACAAGAAAATATCAAATTAAATTTTAATAAATGTCAGTTTTTTCAAAATGAAATACATTTTTTAGGATATACAATTAAAAATGGCACGTATACGCCAAGTAATGCAAATATTGAGGCCATTAAAAAATTGTACAGACCATATAATATGAAAACATTACAATCTTTTTTAGGGTCTATAAATGTCTACCATAAGTTCATACCTCACTATGCACAAATTAGAGCACCACTTAACACCCTTTTACAGAAAAATTCGCCATGGCAATGGAATCAAGAACAGGAACAATCATTTCAGACTTTGAAAAATGCATTGATGACAAAACCCATTTTGCAGCTATATGATCCGCAAAAACCCGTGCATATATTTACAGATTCATCTATGTTAGGCGTAGGAGCAATACTTAAACAACCAGATAAACAAGGAATTTTACACCCAGTAGCCTATTTCTCTAGAAAGTTACACAAATATGAGCGGAATTATGCAGCAACGGAATTAGAGACATTGGCTATAATCGCAGCAATCCAAAGGTTTCACCCATATATTCATAATATACACTTCACTTTACATACAGATCATATGCCGTTAAAATGGCTTAAAACTTTTAAAAACCCTTCAGGTAGAATTTTTAGATGGTCATTACTGTTAACACAATATGATTTTGACATTCAACACATAAAGGGTTCACAAAATGTTGAAGCTGATATGTTATCTAGAAGACCAATTACTCATTTTTTAAATTTAACAGATATTAAGCAGTATCAACAGCAAGAGGACTCTTCGCACAATAAGTATAAAACACAAAATGGTTTATTTGTAAAAACAAAAAGGGGATTTAACAGAATTTATGTGCCACTTAAACTTAGGGAAAACTTGTTAGAAAAAGTACATACACAATTTGGACATATAGGCACCACACAAATGACAAAAACTATTTTTCCACAATATTATTGGCCAAATATGACACAAGATATAGTTAATTACATTAGGCATTGTGAAACCTGTCAGATAAATAAATCGAGAGATAATAGACCAATATATGGACCTTTACAAGCATTACCCACCGCCACAGAACCATATCATATTTTTTCCATAGATACCTTAGGGGGATTACATAAGTACGGATCATCCAAACATAGCATTCATTTAATAGTTGACCACCTATCTCGTTATTTATGGGCATTCCCTAGTAAATCCACCACAGTAGATTCATATATCACATGCTTGAAAACAATATTCCAAACCCATTCCCCAAAGTTAATAATCAGTGATAGAGCACCAGCATTTTTAAGTAGTAGATTTAAAAATTTCTTAAGCAGCATAACGTTAAACATTTATTAACAAGCTCTCATAATCCACAAACAAATGCAAAAGTTGAAAGGTTGAATTCTACAATAGTTAATAGACTTAGATGCAAATATAATAAACATTCAAATATACCATGGACCAAGCACCTTCCAGATGTAGTAAAAGAATATAATTCAACCCCCCATACTATTACCGGATTTACCCCTATGTATCTTCTGCTAGGTATCCCTCCCTATGACACAACAACAGATTTAAATTTACAAACTTATCCACCCATAGAAGAATCCAGAAAGCTAGCAATTCAAAGAACCCACAAATCCCATGAAAACAGTAAAATAATTTACGATAAAACACACCCCATTCCAGATTTTAAAATAGGCGATCAGGTATTAGTTCAGACATTTTTCTACCCTAATACCGGAAAATTAACTAGTAAATATAATGGACCATATACAATACTAAAACAATTATCCCCAGTCACCTATGAAATTAACAGACCAAACCAACCTCAAAAGAAACAAACAGAAATCATACATGCAAACAAATTGAAACATTTTCATCCTTCAGACAACTTTAAAATAACACATAATATGCAAAGCAGTTCGACAAACAATCAAATTAACAAAAATGCAGATTTAATAATTTTTGATAGTGGTGAGCCCTATATAAACGATTGTGTTTCCATTTTGGATCAGGATAACCCTTCTTACCATAGTTCTAATTTATTAAAACCTGCTACAATTGAGAAAGATAAACAGTTGCTTATTGTCTTTTAACACATTTATGTAAATTTTTATTCTTACATCACCTTCTTTTTCTTTTTGGGTATGATTATTACATTTACTTAATTTTCTTGATTTTAAATAAGCATTCCTTGTTTGCATAATTTTTCTTAATATATTTGCCTATTCTTTGTTAAAAAAAAAAAGAAAAAAAAAATGCATATTTTTTTTTTGCTTATATTTAAACTAGTGTTGCCACCTGTCAATTACAAATGTAACTTTTTTTTTTAATTTTTATATATGAATACCTTGCATATTAGCTATTCCTTTTTCATCTTAATTTATCATTGTCTTTGCCCTATCTACTATGATCAAGGACAATCACATGCCACATCTTTCTTGCTATTTCTTGATTTTTTTTTAAATATAACTCTCTTATTTGTCATTTTCACCTTTTGCATAATACCCTAAACTCCATATTTCAAAGGGGGGAAATGTTGTAAATAATATTTTGGGTAATATTATATTCTACGCAATTTGTATATTTTTATTAATCTTTTAATTATTTATTTTCATAGATGAACTCTGTGACGCCGAGAACACCAGACGGCGCGGAAGTAAATCTAAATAGCATATATAGTTAGTTTTTTTTTGTGTGAGTTGGGCAGTATGTAAATATTACTATCATTTTTTTTTAAGTTTTGTTCTTTTCTCTTTTACTTTCTTCTGAGGTGCTCTACCTATTCAAGAGGCCTCAAGATACTATTAATAATTGTTTTGCTTAAAAACTGTGACGACTGTTGGTACAAAAATAAACCCGTCACTTAGTAAAAGTGTTTGATCTTTTTTCCCACAGAAGGCCGCGACTGCACCATTCCACTCCGTACCATTCTATTTTAGAATACCAATACTTCAATTTATCTTAAAAATATATAAGATATATATATGTTTGTAATAGATAAAACTTTTAAAAACCCTTCAGGTAGAATTTTTAGATGGTCATTACTGTTAACACAATATGATTTTGACATTCAACACATAAAGGGTTCACAAAATGTTGAAGCTGATATGTTATCTAGAAGACCAATTACTCATTTTTTAAATTTAACAGATATTAAGCAGTATCAACAGCAAGAGGACTCTTCGCACAATAAGTATAAAACACAAAATGGTTTATTTGTAAAAACAAAAAGGGGATTTAACAGAATTTATGTGCCACTTAAACTTAGGGAAAACTTGTTAGAAAAAGTACATACACAATTTGGACATATAGGCACCACACAAATGACAAAAACTATTTTTCCACAATATTATTGGCCAAATATGACACAAGATATAGTTAATTACATTAGGCATTGTGAAACCTGTCAGATAAATAAATCGAGAGATAATAGACCAATATATGGACCTTTACAAGCATTACCCACCGCCACAGAACCATATCATATTTTTTCCATAGATAACTTAGGGGGATTACATAAGTACGGATCATCCAAACATAGCATTCATTTAATAGTTGACCACCTATCTCGTTATTTATGGGCATTCCCTAGTAAATCCACCACAGTAGATTCATATATCACATGCTTGAAAACAATATTCCAAACCCATTCCCCAAAGTTAATAATCAGTGATAGAGCACCAGCATTTTTAAGTAGTAGATTTAAAAATTTCTTAGCAGCATAACGTTAAACATTTATTAACAAGCTCTCATAATCCACAAACAAATGCAAAAGTTGAAAGGTTGAATTCTACAATAGTTAATAGACTTAGATGCAAATATAATACACATTCAAATATACCATGGACCAAGCACCTTCCAGATGTAGTAAAAGAATATAATTCAACCCCCCATACTATTACCGGATTTACCCCTATGTATCTTCTGCTAGGTATCCCTCCCTATGACACAACAACAGATTTAAATTTACAAACTTATCCACCCATAGAAGAATCCAGAAAGCTAGCAATTCAAAGAACCCACAAATCCCATGAAAACAGTAAAATAATTTACGATAAAACACACCCCATTCCAGATTTTAAAATAGGCGATCAGGTATTAGTTCAGACATTTTTCTACCCTAATACTGGAAAATTAACTAGTAAATATAATGGACCATATACAATACTAAAACAATTATCCCCAGTCACCTATGAAATTAACAGACCAAACCAACCTCAAAAGAAACAAACAGAAATCATACATGCAAACAAATTGAAACATTTTCATCCTTCAGACAACTTTAAAATAACACATCATATGCAAAGCAGTTCGACAAACAATCAAATTAACAAAAATGCAGATTTAATAATTTTTGATAGTGGTGAGCCCTATATAAACGATTGTGTTTCCATTTTGGATCAGGATAACCCTTCTTACCATAGTTCTAATTTATTAAAACCTGCTACAATTGAGAAAGATAAACAGTTGCTTATTGTCTTTTAACACATTTATGTAAATTTTTATTCTTACATCACCTTCTTTTTCTTTTTATTCTTTGTTAAAAAAAAAAAAATGCATATTTTTTTTTTGCTTATATTTAAACTAGTGTTGCCACCTGTCAATTACAAATGTAACTTTTTTTTTTTAATTTTTATATATGAATACCTTGCATATTAGCTATTCCTTTTTCATCTTAATTTATCATTGTCTTTGCCCTATCTACTATGATCAAGGACAATCACATGCCACATCTTTCTTGCTATTTCTTGATTTTTTTTTAAATATAACTCTCTTATTTGTCATTTTCACCTTTTGCATAATACCCTAAACTCCATATTTCAAAGGGGGGAAATGTTGTAAATAATTTTTTGGGTAATATTATATTCTACGCAATTTGTATATTTTTATTAATCTTTTAATTATTTATTTTCATAGATGAACTCTGTGACGCCGAGAACACCAGACGGCGCGGAAGTAAATCTAAATAGCATATATAGTTAGTTTTTTTTTGTGTGAGTTGGGCAGTATGTAAATATTACTATCATTTTTTTTTAAGTTTTGTTCTTTTCTCTTTTACTTTCTTCTGAGGTGCTCTACCTATTCAAGAGGCCTCAAGATACTATTAATAATTGTTTTGCTTAAAAACTGTGACGACTGTTGGTACAAAAATAAACCCGTCACTTAGTAAAAGTGTTTGATCTTTTTTCCCACAGAAGGCCGCGACTGCACCATTCCACTCCGTACCATTCTATTTTAGAATACCAATACTTCAATTTATCTTAAAAATATATAAGATATATATATGTTTGTAATAGATAAAACTTTTAAAAACCCTTCAGGTAGAATTTTTAGATGGTCATTACTGTTAACACAATATGATTTTGACATTCAACACATAAAGGGTTCACAAAATGTTGAAGCTGATATGTTATCTAGAAGACCAATTACTCATTTTTTAAATTTAACAGATATTAAGCAGTATCAACAGCAAGAGGACTCTTCGCACAATAAGTATAAAACACAAAATGGTTTATTTGTAAAAACAAAAAGGGGATTTAACAGAATTTATGTGCCACTTAAACTTAGGGAAAACTTGTTAGAAAAAGTACATACACAATTTGGACATATAGGCACCACACAAATGACAAAAACTATTTTTCCACAATATTATTGGCCAAATATGACACAAGATATAGTTAATTACATTAGGCATTGTGAAACCTGTCAGATAAATAAATCGAGAGATAATAGACCAATATATGGACCTTTACAAGCATTACCCACCGCCACAGAACCATATCATATTTTTTCCATAGATACCTTAGGGGGATTACATAAGTACGGATCATCCAAACATAGCATTCATTTAATAGTTGACCACCTATCTCGTTATTTATGGGCATTCCCTAGTAAATCCACCACAGTAGATTCATATATCACATGCTTGAAAACAATATTCCAAACCCATTCCCCAAAGTTAATAATCAGTGATAGAGCACCAGCATTTTTAAGTAGTAGATTTAAAAATTTCTTAGCAGCATAACGTTAAACATTTATTAACAAGCTCTCATAATCCACAAACAAATGCAAAAGTTGAAAGGTTGAATTCTACAATAGTTAATAGACTTAGATGCAAATATAATACACATTCAAATATACCATGGACCAAGCACCTTCCAGATGTAGTAAAAGAATATAATTCAACCCCCCATACTATTACCGGATTTACCCCTATGTATCTTCTGCTAGGTATCCCTCCCTATGACACAACAACAGATTTAAATTTACAAACTTATCCACCCATAGAAGAATCCAGAAAGCTAGCAATTCAAAGAACCCACAAATCCCATGAAAACAGTAAAATAATTTACGATAAAACACACCCCATTCCAGATTTTAAAATAGGCGATCAGGTATTAGTTCAGACATTTTTCTACCCTAATACTGGAAAATTAACTAGTAAATATAATGGACCATATACAATACTAAAACAATTATCCCCAGTCACCTATGAAATTAACAGACCAAACCAACCTCAAAAGAAACAAACAGAAATCATACATGCAAACAAATTGAAACATTTTCATCCTTCAGACAACTTTAAAATAACACATCATATGCAAAGCAGTTCGACAAACAATCAAATTAACAAAAATGCAGATTTAATAATTTTTGATAGTGGTGAGCCCTATATAAACGATTGTGTTTCCATTTTGGATCAGGATAACCCTTCTTACCATAGTTCTAATTTATTAAAACCTGCTACAATTGAGAAAGATAAACAGTTGCTTATTGTCTTTTAACACATTTATGTAAATTTTTATTCTTACATCACCTTCTTTTTCTTTTTGGGTATGATTATTACATTTACTTAATTTTCTTGATTTTAAATAAGCATTCCTTGTTTGCATAATTTTTCTTAATATATTTGCCTATTCTTTGTTAAAAAAAAAAAAAAAGCATTTTTTTTTTTGCTTATATTTAAACTAGTGTTGCCACCTGTCAATTACAAATGTAACTTTTTTTTTAAATTTTTATATATGAATACCTTGCATATTAGCTATTCCTTTTTCATCTTAATTTATCATTGTCTTTGCCCTATCTACTATGATCAAGGACAATCACATGCCACATCTTTCTTGCTATTTCTTGATTTTTTTTAAATATAACTCTCTTATTTGTCATTTTCACCTTTTGCATAATACCCTAAACTCCATATTTCAAAGGGGGGAAATGTTGTAAATAATTTTTTGGGTAATATTATATTCTACGCAATTTGTATATTTTTATTAATCTTTTAATTATTTATTTTCATAGATGAACTCTGTGACGCCGAGAACACCAGACGGCGCGGAAGTAAATCTAAATAGCATATATAGTTAGTTTTTTTTTGTGTGAGTTGGGCAGTATGTAAATATTACTATCATTTTTTTTTAAGTTTTGTTCTTTTCTCTTTTACTTTCTTCTGAGGTGCTCTACCTATTCAAGAGGCCTCAAGATACTATTAATAATTGTTTTGCTTAAAAACTGTGACGACTGTTGGTACAAAAATAAACCCGTCACTTAGTAAAAGTGTTTGATCTTTTTTCCCACAGAAGGCCGCGACTGCACCATTCCACTCCGTACCATTCTATTTTAGAATACCAATACTTCAATTTATCTTAAAAATATATAAGATATATATATGTTTGTAATAGATATATTTTAGGAGGGATTTGCTTTCACAGTTTCCCTCTTTCTCATACTGTGCTATAAGTTGAAAATCTTTCTCGATGAGAAAAAATACCTATGTGGCAATACATCTATTTTGATAGAAATATATATCCAATATAAAGCAATAACGCGCCATCTATACATATAAAATGAAAGGAATTAAAAGCACGAATGTTTCTTTTATACATAATACAAATTTCTACTGCCCTTACTGCAATGAAAAAATATATTATGTATAAATATTGTATTAAGTATAAAAGAAACATTCGTGCTTTTAATTCCTTTCATTTTATATGTATAGATGGCGCGTTATTGCTTTGTGTTAATTTATGTTTAAATGACCTTGTCTTTATTGTTTGCGGAAGAGTATTGCTCGATGCAAATACTTGAATGTAATTCTACTGTCCTATAAGCTTATGTCCATAGTTTTCTTGAAAACCATATCTGAGATTCCATCCTTCAGTGCTGCATATATAAGTAGAATCGTCCAATACAGTATTAGAGCTCTGAGAAGCGGTCTGGTGGATTAAATTGGCGAAACCGCTGGGAGGGTTCACCACTGATGAGCCAAGCCCTCCCAATATATTTTTTCATTGCAGTAAGGGCAGTAGAAATTTGTATTATGTATAAAAGAAACATTCGTGCTTTTAATTCCTTTCATTTTATATGTATAGATGGCGCGTTATTGCTTTGTGTTAATTTATGTTTAAATGACCTTGTCTTTATTGTTTGCGGAAGAGTATTGCTCGATGCAAATACTTGAATGTAATTCTACTGTCCTATAAGCTTATGTCCATAGTTTTCTTGAAAACCATATCTGAGATTTTATCCTTCAGTGCTGCATATATAAGTAGAATCGTCCAATACAGTATTAGAGCTCTGAGAAGCGGTCTGGTGGATTAAATTGGCGAAACCGCTTGGAGGGTTCACCACTGATGAGCCAAGCCCTCCCAATATATTTTTTCATTGCAGTAAGGGCAGTAGAAATTTGTATTATGTATAAAAGAAACATTCGTGCTTTTAATTCCTTTCATTTTATATATCCAATATATTGGTTCAAAATATATTTATACAATTGTATGCGATTCTTGTTACGGAGGTTATAGAGATGACTTTTCAAAGATTTAAAAAGTGGGAAACTGCTTTGTGAAAGGGTATCTTCTTATGAACTAAGCGTTTAAGAGAGTATTGAAATAAAGAGGGAGTTGTGAAGTTCAATATAGACAAATATATTTGACAGATAAATCGAAAGATTTCCGGATGATGAACAAAAGTTCTATTGCAGCAGCGCAACGTCCAGAGTTTCATAAAATCGTAAACGCCTAAAATAAGAGAAAAATTGCTTTGAATATATTCTCAATATTTCTGTGTTGTAATTTTAGGAGACACTTTCACTTGAAATCTTGCTGTTTATACATCATAGATGTCACTGGTAAAAAAAGGCAATTAGCTGACCGCTCAAATAACAAAGCTTTATATTGGAACAAAGCTCCAGCTTTTAAATATTTCAAACTATTTCAAATTATTTAATAGTGCTAATATTTCTAATTTTAAATAAAAAATATCTCTCTTACTCTAGACCTTCATGCTTAAATGAATTAAAGTTTCGGGTACACATGGCGCGCTTGTACTGTGCGAATATTTTTTCTACTGATTATTTTATTTTCGATAATAAATTTATAGACCAATAAAATGGCGATTAAAGCCTCTCGATATATCATGTTCAATGAGTTTTGTAATTCGCATTCCAGAAAGTGAAACAAAATAATTAGCGCCTATAATGTTGATAGCTTCACATTTAGACATATATATCGAGAAATATGGAAACTACAACATATTTACCTATACTGGTTTATGCAAATGTTTGGATAATTGAGAGTGTTAGAGCAAAATAAATTTAAAAGGATATCGAAAATTAGACAAGGACATATCTACATATATATTGGTGTATACATATGTTTGGATAATTGAGAGAGTTAGAGCAAAATAAATTTGAACGGATATCGAAAATTAGACAAAGACATATCTACATATATATTTGTGTATACATATGTTTGGATAATTGAGAGAGTTGAAACAAAATAAATTTGAAAGGATATCGAAAATTAGACAAAGACATATCTACATATATATTGGTGTATACATATGTTTGGATAATTGAGAGAGTTAAAACAAAATAATTTTGAAAGGATATCGAAAATTAGACAAAGACATATCTAGTAGACGGATGGTTGGGCAACCAAGTTTAGATAATTAGCAAGGTTGCCAGCTGTCGCCCAACAAAACAACAACTGGCAACACCAAGGCCGCCTAATCACAGCAGCCGATACCTTCAATTTCCTCTTCTGCAAATAATTACATTTTCCTCTTTTGTCTCTAATGGCTCCCTCCGCACTGCTATTATTTCATAGCCTTCCTCGCCCTTTAATATACAGTTGTATATCTTTCTCCAATATAATGTATCTCATGTGTTATTGCGTAAAAAATGTTGAATAATTAATTGAAGGATATTTAAATAATTATTCCGGAATATTTTGTCTGAACAAATATTATATAACAAATTGAATCACGAATCAAATGTTTATTATAAGATTCAGAGTTAAATAAAAGATATACTTTATTAGAGTGGCCCCAAAATAGCTATTAGTGGAAATTATAGAAAACTTCAACTAGTTGAGATTAACATCTATATTTGAAAATATATAACAGGATAAAATACGTACAATTCCATGACCAGGATAGGTCATAAAGGCTCCTTTAATTCAAAACGTCAGTTGAACATTTTCGTTCCAAATTTCTTTATTCCAATTACTGAGAGTCAGCGCATACTGTTACATCTCAAATATTCCATACCCTATTTATCAACTTATTTTTGTTATATCTAAGTTCTCAGAATAAAACAATCATCTAATTTCACTCAGAAATATTTCGAATCGATTAAGAACGTCGAGAGTTTTGTTATATACACTCAGAGTATAAGTTTATTGTAAACTTCCTTCAGACCGCTTTAACCCATCAATTTATTAGGCGCAACAGCCATATTAATATTATAAAATTATAAAATAAATTATTTGAATGATAAGTTAAAAAATATTTGCTTCACAAATGTTTATTGCATATAGAATAAATTGAATATAGATAAATAATAATATGACGTTGCTATTTATTTCTCATACTCATTGTTTGAAGATGGTTAACAAATTATTTATGTGTTATATGCATATATATGTTTGCAAAATTTCTCTACCATTTATTATATATGTTTGAAAAACTAGCTGAATGATCAGGCTTTGCCCGATTTTTCAGCGTTTGTGTTGATAAATCCTTATTTTATCATCATCATTTATGGCCCAAATACAACTCAATAGATTTTTATTTAGATCATTTGTATTAGTCTTTATCCTTATATAATACTACACCGATCTAAATATGAAATTATATATCTGATGATTTATTCAGTTGTTTTCGTGAGGAAGAGAGAAAGAAGAGGAGTAGCAAACATCAATTCAGCATTCCATTTTTATAGATGGATATAGATTTTTTTCGAAAATTTCTTTCGGGATGAAAGGCGCATCAACGTGAAGCAAGTCGGTGCATGAAGGAATGCATTGTCTTCCACGAACTGTCGCCCAATAATACGGCTGCTTCTGGTCGACCTTGGAGGTGGTCGCTAATGGGAGGTCGGATTGTGTCAAAATAGATCGTTTTTGGGTTTTAAAGTGGATGCTCGAGGATATGGCCACAGCCCACATCTAGAAGGAGGCTACTGCAGCCACGACCTAGCCTCCAATAAGATACCGTTTGAAATCTCTTCCAATAACGCCCTTGAGCATAAATAAATAGTTTATAAAATTTGTGAACTTTGAATGAGCCAATAACGTATAAAATATAGATGAAAATATATTCACAAATTATCAATAACAGAAAAATTATATTTACTCGTAGATATACTAACAACGAGCTAGCTTTCGTAACTTTGTGCTCAAATATTTTAGAGATTAATTTTATCTTTTGAAATTGAGATTTATTTGAATATATTTAGTGATTCATATATTTTATTGAGTATTTACTAGAGATATCTCGGTATATTTTAATTCAAAGTGTTTTTTTCGAGAGTTTACTTTCCAAATGATGCGAGTTGTTGTAAGTTTAACTTTGAAGTAAATATAAACCATTTTAAATTTTTTACTATTTCTATTTCATTTTAAATTTTTTACTATTTCTATTTCCTTTATAAATATAATTATCTACATCATTTTTAATATTTAAAAGACCATTGATAAATATAAATCCATAAGTTGGGATTATATCAATATATTTCTTACATAATATTGGAATATTGGAATATGTGAAATATTTTGTTATTATTTCCCTTACTCGCAGTACCGCTCATGATAATCGCGGTAGGTAGTTAGTGATTGCTTTTACTGCAAGTACACCCTCTGTTTACCTTTGTAGGTAGTTAGTGATTGCTTTTACTGCAAGTACACCCTCTGTTTACCTTTGTAGGTAGTTAGTGATTGCTTTTACTGCAAGTATACCCTCTGTTTACCTTTGTAGGTAGTTAGTGATTGCTTTTACTGCAAGTACACCCTCTGTTTACCTTTGTAGGTAGTTAGTGATTGCTTTTACTGCAAGTACACCCTCTGTTTACCTTTGTAGGTAGTTAGTGATTGCTTTTACTGCAAGTACACCCTCTGTTTACCTTTGTAGGTAGTTAGTGATTGCTTTTACTGCAAGTGCCCTCTATGTTTACCTTTGTAGGTAGTTAGTGATTGCTTTTACTGCAAGTGCCCTCTATGTTTACCTTTGTAGAAAGCAGCTCGATACTTGAAATATGTTATAAAATATGGATAATATTTCTAAATATCTATTAATTGGAATATTGAGAATTATTTTTATATTATAATATATTCTATTTTGAAATTTTATATTCGTAATAAATACTTCAAATAAAGATAAACAGAGGAAAAGAGCGTTTATGTATAATTTTTTCTAAATGTTTTTTATTTTATTTTCATTATTCTTATTGTACGTAGTACAGGATATGATAATCATGGCGAGTAGAAGTTGGCGACTAATTTCACTGTAGGTGCACCAAATGTCTTCATAGGTAAAAAACAGTTCAACTTTTCCACTTAAAAGTCCACTTATTCCCGTTTGGTTGCTTGCACTCGCTAGTGGGGCTGAACTTTTGCAAGAGTCGAAGGCCATTGGAACATATTTTAATTAGAAAAAAGTTCCCAATACGGGAATGGATCCCGGATCGTGGGTTTCCAAAACGAACGGTTTAGGCCACTCGTTCATTCTCCCTATCCTCTAAATATTTAATCTGATGAATATAATTGAATACTTAGAAGTAATGTTTATAATATAAATAATAGATAGAAGCAACCCGCGGTGACTCACGTCGATGAATTGAATAGAAGCAACCCGCGGTGACTCACGTCGATGAATTGAATAGAAGCAACCCGCGGTGACTCACGTCGATGAATTGAATAGAAGCAACCCGCGGTGACTCACGTCGATGAATTGAATAGAAGCAACCCGCGGTGACTCACGTCGATGAATTGAATAGAAGCAACCCGCGGTGACTCACGTCGATGAATTGAATAGAAGCAACCCGCGGTGACTCACGTCGATGAATTGAATAGAAGCAACCCGCGGTGACTCACGTCGATGAATTGAATAGAAGCAACCCGCGGTGACTCACGTCGATGAATTGAATAGAAGTTACCCGCGGTGACTCACGTCGATGAATTGAATAGAAGAGCAACCCGCGGTGACTCACGTCGATGAATTGAATAGAAGAGCAACCCGCGGTGACTCACGTCGATGAATTGAATAGAAGAGCAACCCGCGGTGACTCACGTCGATGAATTGAATAGAAGCAACCCGCGGTGACTCACGTCGATGAATTGAATAGAAGCAACCCGCGGTGACTCACGTCGATGAATTGAATAGAAGCAACCCGCGGTGACTCACGTCGATGAATTGAATAGAAGCAACCCGCGGTGACTCACGTCGATGAATTGAATAGAAGCAACCCGCGGTGACTCACGTCGATGAATTGAATAGAAGCAACCCGCGGTGACTCACGTCGATGAATTGAATAGAAGTTACCCGCGGTGACTCACGTCGATGAATTGAATAGAAGCAACCCGCGGTGACTCACGTCGATGTATTAAATAGAAGCAACCCGCGGTGACTCACGTCGATGAATTGAATAGAAGCAACCCGCGGTGACTCACGTCGATGAATTGAATAGAAGCAACCCGCGGTGATTCACGTCGATGAATTGAGTGAAAAGATAACTTTCTTTGATACCTTATAATGAATTTTATTTCTATAGAATTTTATTATTTTTTAAATGTATATTAACATTTCATTTTTATTGCAACACTCCAATCATTTCAGTAAATTTCGACGCTTCCTAATTAAAAAAAAAGTTTCTTAGACATCAACATTAAAGCAGTAGTTTCTTTAATATTTTCCTCGGCCCACACTATGTTTTGTCATTTATAAAATATATCTTTTTTATAATTCAGTTATAATTATAGAGAAAAATTAAATAAATAACTACTTTGAAATAATGCTAGTCTTTTTATTTAGGTATATAAATAGATTGTGATGAAAAATATAATTATCTCAAAAATAAATATTAGAATTATCCCAAATTTCAAAAAGGTGTATATATAGATATATCTATCTATGAAAATAAAATAGCTCAGATATATTGAGCCTTTATAGTTCAATTTTTTGAAACGATTTATTGAATAAAATTAAACTACCATCAACTCTCTCCTCTTCTCAGAGTTAAAGGGTCACATGGAAAATTTGGCATAAATTGATTCAGTAGCTTGGTATATAATCGTTTTGCTCTTTTCCAAAACAAAACAATTTAATTTTCTTGAAAACATATTCACATAAATAGGCGCAGTGGTATATTTATAAACTATTAATATATTTCATAAGCATATTTGCAATGTTAAAAGTAAGAACAATTTTAACCTCAGGCAACATATCAAAAATTAGTAAACAATCTTAGAACCTTAAAATGGTTTTTTATATCCCTTCAGAATAATAAGTTTTCATATTTGGCGACCTGTAGTTCAGCTGTAGTTTAAAAACATAAAATTATGTTTATAATAAATGTTATTTTCAAAAACAGGCTTGAATATAAATACATCTTCTCATAAAACTAATATTTTTATAATTAAAATATATAATAAAGACGCCTGAAATAAATTATAAATTTCATGTTCGATTAATTTTACATTTATTTTAATAAGAGACGCTTATAAAAATTATTTAAATTAATTCGGCTGCAGCGAAATTTAATCAGTTTGGTTTTTGAAAAGGTAATTGTGGAACTACTTCGAATCTATATAATCGCAGATTTTCCGAGCTGCCAAGAAATCAACCAACTTTCTGAGAAGTTGCAGAGATGAGAGATTTGACAACTAATTTGATATTTTCTTCCAAGTTGTGCTCCAGAGCTTGTCATCCTTGATTCCGAGCCAATCTAAACGTTACTTACAATATAGAGGAATGTAATTGGCTTATTTGTGTGTGAATTGTTCACTCGAATTAGAGAGAAATATTCTCAATGGAACGGGTATATTGTGAGTTATTTATTAAATCAATGGTTTCAATATGTTTTTACTTATAAATTAAATATGCCACTTTTGTACCTTCATTTATAATTCGCATTTCAGTCATTCCTTTTTCTTAATATCCTCGGCAATTGAAAAAATATTTTGATTGCTAATATATTCCTATGAATGAAATTTAATATATTTAATATTATATAATATATAAATATATATTAAAAACAAAAAAGGCATATCCTGACCAGGCTCACATGAGCTTTTCTAGATGGCGTTCTACATTTTTAATTTCAATTCTTTTAAACATAATTATATATATAATATATTTAAGAATAAAATAAATTTGGAAAATTAATCGTATTATTTAAAATCCCTTTTTGTATTTATTTCAGCGGAGAATTTTCTCCGTTGCTTCGCCATATCACTTCGACGAACCTCGGATCTTGTTTCTTTTTTCTGCCTCCCTTTCATAGTATAAAATTAAAATAATATCTCAAAAATGTGTCAATATTAGTATTATATAATTAGAAGCGAATTTTCATTATCGCTAAATAATATATTCTAAATGATAAAAAATATATGTATGTATAAAGGTCTTATTAAAATAAATTTTGGAAAATTCACCTGGAAATATTCTATTGTCAACTGTCTTATATTTGTTTCTTGAACATCCGCCTCCATTCACAAATAAACGTTTACATGGAGACAAATGGTTCTTTTATATTTCATATAGCTGCACCACTACCCACAATTAGCAATATGAAAAGCACGTGAATTCTTGAATAAAATTCAATATAAATTGCATTCACACAGAGAAAAAATATTACATGTTGAGACACATGTATTTTAGTTAGAAAAAGACCTACACAATTCTACAGATGTAGACACGATGTATGATTCGTGGAATTCGCATTGCTATTCCTAATGATTCAACGTGTATAGATATGTCTTAGCACGATATTTTATAACCTCTATTCGTACAGCTACGTGTTCCACATAGACAGCACGAGCTCTTATTGCTCTATTCGTTTTTCCATATATTTCACTCAGACATGTGGTGCCCTAATAAGAAATGAATCACACTATTTCCTTCAGAATTCCGACCCATATAGGCACGTAGTGTCCTTTCAGAATGAAGAGGTTCAGCTCTCTACTCTAGGACAGTAACTGTTATTAAACATGTCAGTCTATAAACTGGTCGTGAAACTGAAAGTGGCTTGAAATAAATATTAACTGATCGTTGATTTTTAATTATCCAAAAAAGGCAGTTTTTTGGTCGTTGAAGTACAGCTTGCAGCCCCACGTTGATGGGGGCCAACAGCCCGAAACGCGAATGTGGTTAATTTTTCTTGATTATTCAGGAATCAGTATTGGTCCAATTCTGGAATAATTGAAATGAAACGATTATTTGATATTTATTACGACAGACGGCGCAAGCCATCAGCAACCTTTAGCTGCAAAATCAGGAGATTCCTTTTTCTTAATTTATCCCCCCCCCCCACCTGGTATCAGTACAATTACAATTTTATGCTATTCTATTCACGATTTTATTATTTATGTTCTTATAGATCAAACAAATGTATACTTGTTTATTCACCCAAACTACCCAATAATACCCGAATGCTGCGAGAAGCTGCTAACCTATTTTAGATTTTCTTCGAAGTTGTGTTTCAGGAATCTGCGACATCTGCCAGAGCGACATCAATTGGAGTTCCCTAGTTTATCATAGAATGAGTTGGATAAGATAATTATATTCTGAATTACTGCATTTCAAATGTAATTGAGATATCACTTTATGAAAAATAAAATATAAATAAACTAATTTAAATTGCTATCTACCTATCAATTTTCCAATTATTTCCTAAACTTATATTCAATTACAATTGTAGTGTATTTGCATATCGAATTATGGATATGCAAATATCCTGTTTTGAATACTAGTTGTTATATAATTGTTTATATAAATAGAGACAGTTTTAAGCTACGTCAGTCAGTCACTTTATGTAATAAAGAAGATTACAGGAGTCCGTCTTTGCCTTAGCCTCGACACCTCACACTTGGCTACCTCCCACCTTCAAGGATAGAACAAACCTGGCGACGAGGATGGGATATTTTCTAAATTATCGGGTAGTACAGTTTTCTCAACTCTGGACCTTTCAATGGCCTATCTGCAGGTAGAGTTAGCAGAAGCCAAAGGAGTAGTAAATATAAATACTACGAAGGGATTGTTTGCATATAAAAGACTCCCTTATGGTGTGGCTGTAGCACCGAATAAATTCCAGAGGTTGATGGACAACATTTTTGCTGACATACCAGGAGTGGCTTGTTATATAGACGACATTTTGGTGTCAGGTAGAGATGCAAATGAGCATAAAGCCAAGTTGGAGCTGGTATTTAAAAGATTAGAGGACAAAGGCTTGAAATTGAATAAAAATAAATGCAGGTTCGCGGTGGATTCGGTTGAATACTTAGGTTATCGAATCGATAAGAACGGCCTGCATCCATTGATCAACAAGATTCAAGCAGTCTCTAATGCTCCTGAGCCTAAGAACATTGGTCAGTTACGATCATTTATCGGAATGTTGATGTACTACGCAAGATTTATAAGAAATATCTCTCATATATTGACTCCTTTTTACAAGTTATTTAAGAAAAATACTCGTTGGAAATGGACAAGAGAACATCGGATATTGTTCAATAAATGCAAATCATTATTGACTAATGAGTCAGTATTGACACACTATGATCCAACGAAGGAACTGGTACTGGCATGCGATGCCTCAAGCTATGGACTTGGTGTGGTGCTTAGTCACAGAGACAAAAATAAGCAGGAGAGTCCAATAGCGTTTGCGTCGCGAACACTTAGAGATGCTGAAAAAATTTATTCCCAGCTTGAAAAAGAAGCCTTAAGTATTGTTTATGGCTGTGAAAAATTTAGGTAATACCTTCTAGGACGCTCGTTTGTGTTGGCGACGGATAACAGACCGCTTATGCACTTGTTCTCACCTCACAAGCCGATTCCAGTATGTGCAGCGTCTAGGATAAAGCGTTGGTCGTTAAAGCTGGGTGCTTTCCATTACTCAGTTGAATTTCGGAAGACTGACGACCACGGAAATGCAGATGCTTTATCAAGGTTGCCGTTAAAAGCAGTTGAGAGAAAGCCTATTGATGAAGATCAAGTCTTGCTTCTGAGAAAAATGAATGAAGTGCCTTTTTCATTCCGGGATGTGGCTTTTGAAACTAGAAGAGACAAGATCCTCTCAATTGTTTTGAGAAATGTCCAGGAAGACAATTGGCAAGTGCCAAAGATCTCGAAAGAAAATCCGTTGTTCCCTTTCTACAAGATTAGGAATGAACTAAGTGCGGATTTTGGCTGCTTACAGTGGAGGGAACGGATAGTAATTCCTCCCAAGTTGAGATCGCAGATTCTGAGAGATCTCCATGAGATGCATTTTGGGATAGCAAAAATGAAAATGTTCGCACGGAGATATTTTTGGTGGCCTGGAATAGATGGGAACATTGAAGATATGGCCCGGGAATGTGCCATCTGTCAGGAATCTGCAAATATGCCTCCCTCCACGATTTCAGAATGGACTTGGCCCGAAAAACCCTGGCATCGACTACATATGGATTTGGCCGGCCCTTTTATGGGTAGAATGTTTTTGGTCATAGTGGACGCCTATATAAAATGGTTGGAGATTTTCATCCTGAAAGAAATAACCAGCAGAACCATTATTTACCATCTTAGGCAAGTGTTTGCAAGGTTCGGACTGCCGGAATTATTGGTGACGGATAATGGGCGACAGTTTGTCTCCAAGGAATTTGAGGAATTCACCAAGATGAACGGAATTCGGCATACAAAAACAAGCCCATACAATCCAAGCACAAATGGATTAGCTGAGCGCTATGTGCGAGAGTTCAAGACCTCACTAAGGAAGAACAGTGGAAAGGATAGCCTCGAGACAAACTTGGAGAGATTTTTATTAGCTCAGAGAGCATTTCCACAGACAGTGATGAAGGAATCGCCGGCGGAACTATTGATGAAGAGGCGTTTGAAAACAAGGTTTTCAAATC
This sequence comes from Cordylochernes scorpioides, assembly GCA_030710605.1. NCBI lineage: Eukaryota > Metazoa > Arthropoda > Arachnida > Pseudoscorpiones > Chernetidae > Cordylochernes > Cordylochernes scorpioides. The sequence goes on along the minus strand of CP092866.1, from coordinate 764,586 downwards.
TAATGCCTAAAATGGAGTTTAAAGGATAGGCGTTTCATGATGCCCTAAAGAAACAAGAGAATTTCAGCATAGGTTCAGATGTTTATTTCCGGAATTATGCTGCTGGACGAAAGTGGAAGCAGGGCACAATACTAAAACTCCTTAGTTGCCGCCACTACCTAATAGGGTATGAGGACCAATCTTTCAAGAGGCACATAAACCAGTTGCGCCCTGTAAAGGAAAAACCAGAGGCTGCAGTACTGAAAGATCCGAGGTTAGTACTTCCAAGTACATCTACGGAAGCCCTGGAAAACCATCCTGAGATGAAGCCCTCTCAAATTGGCCTGGAGATCCCTGAGAGGAAACTGCCAGAAATGGAATTGGCAGAGAAGCCAAAATCGACAGGGCCGGACTTGGCACCAGTTGAAGACAACCAGAGTCCTGTTGCTGTTTCTGGAGAAAAGGTCCCGAGCCGGAGCCCTAGACCCCAGCGAGAGAAGCCGCGGTCAACAAGGCAGGACTTGGCACCAGTTGGAGACAACCAGAGTCCTGTTGCTGCTTCTGGAGGTAAAGTCCCGAGCCGGAGCCCCAGACCCCAGCGATCCAGGAGACCGCCTGACCGACTCCACTATTATTAGGAGGGGAGGGTGTAGTGTATTTGCATATCGAATTGTGGATATGCAAATATCCTGTTTTGCATACTAGTTGTTATATAATTGTGTATATAAATAGAGACAGTTTTAAGCTACGTCAGTCAGTCACTTTATGTAATAAAGAAGATTACAGGAGTCCGTCTTTGCCTTAGCCTCGACACCTCACACTTGGCTACCTCCCACCTTCAAGGATAGAACAACAATCAATATTTTACTCCATGTTCTTGGAATGAAATATTTTAAAATGTGTTTATTCAAGAGTTTATCTGATTGAATATATTATATTTACAATGACACCGTGTTAACCACTGATAAGCTAGTCCTTCTCAACAGAGGAAGTTATTCCTCGCGACAATTTCATATGATAGAGGTCAATTTTGTAGAAGCAAGGTAACTTGAACAACAGAATCAATGAGACATCCCAATTGTCAATAACTAGAACATCGGGATATAAATACTTAGAGACCTCAATAACTAACAAAATATTGGAATCATTAAAACGTAAATATAGATCAACTTTTTATACAGAAATATGTTCTATCCAGATAGAGTCCTTCGTTGCTCCCGGATATAAATCCGTTACTGAATCCAAACTTACTGTAGAAACTATACATTGCCACGAGATTCAACTGATTACATTATATAGGTGTCAGAACTTCTCCTCGACCGTAGGGAGGCTTCTTGTTTAGCCACAAGAGAATTTGGCTATGCAAATCTTTATTTCGAGATCAATCAATACACAGCATTTATTCACAAGATTTTCTCATATAAATTCATATATAATCGAATAATTAAAGCCATCGATATTCCTCATATACTAATCTTATAAGAAGCACAACCATATTTTTAAATCACAGTGCTCTAGGATCATTTCCAATATATACATATTTTATTTTAGAAATATGCTAGAAATATTCACTGAGACGAATAACTCACTTCATTCTAAACAAATTTATTCGATAGAAAACTGGATAATTGAAGTAGATTTTTAACTGGGATATTTCCCTATATTTTATAAATTCTCTAATAGGTATAGCTTTCAGGCATTTTGCATTGCATATTTTCATGTTTGCGTAGGCCTTTACTTTATCTTTGAAAATAAATATTATTTTAGGTTAGGATTATAAATATGAAGAAAAAATATAAGTTTGGAAATTTTATAAAAATAATATTTTAAACATCAAAATAATAAATAACTTCTATAAAAACAATAGAACAAACATTTCTTGAAGCTTTAGTTTAATCCTGATTTTAAATTATCAAAAAACTATATCTTTTTTCACGTTATAAAAGTCAGGAGCCTCACACAATTACTGCTAAATAGGTGCACAAAAACTGTTTTTCTTCAAAGAATTAATGCACGGATTATTTTTATTAATTTTAATATGAATAAATAAATATGATAGAATTATATTTTTGAAAATAATTGAATTCATCACAAAATATGAAAAAAAAAACATTTTGAATCACATTTACAAATATTTGAGTTTTCCAAAAAAAAAAACAGAATGTGAATTTAATACAAATACAGTATCTGTGTATATCGATACAAATATATTTGTGAGGGTTGAAATAAATTTTTCTTTTTGAATCTATGATCATGCGAATTTTTTTACCATCAGATAGAAGTCCGTGGTAAATTCCGATCCTATCATTTTTCATTAAATAGATTCTCTACATAATAATTTTGAAATTAATTTATAAAGGTTATGTGTAACGATTATTTTTATTTAAAAGACCATTTATATAAGATCATTCAGAATTTGGACATAAGTAAGTAAGAGCAAAATAGTTTATTCTAAAAGAGCAGAAGATGGTCGTCACAAAAGGTTGTAAGTAAAGTATCAAAAAATGTTAAAGTGAATTATTTATAGTTCAATATCCGAAACTATATTAAATTAAACATTCATATTATATTATCTGGGTAAGCTTAGGAATCTTCTTCTCAGGTTCTCAAAAAGCAAGTTTGAGCACTAGGAGTTATAGTCGAATTTGCTAGAGAAATATAAATGATTTGGAAAAATGATGATGGGAGAGATTTGAATAAAGTTGCAGCAATTGAAGATTGTAAAATATAACTATAACAAGTTTATTTTCTGCACTATAGATATTGTCGTATAATATTGATCTGCATAAATTAAGTTTGAATATTTTCTGTAATTTTGCAAGGTTTGGCTGAACCGCTTTTAGAATGCGTAGAGCAGTTCCTGAAACAAGGCTTGCACTATTGTCTTCCGAGTTTTGTAAGTTATTATTATTTTTTTTAAATACAAAACCCTTTACTACTGTATCATAGACTTCATATTGGTGATCAGGTTCCAGGTGTTTCAGCCAAAATAAGAATGTATGCAGGCAAATTTCTGGTCACCTGCTATTTCTTTATTGTCCTATGCTTGACTAGCTTACCGGCCGGGAGCTCTTCAACAGGTCCCAAATAACGAATGACTTTAAAATACTGATGATTCTATATATACTTTTCGACTGAAAGTATCCGGGCATGGTACAAACTTATCGCTTTAATTAGTAGTTAATTCTTGAGTTTTCTTCTAGCCTTTATAAACTTGTATTGTGATCTATTTCGATAGATACTTTTGAGAGATAAAATTGAATTAGCTAACTGAATGGAAAAAGAAATAGCGGCAGATATGGAAGACAATTGATGCCTGCTCGTTACTTAACAAATTAGAATAATGGAAAGGTTCCCTTGACGAATCTGGTAGAGTTCCGAATATATTATATAAGTATAGTTAATATATCCACCACAATAAAAGGAATAATTATCGGAATGTGATAGTTAAGAGAAATAACAAAAGAGTGTTAATACAGACCACACTCTCACAGGGATCGAGATGTATCTTGACATGGAGTTGAGTACAAATGATGTCCATCTCTTGTAATTATCGAAACCGCAATAAAGGATTGTGGGGATATAAGGAATCTACGATGTTCTATTATCCAGAGTAGGGGTCAGCACAGCACTCAGAAGACATGGCCCACCAGAAGAACACGCCTGCGGTCTGTAGGGAAAAAAGACCTGCGTAATAAAATAATAGCATAATAAATAGAACCGTACAGCACGGATGTTTCTTTTAAGAACAAAATAAACTTTTATCTCTTTTTAGAACGATGAAAAATATGTTTAAATTTTAATCTTTTTTATCTTTGTAAGAAGAGTTTAAAGTTTATTTTGTTTTTAGAAGAAGCATTCTTGCGCACTTTCTGTTTCTATTTCTTATATATTGGTGTGTGGCGCGTTTTTTTTTCATATTGGAACTAGTATCAATTTTATACAAATATCACAACAACCAAAAATAATGCAAAAGCACAAATGATAATTATAATATTTTGAATATAATATATATTAAAAATGTCATATCCTGACCAGGAGCACATGTGCTTTACAGAAGGCAGAGCGCCATCTGGTGGAACAGAAGACATAAATACCCATTTCTTGGTTTTTGGGAAGCCATTGGGACCAAAACATCTTTTTGGTCGCAGTGGTTACAGCCTTCTCCACGCTGACGAGCGCCAAAAGCGCGAAACGCGTTCGTGGATGGCTTTTCTTGATTTATCAAGAAATTGGGTTGGCCAAATATCAGGGAACAGGCTAAATCAATGTTTAGTTGATTTCTGTTCCACCAGATGGCGCTCTGCCTTCTGTAAAGCACATGTGCTCCTGGTCAGGATATGCCATTTTTAATATTGATTTCAACACCTGATCTTTTAATCTTTTATTTTTTCTTTCGTTTTTTGATATATATATGAATATAGAGAGATTTTCAAACTAATTTATCACAATGACGTACACGATTTTATGTAGGTTTATATATAAGATAAAAATAAATATAAGGATTTTCTCTTTCAAAAATTTTCACGGCAACTTTATTATTATTTTGAAATTTCAACACTTTTACAATAAGGGTTTAGTCGATAATCATATTATTTTGGATTTCTACACACAATTATATTATACATATTTTCACAATATATATATAATTGTAAATCCAATATATGCTACTCTTTTTAAATATATATATATATATATTTAAAATGAAGAAGGCATCTCCTGACCACAAGCACATGAGCTTTATATATATATATATATATATATATATGAAAAAACAATAGAAAAAATAAAAGATAAGTGGGTCAGGTGTTGATATTAAAAATAAAGAAGGCATCTCCTGACCACGAGCACATGTGCCTTCTTTATTTTTAATATCAACACCTGACCCACTTATCTTTTATTTTTTTTCTATTGTTTTTTCATGTGTTAAGCGTTTTTTACGGAAATTTAGCCTTAAATACCCATTTCTTGATTTTTCGGAAAGCCATTGGAACCAAAAAATCTTTTTGGTCGCAGTGGTTACAGCCTTCTCCACGCTGACGAGCGCCAACAGCGCGAAACGCGTTCGTGGTTGGCTTTTCTTGATTTATCAAGAAATTGGGTTGGCCAAATATCACGGAGCAAGCTAAATAAACGTTTAGTTTATTTTTTCTCCACTAGATGGCGCTCTGCCCTCTAAAAAGCACATGTGCTCGTGGTCAGGAGATGCCTTTTTTATTTTTAATATCAACACCTGACCCACTTATCTTTTATTTTTTCTATTGTTTTTTCATATAAAAAATAGTAAAGATATATATATATTACATTAATAAATTTCGAAACCTTTTCTTTATCATTTCAGAAATTTTGAAGATATATACTGTTTATTGATTCAAGAAGTTTGACGAAACCGGCAGCGACAAAGAGGGAACGCCTGCAATGAAAATCACTCGCGAAGATAAGACAGAGTAAAAAAAAATAATAATAATTTTTCAACATGTCATGGAGAAATTTGGCGGAGACCCTGGAAAGAGCATGAGAGCCTTATACAAGGAGATAGACGTCGCAGCTATAACAAATGTCAGAAATTTGTCACCGATATCTTGATTCCAAATCCTGTTAATCGGAAAGGCCAGTTGACTTTCTGAAACTTTGAAAGAAAACAGAGAAGACAAAATGCCTTCCTTCTAAAAACCTGAAATATGATTACTTATAGCATGCTGAGGTCCTTCTCTATCGAAAATAATTGAATCAGCATCAAAACCGAATCCTAAAAATATCATCTTGGGATCTGTAAAGACACTTCAGATGTTTTGCCATGATGCAGACGAGATTTCCTGCCTCCGTTTCTACATTGGCTTTGATAGCAGTGAATTTGATGTCATGAAAAATCCCTAATTCTTCGAGCAGAATCTCAGGATGAACTCTTACATTAATGTTCTAGAGACCTTCGTTAGATTAGATTGACCTCTGGTGTCCATGAAAGAATTATTTCTTCCAACAGGACTCAGTTCTTATCCAAGAGAGCTAGAACATTTTACCTCTGACTCTATAGACCTCAGTTCTCAGACTATTGTGTACGTTGTTGAAATATATGTAAATAAAGCTCCGCACCAAACCATTCAATCTATAAAAGATGCTGTTCCAACGAACATGTTCACATGGACAAGGTTATCGTCGCAAAATCCTGAGCTTCGCCCCGCACTTCGAAACTGTCGCAGCAAATAATGAAGGCTAGATTCAATAAATCAAATTATATTGTTTAAACTATTAGTGGACAAATCCAAAATATTTATGTTTACTTTTGTAATAAAATATAATTTTATAAATCATTATATATTTTGAATCCACATGCTAAATCCTAAACAATAAATTATAGGTTGACTGGTATTTTTTAATCAAGATATATTTATTTATAAAAGTACACTTTTGAAAAACGTTTAGGAATATAAATATGGGTATTTAAAAACAACTAAGAATTAAAATTTTAAAAATGCATACTTTCAAGCAACAAGAAAAGTTAGTATTTTAATTACATTTTTTCTCCTTCGAGGTTTTTGTAGGCTTTGTTTTGAGGTCACCTTTTAGTTTTTAATTAAATGCTGCCTCTCTTTCACAGAATCTTACAAAAGATTTAAATAATTACTTAGATTTGCATTTGCTTTTATTTCACAACCACCAAGAGCACAATTCAAGTAGTTTAGATATAGTTTTGCTTCATAAGTGTTAATATATTGTTTTGTTTCATATAAATAGGTAAAATAAAATATTTATTTATATATAGCTTTTAATAGATAATTGTTCTATATTTATTTCTGAATTCCAATGCCTAATACGAAAGAGTTTTACAGAGGTTAAATAAGTGGCAGTGAATTTCTACTCACGTTGTAACGAATCTTGTTTATTCAAATTCCAGATGATCCGTGGAGCATCTGTGTACACACAACAAACATTAGGTCAACAATTAAAAGTCATCTTTGTATATATATTTCGAAAATGTATATCAAAGGTTATGTGTGTTACATGACATTAAAAATATCCCCGGCCAATGCACGATATAAAAGCCACACAATACGTCTTTATATACCTAGGAGTACTATTGAGGATACATGGAAAGTAAGTACAGAACATATAATTACACAATACCATAGCTCTTCTATACCAATATATGACTTCCAAGGCTAGCATACCATGAAATTTCGACGTTCAGTGGCATATAACCGAACCGCCAATATTCTTCTCGCAAAGGTTTACGTAGGAACACCATTCATATGTAGGAAATATATGAAATAATATATACGAGATATGTAAGATATACCTCAACTCTTCCACCAGTATAGGTTTCCCTAGGCTGGCATATAAAGAAATATCAGTACATTGGCCGCCAGTATTCTCCTCATAAAGGTCTACGTAGAGACAATCCATATAAGGAAATATCAGTACACTGGCCGCCAGTATTCTCCTCATAAAGGTCTACGTAGAGACAATCCATATAAGGAAATATCAGTACATTGGCCGCCAGTATTCTCCTCATAAAGGTCTACGTAGAGACAATCCATATAAGGAAATATCAGTACACTGGCCGCCAGTATTCTCCTCATAAAGGTCTACGTAGAGACAATCCATATAAGGAAATATCAGTACATTGGCCGCCAGTATTCTCCTCATAAAGGTCTACGTAGAGACAATCCATATAAGGAAATATCAGTAGACTGGCCGCCAGTATTCTCCTCATAAAGGTCTACCTAGAGACAATCCATATAAGGAAATATCAGTACACTGGCCGCCAGTATTCTCCTCATAAAGGTCTACGTAGAGACAATCCATATAAGGAAATATCAGTACATTGGCCGCCAGTATTCTCCTCATAAAGGTCTACGTAGAGACAATCCATATAAGGAAATATCAGTACATTGGCCGCCAGTATTCTCCTCATAAAGGTCTACGTAGAGACAATCCATATAAGGAAATATCAGTACATTGGCCGCCAGTATTCTCCTCATAAAGGTCTACGTAGAGACAATCCATATAAGGAAATATCAGTAGACTGGCCGCCAGTATTCTCCTCATAAAGGTCTACGTAGAGACAATCCATATAAGGAAATATCAGTACATTGGCCGCCAGTATTCTCCTCATAAAGGTCTACGTAGAGACAATCCATATAAGGAAATATCAGTAGACTGGCCGCCAGTATTCTCCTCATAAAGGTCTACGTAGAGACAATCCATATAAGGAAATATCAGTACATTGGCCGCCAGTATTCTCCTCATAAAGGTCTACGTAGAGACAATCCATATAAGGAAATATCAGTACATTGGCCGCCAGTATTCTCCTCATAAAGGTCTACGTAGAGACAATCCATATAAGGAAATATCAGTACATTGGCCGCCAGTATTCTCCTCATAAAGGTCTACGTAGAGACAATCCATATAAGGAAATATCAGTAGACTGGCCGCCAGTATTCTCCTCATAAAGGTCTACGTAGAGACAATCCATATAAGGAAATATCAGTACATTGGCCGCCAGTATTCTCCTCATAAAGGTCTACGTAGAGACAATCCATATAAGGAAATATCAGTACATTGGCCGCCAGTATTCTCCTCATAAAGGTCTACGTAGAGACAATCCATATAAGGAAATATCAGTACATTGGCTGCCAGTATTCTCCTCATAAAGGTCTACGTAGAGACAATCCATATAAGTAAATATCAGTAGACTGGCCGCCAGTATTCTCCTCATAAAGGTCTACCTAAAGACAATCCATATAAGGAAATATCAGTACACTGGCCGCCAGTATTCTCCTCATAAAGGTCTACGTAGAGACAATCCATATAAGGAAATATCAGTACATTGGCCGCCAGTATTCTCCTCATAAAGGTCTACGTAGAGACAATCCATATAAGGAAATATCAGTACATTGGCCGCCAGTATTCTCCTCATAAAGGTCTACGTAGAGACAATCCATATAAGGAAATATCAGTACACTGGCCGCCAGTATTCTCCTCATAAAGGTCTACGTAGAGACAATCCATATAAGGAAATATCAGTACATTGGCCGCCAGTATTCTCCTCATAAAGGTCTACCTAGAGACAATCCATATAAGGAAATATCAGTACACTGGCCGCCAGTATTCTCCTCATAAAGGTCTACGTAGAGACAATCCATATAAGGAAATATCAGTACATTGGCCGCCAGTATTCTCCTCATAAAGGTCTACGTAGAGACAATCCATATAAGGAAATATCAGTACATTGGCCGCCAGTATTCTCCTCATAAAGGTCTACGTAGAGACAATCCATATAAGGAAATATCAGTAGACTGGCCGCCAGTATTCTCCTCATAAAGGTCTACGTAGAGACAATCCATATAAGGAAATATCAGTAGACTGGCCGCCAGTATTCTCCTCATAAAGGTCTACGTAGAGACAATCCATATAAGGAAATATCAGTACATTGGCCGCCAGTATTCTCCTCATAAAGGTCTACGTAGAGACAATCCATATAAGGAAATATCAGTACATTGGCCGCCAGTATTCTCCTCATAAAGGTCTACGTAGAGACAATCCATATAAGGAAATATCAGTAGACTGGCCGCCAGTATTCTCCTCATAAAGGTCTACGTAGAGACAATCCATATAAGGAAATATCAGTACATTGGCCGCCAGTATTCTCCTCATAAAGGTCTACGTAGAGACAATCCATATAAGGAAATATCAGTACATTGGCCGCCAGTATTCTCCTCATAAAGGTCTACGTAGAGACAATCCATATAAGGAAATATCAGTACATTGGCCGCCAGTATTCTCCTCATAAAGGTCTACGTAGAGACAATCCATATAAGGAAATATCAGTACATTGGCCGCCAGTATTCTCCTCATAAAGGTCTACGTAGAGACAATCCATATAAGGAAATATCAGTACATTGGCCGCCAGTATTCTCCTCATAAAGGTCTACGTAGAGACAATCCATATAAGGAAATATCAGTACATTGGCCGCCAGTATTCTCCTCATAAAGGTCTACGTAGAGACAATCCATATAAGGAAATATCAGTACATTGGCCGCCAGTATTCTCCTCATAAAGGTCTACGTAGAGACAATCCATATAAGGAAATATCAGTACATTGGCCGCCAGTATTCTCCTCATAAAGGTCTACGTAGAGACAATCCATATAAGGAAATATCAGTACATTGGCCGCCAGTATTCTCCTCATAAAGGTCTACGTAGAGACAATCCATATAAGGAAATATCAGTAGACTGGCCGCCAGTATTCTCCTCATAAAGGTCTACGTAGAGACAATCCATATAAGGAAATATCAGTACATTGGCCGCCAGTATTCTCCTCATAAAGGTCTACGTAGAGACAATCCATATAAGGAAATATCAGTACATTGGCCGCCAGTATTCTCCTCATAAAGGTCTACGTAGAGACAATCCATATAAGGAAATATCAGTACATTGGCCGCCAGTATTCTCCTCATAAAGGTCTACGTAGAGACAATCCATATAAGGAATTATCGACATTGCAAGCTCTACCTTCAGTAGAGAGAACGCTGCACAAGATATTGTCTAATATGGCCCCTATTCCTAACATTGTGCAAACGTTTAAAATTGTAAATACCTTTTTGTTTATCAGAGTATACCTTTTGTAATAGGGACGTTTAATTTATCAGTTTTATTCTGGATTTGAATAAATTATTCACAAACATTTTCAATTAAAATTTAAAAATGTTATCTTCAAACAGAATATAATAAATTTGATTAAGAAATAAAATATCGATTTGAGCTGCTAATATATGTGAATTTCTTATATTAAAATAAATCACTCATTATAAAACATACCTATATGAATATTTCCATTCTATTTTTAACAATGGTCGTTTGAGTAAGTGTGTGTTGTGTGTAGGTGTGTGAAAAACTGTATAACCTTCCAATATATAAGCTTTCAATTATTTAATTGGATCAAAAATGCAGCCAGTAACGCATTAGTGCTTTTGACTAGAGAAGCGATATAATATATAAAGACGAAAGTAAAATTCGTAAGTTGAACCTAAATATATTTTGAAATAAATATAATATATATATATATATATATAATTAGAATAATTTCTTCTAAATACTCTATGAGAAATAAATTGAATTTATAGAAAATAAAAGCGATAAATAAGGAAGGGAAAAGGTAAGAAAAGTTTTATATAAAGGAACTTTACTTGAAATGAAATATATACCAAAGATTCAATTTTATAATCTAATGAAAATAACGAAATGGTTCTCAATAAAGAAAATAACACAACGATGTTATATCAATGAAAGAGCAAGCATGTTTGAGGAAAATTCAATTATTGGAGACTTATAATATTTGAAGGTAGGAAATACTGAAGAAGAGAATAAATACACAGATGTACAATCTGCGATACCTGGGCAGAAATAATAAATAAACTGCGCCAGAATAGAAACGTTTGAAATAGGATTATTCTCTATTTACAATACGAAGAGACAATATAAGAGTCCTTTAAAAACGAAAGCAAAGCTTTATTCGAAGGCTACAATAATTTCAAGAATTATGATAATAAAAATAATATGAAAAGATTTGTTCTTTTGTCATATATGTTGTAGAATATCTTTAGAGAGGAGATGTGTTCTTATATTTTAAAGAAAGATCTCTAAGTTTCAACGCCACCGAATTGTAAAAGAGGAAATTGGTGATATTTCTTCACGAAAACAATGAGTCATTTATTTCTTTAAAAAGACAGAATAAAATTCTACATAATTAATTAATTAATATTTGTGAAAAATATTTAGTAGTAAATAATGTGCTAAGCGTATTTACGCAAGTTTGGCCTTAAATACCCATTTCTTGGTTTTTCAGGAAGCCATTGGGATCAAAAAATATTTTTTTGGTCTCAATGGTTCAGCCTATTCCACGCTGACGAGCGCCAAAAAGCGCGAAACGCGTTCGTGGATGGCTTTTCTTGATTTATCAAGAAATTGGGTTGGCCAAATATCAGGGAACAGGCTAAATCAATGTTTAGTTGATTTCTGTTCCACCAGATGGCGCTCTGCCTTCTGTAAAGCACATGTGCTCCTGGTCAGGATATGCCATTTTTAATATTGATTTCAACACCTGATCTTTTTATCTTTTATTTTTTTATTTCGTTTTTTAATGTGCTAAGCGTATTTACGCAAGTTTGGCCTTAAATACCCATTTCTTGGTTTTTCAGGAAGCCATTGGGATCAAAAAATATTTTTTTGGTCTCAATGGTTCAGCCTATTCCACGCTGACGAGCGCCAAAAAGCGCGAAACGCGTTCGTGGATGGCTTTTCTTGATTTATCAAGAAATTGGGTTGGCCAAATATCAGGGAACAGGCTAAATCAATGTTTAGTTGATTTCTGTTCCACCAGATGGCGCTCTGCCTTCTGTAAAGCACATGTGCTCCTGGTCAGGATATGCCATTTTTAATATTGATTTCAACACCTGATCTTTTTATCTTTCATTTTTTTATTTCGTTTTTTAATATATATATATATGAAAAAGGCATCTTCTTATCGTGCAACTGAAAGTTGCTGATGGCTTGCGCCATCTATCGGAATAAATATCAACTATTCTTGTTGATTTTTTATTATTCCATAATTGCCAAATACCCATTCTTGATTAATCAAGAAAAGCTAACCACGGACGCGTTTCGGGCTGTTGGCCCTCATCAGTGTGGTGCAAGCTGTACCTCAACGACAAAAAATTGGTCATTCAAGGCATCCTGAAAAATCATGAAACGGGTAGTTAAGGCCATCCCAGTACAATATCACATTTGTACTATTTTTTCACATTGTATCGCGTTCTCAGGCAATTCTGGCTTTTACTACCCGTTTCATGATTTTTCAGGATGCCTTGAATGACAAATATTTTGGTCGTTGAGGTACAGCTTGCACCACGCTGATGAGGGCCAACAGCCCGAAACGCGTCCGTGGTTAGCCTTTCTTGATTAATCAAGAATGGGTATTTGGCCAATTCTGGAATAATTAAAAATCACCGAGAATAGTTGATATATATTCCGATTGATGGCGCAAGCCATCAGCAACTTTCAGTTGCACGAGGAGGAGATGCCTTTTTTCATAATTATGCACCTTATCCCAGTACAATATCACATTTGTACTATTTTTTCACATATTTATATATGTTATATTAAAATATTATTTTATTTAAAATTATAATTTCATAGATTCAAATACTCTGCTATATCGACCGCCAGAGGTTACTCTTCCCCTAAAAAAACTCGTTGTTGTTGTTTCCCGTTGGCCGGCTCATAACTTTTGTACATTATGTAAATAATCTTTTGTTTTTCCTTGTTCTAATCGCCTTAAGCCAGGCATTACTTTTATCAAACTATGTTTTTTATATATTCCTTTAACTCAATTAAATTACTGATCAAAACCATTTTTATTAGTATTCTTTCAAGCTTTTAACCACGACTGCATTAACATAGTATAATCCTCAATATCAACAGCAGAAATTCTTGTTTTATATATAATATATATATAAGAAAAATATAAAGCTCAAATAACTATTTTTGCGGAAATTATTTTTATATTTTCAATTGAAAAATATCATACTAGAAATATAATAAAATAAAAAATGTTATTCATAAAATATCTTGTTGATTAATAATTTTCATTCTTAATATAATTTCGACGTAAATTTATCGTATGTCTACATTTTTCAATCGCACAATATTCAACGACAAAAACCATATAAAGTTTTATTAATAACTTGTGGTCTTATGCAGATTCTTCAAGCGACAATGGGTACAAACAGGAACAACAGTAATAGTACCAGTAATCAGAATTGTTATTTACAGTGTATCAAATAAGGCGAAAAAGAAAGAAAGGGATTGGCATAAACCAATGTCAAGCAGTCGAGAACAAGGTTTTATTCTTCTTAAAAAACAATAATTAGTACAAACGACAAATTATACTCAATTATTTGACATATTTTATACATGAAATGGATCAATGGTAGAGGGTTATATAAAGTAGGAATACAAAGTTCTTAATTAACTCAGTTCATTTACCCGGTTGTTCAGTAGAAGCCACCGGATTCATCAAGTTACTTCAAATATCACACATTCGCAGCTTTATAAAATTTGAATTTCTAAAATTAAAGCTTCGGTCGCAGTAATTAGCCGTTCTACATAATCACACAATAACTGTGTGTAGGACACACAATGTGAGGACCTTCTTTCATCAAATGGAACATATTCACTTATACAGAAGATTCTGGTTAGCTGAACCTATACCGTCTCTGTTTTAATGTCCATCTATACAGAGAGCCAAACAACAACTGACTCACCCGTGCAGCCGAGGTCACGCTCCGCTGCGTCACGTGGGGAAACATAGGTAGATGTTTTCTTACATGTTCTCAGCACATCCCCCTTTTTAAGACTTGAAATATATATATACAGAGAGCCAAACAACAACTGACTCACCCGTGCAGCCGAGGTCACGCTCCGCTGCGTCACGTGGGGAAACATAGATAGATGTTTTCTTACATGTTCTCAGCACAGTCTCTTTCCAGGATTTCCTTCAGCCAAAAACACCAATTATCGAACTCGGTTCGCCAGTTATTCGCCAAGAAACTAAAATTCGTCAGGTGTATAACATGTCAGTGTCAACACCACTGCCCAACCTATTTCACTCGCCTCTTATTGAGACGTTTTTCTTTATTTGTAATAAAAATTGGAAGCCATGGAGCATTTTTATTTCCTTTCCAAATAATTGCATCATTATGGATGCTATTGAATACTTATACTTAATATAATGAATTAAACAGTTTGTTGATCTGAGTGACAAAAGACGGTCTAGAGATTTTGGGGAATTAGAAATTGGATAGGAACTATATTACCCAAAAGGCTTTTAAAATATTAACTTTGAAGTGTAACTAAATATAAACGATTTTAGTATCTATGAGATAAACGGCTTTAAGTTATAATCGCCTTTTTGGATTTCTCTAAGACACAGTGTATTCAATAATAGCATAATGTAGTCCATTTTGATATTTCTCAAATCCTCACAGACAAAAATGAGGAAACTGAAAGCGAAACGAAAAAAATCTCACCCATTTCCCCCAATGTAGAAGTTCCGTTCAAGCTCTGTTAGAATTGGCTTTTGTGAAATTCCCCTCCGGCATAACTAATGCAAACTCTGCATTATCCGAGCAAAGTCCAATTGGTGCTTGAGTAAACATCTCTTAATTCAATATCACACAGCCTCTCAATTCATTCAAATCAATCAGACCCCTGGGAATCCAGCAATTCCCCTCGCACGACAATAATATTAATAAATCTTGAATAATTTTTTTTTAAAATATATTAAAGATTCAAACTATGAATAATTGAATATACTCAAGAGGGTTATAAAGTCCTTTACAACTATTATTCTCATTTCCACGGAAATATCCAATAATGTGTATTCCAGTAGAACGTGTCTCAAAATACCGAAATACTTTGTTTGTTTCCGCT
This sequence comes from Cordylochernes scorpioides, assembly GCA_030710605.1. Lineage (NCBI taxonomy): Eukaryota > Metazoa > Arthropoda > Arachnida > Pseudoscorpiones > Chernetidae > Cordylochernes > Cordylochernes scorpioides. Next base: position 749,114 of record CP092866.1, on the reverse strand, counting down.
GTAATAGGCGCACACATTTCAATATCGCGCCTGGTTGATTAATTAAATGAAAATGAAATTACAGAAATACGGAATCCAATATGAAGACTTCAGGCAAATTTATATTCTCTAATACCAAAATTCAAGTGCGTTTCTATATGTAGAATAGTTTAAAAACTAAATCACAATATTTGGTTCAATTTTTGTCAAGATGGTTAGAAAAACCCTCCTCCAATCAATCTATTGATATTCAATTAAAATATAATATTAAGCCTCAAATATCTCATATAATAGTTGAGAGCTATTTAAAATATATATTCATTCAGAGGACAGAATTATGTTTAATGTTTATAACCCTACAATAGTATATTCACTTGATTATATGTAAAAAGGGTATATTGAAGAAAATTCGCTGAGGAAAGAGTTTATTTTCAAAAGAAACTGAAATGAAACTCGTTTTCATCCACAAAATTTCTTTCATTTATAATTTTACCAAAAGGATTTTATATTATTAACAAGTTTCATTAACAGAGATTCCTCTCAAATCCGTTAAGTTACACCATAACACAATGCACGGCCGAAACCTAATTCCAGACTTAAGAGGCTCTTGGACAAATGGGCTGATGACTAGCTCCACAACCCCTATACAGCCCAGTTTTGGCAATTTTTGACTTATATTTATTTTCCCCATTAAAAAAGGCTGAATGGACAAAGATTTGAAGACCTGCAGGAAGCAAAATGAGCCAAAACGACATGGTTGAGGAAAACACCTCTAGAATATTCCCAAAACGGATTTATAGCTTGAGTACACACACTCTCTTTATTTTATAAAATAACTATAAAACGAAAACCTCATTTGGAATTTTGAAATATACAAATAAATTTTAAAATATATCCAAATAAGAATATCTAATGATGAAAATCTGATTCAAAATATCTGAAGATAACAAAAATATTTAAGTGTATGAATGAATAAAATATATAATTCTAATAAATATCGAAATTTCTGTATTTATTCTACCTCTATATCACATTTATTCTTATTTTAAATATTAAAATAATGCCTGACAAACACGCCGACCACAACGTGGTTCCTAATTAACATTTTGTATTAGAGCAAATTTTCCATTGAAGAGGTATAACTAATATATATTGAGGAAGGAATATATATTTTAAATAATAATCATTATATCTCTAAGTAATATTCAAATGCTATTTTCTAATTAATTAGACGCGAGACATCTACTTCTGGAGTGCCCAATTTTCCGGGATTTTAGGGAAAATAGATTTGGTCGTATTGGACAGCTTGATGAATTTGTAGACAAAAAAGAAAAGTATAAAAATTTTGATCAATTTTGTAAATACATATACAACTTTCTCTTGAATTGGAAAAAAGAGAAGGAATCTTAGAAAAAAAAAAAGAACTGCGATGCTTGCTCTGTGTGTTTTGCTTTGTTGTTTGTTTTTCTCTTTGGACAATTTTCTTTGGTTGATTTATGTAAAATAATGAATTGAACAGTATTGTATATAGCCGAATTGCTGTAATGCAAGTGAAATGTATTGACGCAAATATCCCTGAGTTTGGGATATCGCGTTTCATGATGTTAATAAAGTTGAATAATAAAAATTAATTAGGCGATATTAAAATATTATTTGTATAATATATATACTTATGTGCCAAAATTCGAAACTATTTTAGACGCGTATGATTCTTTTTTTTAATAAAACAATTTCTACTGCCTTTACTGCAATGGAAAAATTAATGGGAGGGTTTTTCCATTGCAGTAAGGGTAGTAGAAATTGTTTTATTAAAAAAAAAAAAAAGAATCATACGCGTCTAAAATAGTTTCGAATTTTGATAACAGATGGCGCGCTAGTGCATCGTAATACTTATGTGAACTTACTGTGTATATATTATTCATACTAGCCGAGTGACCCGGGCAACGCCCCGGTTTACCCGAAGGACCCGCAGGTGAGAAACTATAGAAGAAAAATTTTAACAAATCAGAAAATGAAATTGCAAACAACAGAACTACACTACTTTAAGGACATGAGAGCACATGCACTGTATCACCATACGTATACCATTTTCAAAGACCCTGCTTAGGATTAAAACTTCTCAGAAGCATAACAATAGTACCAACCTAGAGGTTAACTGGTGTGGATGCATTCCTCTGGGAGTGAGACTATTGAGAAATTCAGTAGGGAGTTATTTTGCTTCTCCGCATTCTAACACTCCAACTGTTAACACTGTGGAAACACTGACTCATGTTTGGTAAGCAATTTCAGGGAAGAAACTATAGACATTGGATTAAATAAATTATTAATTAAATTGCATTAAATAAAAATTATTATATTTAAATAAATATTATTAGAGTGAAAAAAAAAAGAAAGAAATTAACAAATTAGAAAATAAAATTTCGAAAAATACAACTATATTGCAGATAAGATAAGAGGACCTTATTAAAAATACATAAACAAACTGTAATTCGACACTCGATAATTCGACACTTTCGATAATTCGACACTTTCGATAATTCGACACTTTCGATAATTCGACCATTTTAAAAATCAAATTTACAAGGTTGATTGTTGTTTAAATACAACTTTGCTTTTGCATGCATAAACACAGGCTCTTGTAGCAAGAACCCAAATATTATTTATAGTCATAGCAAAAGCAAACTTTAGTGAAAACTGATGCCTCTTCAGAATGAATGGAAGACTGAAATCTGAAGGAGCAGAATATATGGGTCATTTATACTTTCACCAATGCCTTTAGGATCTTTGCGATGGAACGCGTATGGTGTTTCAGCGCATGTGCTCTCATGTCCTTGAAGCACATATACTGACAGTGCCCAAAGTTGAACACACTGTATAGTGTCTGAAATATCTTTGGCCCCTTCGGATACCAACCTTCGCTTCATTCTAGAGAGGCGTTAGTTTTCATGTCATATCTGTAATATAGTTTTGTTGTTTGCAATTTTCTTTTTTTTTTTTCCTTTCAAATATGTATCCACTCTGAAATATAGTTTGTAAATTTTTATTCCAATTTATTTTCTTATATATATATGTATTTTTTTTTCATTTCCAAAATATTTATTTATACTTTCACCAATGCCTTTAGGATCTTTGCGATGGAACACGTATGGTGTTTCAGCGCATGTGCTCTCATGTCCTTGAAGCACATATACTGACAGTGCCCAAAGTTGAACACACTGTATAGTGTCTGAAATATCTTTGGCCCCTTCGGATACCAACCTTCGCTTCATTCTAGAGAGGCGTTAGTTTTCACTAAGGTTGGCTTTTGCTATGACTATAAATAAGGCTCAAGGCCAAACCTTGGCTACAAGAGCCTGTGTTTACGCACGGACAACTTTATATGTAGCTTTTTCAAGTGTGCGAACATTGGATAGCATACATGTAAAGATGACCCATATCTTCTGCTCCTTCAGATTTCAGTCTTCCATTCATTCTGAAGAGGCATCAGTTTTCACTAAAGTTGGGTTCTTGCTACAAGAGCCTGTGTTTATGCATGCAAAATCAAAGTTGTATTTAAACAACAATCAACCTTGTAAATTTGATTTTTAAAATGGTCGAATTATCGAAAGTGTCGAATTATCGAAAGTGTCGAATTATCGATAGTGTCGAATTACAGTTTGTTTATTTATTTTTTAATAAGGTCCTCTTATCTTATCTGCAATATAGTTGTATTTTTCGAAATTTTATTTTCTAATTTGTTAATTTTTTCTTTTTTTTTTTCACTCGAATAATATTTATTTAAATCTAATAATTTTTATTTAATGCAATTTAATTAATAATTTATTTAATCCAATGTCTATAGTTTCTTCCCTGAAATTGCTTACCAAACATGAGTCAGTGTTTCCACAGTGTTAACAGTTGGAGTGTTAGAATGCGGAGAAGCAAAATAACTCCCTACTGAATTTCTCAATAGTCTTACTCCCAGAGGAATGCATCCACACCAGTTAACCTCTAGGTTGGTACTATTGTTATGCTTCTGAGAAGTTTTAATCCTAAGCAGGGTCTTTGAAAATGGTACACGTATGAAAAGCAGTTCGACTTTGCATGTACAAGTGTGCCAGAGCCCCGTTTGATTACTTGCGCTTGCTGGTGGGGTTGGACTTTTGCAAGAATCAGAAGCCATTGGAGCTTTTTTTTTATTTTTTCAGAAAAAAGTGCCCAATGCGGGAATCGAACCCGGGTCGTAGCGGTCGAAAACCAACGGCTTAGACCATCCTTCCACCAACCCCCAGTAAAATAAGTAAATAAAAAGAAGACCAAAAATAAGTGATAATAGTTTATTGAATAACAAATAAAAAAAATTCTTTCAGGTGAAAAATTATAGGCATTGGTAAAAAAGTAAACAAGAGAAATAGCCTAGCGGTCAGGGGAGTGAGTCTTCCACGGCCTTTCCGAGGCATTACAGAAGACGCTCAAAAAAAAAAAGGTAAAATAAGAACCAAGCAGAGGAAATCTATAAAACTGAAAGCCAGGACAGGCATAAAAAGAAAATTCCAAGCATGTGAGGAAACAATTGATGAAAAAAAAAAGGATTCAAAAAAAATACTGCAAAAAAGAAACCAGACACAAAAAGCAACAATTGAGTACACAAATACAGCATCAGCCTATTTATGAGATGAAAAAAAAAGACAGACACAAAAATGGAGCTAAATTCAAATGAAAAACTATAACAAATTAATAAAAGAAAATAAGACCTAATCCAAATAATTTAATAAAAAAAAAGCAACAATTGAGTACACAAATACAGCATCAGCCTATTTATGAGAAGAAAAAAAAAGACAGACACAAAAATGGAGCTAAATTCAAATGAAAAACTATAACAAATTAATAAAAGAAAATAAGACCTAATCCAAATAATTTAATTAAAAAAAAAGTCACACACTATTAAATTATTTGGATTAGGTCTTATTAATGAGAAAAAAAAGATGCCAAAAAAGATACAAAAATTCTGCTAAATTCAAATGAAAAACTATAACAAACACTTATAAAAGATAGAATAAAAGTAATAATTCAATCTACAATTCGAAAAATAATATAACCTGGTGAGTTCCCAGAAAAGGTTAACTTTGGTAGGCGGCGCTGTACGTTGACACTGCCGTACCTTCGAGCCGAACCAACGGCTTAGACCATCCTTCCACCAACCCCCAGTAAAATAAGTAAATAAAAAGAAGACCAAAAATAAGTGATAATAGTTTATTGAATAACAAATAAAAAAAAATCTTTCAGGTGAAAAATTATAGGCATTGGTAAAAAAGTAAACAAGAGAAATAGCCTAGCGGTCAGGGGAGTGAGTCTTCCACGGCCTTTCCGAGGCATGAAAGAAGACGCTCAAAAAAAAAAAGGTAAAATAAGAACCAAGCAGAGGAAATCTATAAAACTGAAAGCCAGGACAGGCATAAAAAGAAAATTCCAAGCATGTGAGGAAACAATTGATGAAAAAAAAAAAGGATTAAAAAAAAATACTGCAAAAAAGAAACCAGACACAAAAAGCAACAATTGAGTACACAAATACAGCATCAGCCTATTTATGAGATGAAAAAAAAAGACAGACACAAAAATGGAGCTAAATTCAAATGAAAAACTATAACAAATTAATAAAAGAAAATAAGACCTAATCCAAATAATTTAATTAAAAAAAAAGCAACAATTGAGTACACAAATACAGCATCAGCCTATTTATGAGAAGAAAAAAAAAGACAGACACAAAAATGGAGCTAAATTCAAATGAAAAACTATAACAAATTAATAAAAGAAAATAAGACCTAATCCAAATAATTTAATTTAAAAAAAGTCACACACTATTAAATTATTTGGATTAGGTCTTATTAATGAGAAAAAAAAGATGCCAAAAAAGATACAAAAATTGTGCTAAATTCAAATGAAAAACTATAACAAACACTTATAAAAGATAGAATAAAAGTAATAATTCAATCTACAATTCGAAAAATAATATAACCTGGTGAGTTCCCAGAAAAGGTTAACTTTGGTAGGCGGCGCTGTACGTTGACACCGCCGTACCTTCGAGCCGAACCAACGGCTTAGACCATCCTTCCACCAACCCCCAGTAAAATAAGTAAATAAAAAGAAGACCAAAAATAAGTGATAATAGTTTATTGAATAACAAATAAAAAAAAATCTTTCAGGTGAAAAATTATAGGCATTGGTAAAAAAGTAAACAAGAGAAATAGCCTAGCGGTCAGGGGAGTGAGTCTTCCACGGCCTTTCCGAGGCATGACAGAAGACGCTCAAAAAAAAAAAGGTAAAATAAGAACCAAGCAGAGGAAATCTATAAAACTGAAAGCCAGGACAGGCATAAAAAGAAAATTCCAAGCATGTGAGGAAACAATTGATGAAAAAAAAAAAGGATTAAAAAAAATACTGCAAAAAAGAAGTCAGACACAAAAAGCAACAATTGAGTACACAAATACAGCATCAGCCTATTTATGAGATGAAAAAAAAAAGACAGACACAAAAATGGAGCTAAATTCAAATGAAAAACTATAACAAATTAATAAAAGAAAATAAGACCTAATCCAAATAATTTAATTAAAAAAAAAGCAACAATTGAGTACACAAATACAGCATCAGCCTATTTATGAGAAGAAAAAATAAGACAGACACAAAAATGGAGCTAAATTCAAATGAAAAACTATAACAAATTAATAAAAGAAAATAAGACCTAATCCAAATAATTTAATTAAAAAAAAAGTCACACACTATTAAATTATTTGGATTAGGTCTTATTAATGAGAAAAAAAAGATGCCAAAAAAGATAACCAGATACAAAAATTGTGCTAAATTCAAATGAAAAACTATAACAAACACTTATAAAAGATAGAATAAAAGTAATAATTCAATCTACAATTCGAAAAATAATATAACCTGGTGAGTTCCCAGAAAAGGGTAACTTTGGTAGGCGGCGCTGTACGTTGACACCGCCGTACCTTCGAGCCGTTTTACACGAGTTAAAGCGAAGATTTTGGACATAGTGATTTTTACATTTCGATCTTTTATATTAATATATATACTTACTATTGCGAATTATTTTTCTAAAAACGAACATTATTTTTTTTTAATTATCTGAAACTAACCTAATTCAACTTATCTAAAACTAACCTTATTTAGCGATTAAACTAACATAATTAAACCTATTTGAATCTAACCTCATATACACTTTTACACTACCTTTTCATTTCAAAATTAAATTAAAATAAGTTTATATTAAATAATAACATTTTTAAAAATCGACTTTCTGGTTCACACTTTTGTATCTAATCAATTATGTATTTCTTTATTTCTCTCTATAAAAGTTACGCAATTGTAAACAAAAGAATTGATGATGATAAATGCAAAAAATCTACGATTGTAAAATAGATTAAATTAAAAAATAAAATAACTGTTAACATTAGGAAAATAAAAACAGGCCTATGACACGAAGAAAAAAATAACGAAAATTTTGGTATATAGATTGTTATGTGTAGTTCAGAATCTTCGGAGGAGATAGCTCAGGACTTTACAATGGAAAACTCTGTTACGGTATTATCTATATAGATATCAGATTATGTTTCAAAGGAAACACCTCTTCCGCTGAAATACATTTAAACGAAACATGTTGGTTAATCGGTTCAGTACAGAATGGTATGATGAAGAATTTGGTGCAAATCCAGTTTTAAAAAATTCGGGGGGGGGGGGGAAGTTAAACCTTTTACAAATCTTCCCACAATTTTAGAATATATGTACATCTTATGTCGTATGGTGCTTGAATATTTTAGCAGCCGATATGGAAGGGTGCTGTAAAGCTGAAGCTCAGGAAAGCTTCTGGGTTGAAGCGGTCACCATATAAGCGTCTGCTAGAGAGAATGAAGCTATTTTAAAACTGTTTCCATCCCCGGGGAAACTCTGTCTTATTAAACCGCCCCCTCCTGTTGACATGTGTTCTAATTTTTCACAACCATTACAAGAAGGGGTGTTTACTTGGGTCGCTTCTTCTTTCTCGCTCTGAGCTTTATATCGAGCCGTTAGTTCATTGACTTCAAACACGTTATACAAATTGATTCGCTTGGTGAAAAGAATTATGATTTTAAAATAAATGGTGGCAAAAATATGACAAAATAGATAAGAGATATTTTGTGCAGAATGAATCAATATTAGGACATATGGCTGTCAAGGCATCTATTATAGTAAACCTTGTGTACAATCTTGTGAATAATATTTACATATTTTGATATAAAATATAAATTTAATCAAATATGTGATTTATATATACTATGTGTTAACATTAAAATATATTTATACTAGTATATATTTTCCATCAAAGAATATACTAAAAAATTATTTACATTTGTTGTTTATTGAAAATCTTTATCTAGATAATGAATTGTTTGTTGTGTGAGCTTCAAAATAATCCTATATTTTAAAAGTGTAATTTTATATTATTCATACATAATAGTTGATGGACATGTGAATACGTAAATTAAATGTATAAAATCAATGCTAACAAGAAATACACTACAATTTGACTTTTGTAACAATTTTTTTCAAATGCTAACAAGGTTTACATAAAACGTGGCTGCCATGTAAATCCGCACACGAGCATCGTCTGACAAGAAAGGTTTGGCCTATCTCGGGGCTACAAAAACAAATTTATTCCCGTTGTCGCCAGAGTTGCCGAATCCTTAATTCTGTGATTTGAATATTCCCAGAAATTCAGTATATATGAGTAACTTTTATTATTTATATTGATATGAAGTTTGAACTGTTTAGAGAGTTCGTTTTTTAAATTTTCATACAAGTTCGAAAATATAAAATCACTTTCCCAAAGGGATGTGTGTTTTCCCAACAAATAAAAAAAAATTATATATGATATCAAATATTGTTCAAAATGTTATATATATATTATGAATATGAAATGCTCGTGTGAGCATTTCATAATATATATAACATATATATATATATATATATATATCATAGTTATCAATTATAGTATTCGTTATGATAAGAACTTATTGATGCACCAATATCCCTGCCATGATAATTTTGACCGCTAATTATCTAAATTTATTCATTACTGATCTGATTTATATAGATATTTATAATATACTATAAATAATGCTAAATATTCACGTGGCATTCAGTAATAAATGATGTTGGAAACATCCAGATAGTAGCAAACATAGCTCTTGATTCATAGATGTAGATGGAGAGAGAGAGAAGGATCTTAATTATTATCATCATCATATTAGAACTCATTTCTATTAGCATATATGTATATTGATGTAAATTCTATTAGAATATTATTATATTTTTAAATCTGAAATATGCAAATAAGTCTGTTGTTGGACTTTTTAAAGCTGGCAAATTGCCTGGGCCAAATCTATGGCTAAAATATAGATGGAAATTTTGCCGGGAGGATCTTGATCTAAAGAGACAATTTTGACGGGAGAGGCGACCTTTGTCTCTTTAGATCAATATCCTCCCGGCAAAATTTCCATCTATATTTTTGTTATGATATAATTCAAAAACTGAGGTATTTTTTAAATGGTCCCAAAACACATAGAGGGGTGATCGTTAAAACATTATATGTCTAAATAAACAAATGTACAAAAATGTTTCACAATAAATAAATTCATTCATTATATTGTGGAACAACAAACCTACATCTGGAATAAACGCCGTTTCAAATAAATTAACTTCTCAACGAATCAATATGAAGTTTTCTTGTGTGATTCAGAAAATTTCATGATCATTCGTTGAGAAGTTGATTTATTTGTGTGTGTGTGTGTGTGTGTGTGTGTGAAACGGTATTTATTCCAGATGCAGGTTTGTTGTTCCACAATATAATCAATGAATTTATTAATTGTGGAACATTATAAATATATATAACATTTTAACATATTGTTTAATCTATTATATAATATGAATTCCAGATCATATTTGTATCAGCGCGTTTTTTTTTTTTTTTTTTGAGATATACATCACTCGGCGGACCAAAGGTTCGAAAGCTCGTGAAACGATTTATTAAAAAAAATACTTTTGCCTTTTCTCTTAATTTATATTATCGGCGGTTATTTCTTGCAACTTATATAAAAGATACTAGGGTATTTTTTCTGAAATTATTATTAAATAACCTAATAATATATGAATATTTGTATTTTTAACGTTTTTTGATAAAGGGTAAAACCGTATTTAACATAGAAATAATAGGAAATATAGCGTTTATGTAAATGTTTGTATTGTGATATACATATAATAATTGCTTTCATACATACCATAAATTCCTGGTTAACATAGTCATATCACTTGATTATTCGCATAAATTCCATATTCTGTGTTTAAAACATATTTGACAAATTTCTTTGGGTAGATCAAGTTTGTTGAAAACAAAACATACAGACACGAACACAACTTTTCATTTTTTGTTTATATAAACAGAAATATGATATTGGAAATTCAGTACTATATTATCATTCCAATTTCTGGCACTAAAATATATAATTCTATTAGGTATCTACTAGTTTTTGCTGTAGAAAATTTGGAAGAGGATTCATTCAGACCTGAGACTTTATTCTGATAATATTTTATCTACAGATAGGTAAGGTATTGCTGAAACATAGTAAAGGAAATGCATACATTATTCCATTTTATCTAAATTTGAATATTAATAGTTGGTAGAATATATCATTAATATTCACTCATTAGTTCATAAATCAAAATCCGTCTGTTATTTGGCTGATGTCGACATTCGGTGTGAATTTGCTAGTGATTCGTTCCATTCCGTATTCTATATTGGTGAACTCCATGCTGAAATTTAGACGCTTTTTATAAGGAACAGACATTGCCAAATTTTATTTATATAGAGTATGTGAAGCTATATAATATTAAACATTTTAATCAAATACTTAAACTTGTCTTTTTGAATATTCGAAATATATAAAACATCAGCGAGACATCTAGTGTGAAGATTACATAAATATTCGAATTTGTGTTGGGGGGGTTAAATATTAATTTATAAATTTTAGATATAAAAAAATAAATATATAACTTATAATTATAAAGTGTATAGGAGAGAATGGTTAAAATGCAATTTACAATGAGAAAGTTTGCACTGTGCCGTACTTGAAGACGAGAGATAAAGAAAGAAACAAGAGTGTCGATGGCCCAATTAGGCAAACATGGCTGCTAAGTAAGACTGCACTGGGATTCCCTGAATACCTTCGACAATTCCTTTCTTTGCTGGCTACTTGTTGAGTGGGAATATTTGCTTTGTAGCTATTCCCCCATTGGTTCAGATAAGAGAAGAACTCTCCTAGATCTGGGAAACCTCTCAGCCATACCTCGGGTTGTTAGATTTCTTTGAATCGATTGTTGTTTCAAGTATATTTATCATATATATACTCTCCCAATATCATTCTACATTCAAGAGTTTTGGATATATATTTTCATAGAGTGATTATTCTTTAGTTTTATATATTTTAAATATTATTATCTTTCCTGAAACCTTTTAACAACTACACTCGTTATTGGCTTCCTATGGAATTGAGTAGGAATATTTTGTTATTGTTATTCAGAGATTGCTATAAGGATAAGCTTTTTCTATAATCTTCTGGCACAATTAAATCTATTTTACTATGTGGAGTGAGCTTCAAGAAATGTAAGCCTTAGCTAATTACCTTGTTATTGACCCGGAAATATTTTATGTAGCAATATATAGGACTTATTTTTTTAAAAACGGAATTTTATACCTGAAGCCATCTTACAAAGTCTATATAAACAAAAATTATGATATATTTTCCTGAACGATTAAATGTTCCTGGGCAAAAGTAATGATAACTTGTCTCAATTCTCTGTATATTTGGAAAAAAAGATACACATTTCTCTCAATATTTTCTATAGCTCAGAATGATATTTTTAAAAATAATATCCATATATGAAATCATTATTTATTACTCAAATTTTATGAATTACTAAAAGATATAAATCTATTCAAATTGTATGTTTGAATTATTCGAAAAAAAATCCACTTTAAATATATATGAAATGAGATATTATAGAATAGGTATAAATAAAGTATGTATAATTGAGATATTTTAATATATATATACATCAATTATATATTATATTTATTTTATATAAAATGCTTTTATAATATATAGAGTGAAATTTTATCAAACTTATATAGCAATATTTAATGATTATCACTAAAATTAATAATTTTATTTAGAAGAGGAGATATAAAAAGTATAATGTATTATTCAATAAAAACAATAGTTGAGGTTTAATAATTTAAAAGTCAGGATTCTGGACTTGATGAATAAAAAACGGAAGCAAATAAAACGTGACCTGGATAGAAAGTTAGCCTTTGGTTCAAAGGTCACATGGGCTCTATACAATAATATTTGTTAAATCATTTATTTATAACACCGTTGTAATCTCAGTTTATCGCCCGTCAAATATACCTCGTTCGTAATAAGATATCATATTCAGTTCATTCTGTAATAATATAAATACATTTCAGAATCTATATAGTCGCGTTAGTCGATGCATTGTTCTTGCAAACATAGAGATTTTGAACAATTTAATATTTATACCATATTTAAGTGTTTTTTTTTTTTTAGATAATCTTATCTATTTTACACTTTTGTATAACCAAATATTATAAAATATTGGAGTTAAAATAAATTTTATTTTTCAAATATTTCGAAGGATAGATCGCCACTCTTTATCACACACACATTTATTGAGTGTTGGTTTTACGATTCTAACTGAATCACCTCAACAGGTGAGTTGATCTTGTTATGGTATAATATGGATGCTTTTTCGAATTCCGATGTTTGGCTATTGTTTAGTAGATCACACACACAACAATGGGCATACACTAAAATTCTAAAATAGCATCCATATTATATATACCAGAAAATTCAAATATTTCTGATTAATTTTAGATATTTAGGCTTTTATAACAAAAGCATAAATAAACGCCACCTGATGATGGTGAATGCCTCCCAGAGGTCTGACGCAGGACAGTACCGGTGGGCTTGAATCAGGTCGCTGGACCCACAGGACTGTTGGGCTCAGATTGGATGTGGTGATGTGTGCAAGGCTAGTGTCACTGCTACATCTACGTCATGGCAGGATAAGGCTCGGCGCTTAAGTGACGTCTAACATTGATTTTTCAGAAACCCAGATGTGTAATCCATCTCCTCACTAGTTGGATGATGTGTAGAGCAGCCAGGCGCTGGCCGCTCTATCATGCGGTGGGCAATGCGGATGGTTGTCGTAAGAATGAAGTCCTCGTCCCGCTAAACACCACAACTTCTACGATGGCGCCAATGCGGAAGATCCCGCGCAGATTCTCGTCCGCTAGACGCCGGCAGATGTTGGACAAGGAGTCTACTACGCCAGTGCGCAGCACGTTGGGCGATTAAGGGAAGTGGAAGTACCCACAAATTCACTAACGAAGGCGTCAATCCACCGCGCAGGATCCTGAAGGTTAGGTGGACGTAGGAGGCCACAGGCCCCGATAAGGAAGATATCCAGGAGCTGGGGCGAGTCAGTGCGTGGTTATCCAGTCCAAGGATCTCGGTGACTGCCCTCCAGAACCCGGTGGGGTTCAGGACCCAGATTAAAGGAAGTGGAGTCACGCGCCGCACTCTACCAGCCAAGATTAAGCGCGGTAGCCATTTCGCAGCTCGGCCGGCACACTCTTCAGACACGAAAATCGAAGCTGAGTCCAGAGAGAGACAGGCAACGCTATGACGCCTCAGGGCACCAGGCGGTGTGCTTCGACCTCCAAATCAACTTTGCTAGATGGGACTTGTTCTTCTGGATGGTGTAGTCGTTGGCCAGATATCCATGAAGGTGGTGGACCAGCAATGAAAGTACTAACGGCTCTGGCCCGACCGACTAGAGAGATGCCGTGGGTGTAGGGGGCCCACCTTGATATGGCAACTTCAAGCCGTGCAAGATGTTGATCCTGGGCTAAAGATGACGTTCCCGGCGTTATTACGTAGCTGAGCACTCTCAGCTACTCCAATGACCATGAGATGCCAAGCGGGGCTTCGTTGCGGGAACACCATGCGCCGCACCATAGGACTTTTCTCTTTTAGTAGTTCCCTCTAATTCTCGAGGCCCGCAGGAAGTATTTGAAGATGGAATAACTACACCTTAATGTTTCTCACGACGGATGTCGTCGGCGTAGGCGAGAACATTCCCGGGGCCGACCGCTTGCTCAAGGCGCAACAGGAGAGGACCCTTAGCGAGGTTGAACAAGGCGGCGCTGAAGGCGCACTCCTACCTCATCCCATTAAGTAGATGGAAGGACCTTGCGTGTAGTCCTCCGGCTCGGGTCGCCGCTCCGGCATATAAGAGTAGGAACTACCCGATAAAATCCGTTGTTTTGCAGAGAAGCCATTAGGGACACCAGAAAGCCGCGGTCCAGGGTGTCGAAAAAAGCAGGTGCTTTCCCAAGGTGTCCATTAATCTTCATCTTGACATTTACTTGCAGAAATTCCCACTTTTTTGCTATCGGCTTCACCAAACTTATTCCCAAAACGATAAACAGTGGTTTTGGGCGAATTGAGAAATTTCACTATCTCTTGGGCTCCTTCCGCGCGCAGAGCAACGAAGATGGCTGCTCCAATTTCTAATTTTCAATTATTGGTTATCACTACTCTGCACACACGTGTATTGTTAATTTTACATAAAAATCGCTACGGAATGAAAGGTTAATCTTTATATAAAGTAATATTTGTCTTATGAACTGCGCCAAATTTATTTTCAATTTACCTGATATAACTGTATAATATACGTATTATATAAATAAAATATTTGGTGAATAAATCGTAATGTATTTACACCCCTGTAATGCCTTTCTAACTGAAAAGTCATCAACTCATCTAATCAACTGTTGTAGAGAGAGAAAAACAAATTTTATATTTTTGAGAATAAATATACCGATTATTTATCTGATATGCTGAACATGTATGTATTGATGGCATATATTTATATATTGATCATAATAAAATTGTTTTTTTTTTATGTTTCTCAATACTTATATAACATTCTATGATTGCACACATCACATAATATATATGTCATAATTTCCACTTATACTTACCGATATGTTACATGTGTTTAATTATATATATTATATTTCTCTATAATTATATTCATATTTATACATTAAAGTTTATAATTAGGTTTTATAACATGAGTGATTACTGAATATTTTGTACCTAAATGTATATTACATCATTCTATTAAATCACAAAAAAGAAAATAAACGCATGAAGCATAAGATGTGGCTTCCGATCAGACGGTAGTGCTGTGGTAAGTTATATTTTAAGGGAAAAATATATCGGTGACTTGGAGTTTCCAATTAGGGTTTTTATGTTTCCATCAAAATGATGACTTCAATAATTCAGCCTATATCTATAAATTTTGTTAAACATTTTTCTCTCTCTCTTTACAAAGGTTGGCGTTCAGCTAACTGGAATATCGGTGAAAAATATTTTTTTTTATCCAATATATGCCTTTTTAAAATATTAATATATAAATTATGGATTCATTTGAAATTATTAAATGAAATTCTGATGTTTTAACCATGCATTTAGAAGGAAGAATTGATATGCAAATGATTTGATAAACCTATTATTATTCTAAGTTATAAATTATTTATTGAAAGTTGTGTGTGGGAAATGAATCTATGTATACATTAATTCGTAGAGTACACAACAAAGACAATTACAACTTTGCTAGATTCGTAAAGGCGTAGAGAGAGCACGCTATTACCAGAGTGGAATGTTGGAGATAATAAATTTACAGCGAAATTTATCTGAGAGAGATAAAACTCATTTCACGTCAGACTAACAATTCAAATAGAATATCATCATCAAATTGGCGGGAAAAGCATTTGTCGTCTGGTCCTTCAGGACATCTGCTACATTTGCATACAATGACATTAATTCCTAGAAACTGTGTCCGCCATTTTAACCTACTTTGTTATCCCCGTCTGCTACATTTATCCCAATGTTGAACAATTTCTTGTTGAAATATATTTTGTTCAAAATTTATTTCCTATAATATTTATCTGTAATATGTTTTAAAATTCTTAATTTCATTTTCAGGTAAAAATAACACACATTAGAAAAAATTATTATTATACAATAAACATTTTTTTTTCAATATTCCTCTGATAAATTTTGTTTTCCCTCCAAAAAAAGTATTTTCAATAGAATTTACCCAGGTTATCAAATTATTTGTGATTATTATATGAGGACACAAATTTAGTTACAATTTACAATTTAATGGTTAGAAATTAAATTGGTTTAAAAATAAAAATAAAATTAAAGCACGAATTTCCTATTTCAAATGGAAAAAACTTTGCTGTATATTTTTCTGCATAGAATTTGCATTATCTAACTCTGTATATATAAGCAGTATCGTCCAATACAATATATGGTACAATGTTTAGGTAAGCAGCATGGCTGGTGGAAAGGAATAGATGCTTATTTTTGCAATACTCCTGATATGTTTAAGCTCGGTTATATAACTCTATTATTATTCTATTATAATATACGAGAGATTCCTGATTAAACAATGTTGTCGATGTGTTCTTTGATCCTTATTTATATAAATTGTTTCTTTTCTCTCTCATATTCTCACTCATATTAACATCTAGGTTATAGGAATATAGGTATTTGGCGAAGTTGTGAATGAGAGCTGTAATCATTCTTTTCAGAAGCTGCTATATAGAAAATAAAATTCCTATATGAGTGGTATAAGAAGGTTTTTGAGTAATTATCAACCAGTTTCTTCGAAAAGTAGTTATCGATGGAACACTGAAGAAAGAGGAAAGATAAGAGAACTTTACATCATGAAACCAAATATTAAATTCAGAATTTTTTCTATTTGATAAATTTGTGATTTTTAAAATTAAAAACGCTTTAAATCTTCAAAGTTGCTATTCATTTTCATATCGAGGTGAAAGATGAACATGATGGTATGTGATATCAATGTGAATAGACTATTCACCCTGCAATGAGTTTCTTTGGTTCACACATATGCGAACTTTCGAGTTAAAAACTTCTTTTCAGCGGATCACTATAGGTGAATTCGCTTATGATATTATGTCATATTATGGAATGGCATTAATATAAAAATAAATAATGAAAACATATATATAAACATATATTATCAATAACATCAGAGAGATCAGTTATGAAATTTCACATATAAAGAAAGAGTTTGAGTCAACTTATATTTGCAAATTATTCATCTGTAGGGATTCAACGAAATTTAGGTTTTAGGAAACTTAATCGGCACTCAGAGAAATAATGAATATGCTACATGATATTGTGAGAAATTTGGTGCTTTGGTGTAGATGTCAAAATAGATGCTTCTGTTAAATTTTGTCAGGAAGAGAAAAGTTTATTCCTCTCTCCATGTCAAATTTCTAAATATTTTTTTCAAGCCATCTTAGCGTCAATTCCAGTGAAAACTTCATAAGCCACGCACAGAAAGTTTCTTTCCCATTATTCGCTTCAGAAAAAAAAAAGACAATTACATCTCTGACTAGGCTTGATAAAAAGCTGTATATCCGAGGCAGAATCAATCAACCTAATAATAAAATCCACAGTGGCTTTTGTAAATCAAAATTTATTTTGACTAATAATCACGAGAGTAAATTTTATTTTTAGTTCAAAAATATTTCTTCCTCTTTATAAAGACACAGGCTTCATAATTAATATCACAAACATAGATCTTTCCCTTCTCCAAATTAATATTCTGAGTGAAGAAATTCAATTCAGTATTTCGAACCAAACGGATAGGTACATATACAATAGAAACATCTATAATTTCCTTCATCGATTATCAGTGGAACAAACTTGAACGGTATCTCGCCATTTTAGACGTATCAATTTTAAATACCCCTGAACAAAGTTTATTATAAGAAATACCTGACAACGCCGTCATCTTTGTAAATATATAAATCCAACAACCATAAAATATCACAATAGTTAAATTCCTGATCAAAAGATGCTTCGCCCATTGCTCTTTACCAAGCCTCAAAGAAACAGTAAAAAAGACTATCTACCGCAGCCTGAGAGGATGGAATTACCTAAATCATTTCATCTATAGGCGTAGCGTTAAGCATTTCAAGCCTTAACTCCAAAATGTAGGATTATTCAAAGTTCAGCTCAGGAGACAAAAATATGTGAGATTTGATGGTTCTTTCCTAAATTCGAATCTTTAATTGAGAAATAAATAATTTCTATACAAAATTCAAAATATATTCAACATTTAGTACAACGCATATAATGCTATGTGAGAAAATATAAATATTCATTATTTATGAGAAATATTTAAACTCTCCGGGACCTTTTTAGTCGAAATTATTTTAACTAAATCTCTGTGTCACTTTATAATTCTTGTGGAAAATCCATCAATATGTGAAATTAGGTAATCTACTCACAATAAAGATTTAGCCGTCGATTTTATAATATTTATAAAGGGAATTCCAAAGGATCAATATGGATATTGAATATATTCGATTTTTTGTGAATGTTTGTAAGTTTTATTGAATTTTAGGGGCATCTCTAAAATATTTGAGGAATAGCTATCAAAATTTCCTAATAAAATTTCATTTATTCAATTTAGTTCTATGAGAAAGAGCTTGAAAAAAATTCCATATCGTTGAAAAATGAATTTTCCAAGAATTTTGGGAAAGTTGGGATGGAAATTGGTGCCAAGGGTGTCCTCCATGGCTATCCCGAGAGTTGTCTATTAATCCCATTTATGTTTGGGCCCGTGGGAATATAAAGGACTTAGAGGGTCTTAGCGCATCCTCCCTACCTCATCTATTCCTGCTTGGACCGCGGGGATCTGTTTTATGGTCATCCTTCTTTTGTCTCTGCTTCATATTTACAAATAGCATTTTGTGGAGAAGTAAAATTTACTTTATAATATATATTAGTAGTCTCTTTTTCATGTGACTTATATATTTAGGAAGCTATCGGCCTTTGAATAACAAATATTTTCATTTTTTTCTAATATTCACCTCGACG
>CP092866.1:701972-729932 GCA_030710605.1 Cordylochernes scorpioides | reverse complement strand
TCGACGTGAGTCACCGCGGGTAATTCTATTCAATTCATCGACGTGAGTCACCGCGGGTTGCTTCTATCTATTATTTATATTATAAACATTACTTCTAGTATTCAATTATATTCATTGGATTAAATTTTTTAGAGGATAGGGAGAGTGAACGAGTAGCCTAAACCGTTCGTTTTGAAACCCACGATCTGGGATCCATTCCCGTATTGGGAAACTTTTTCTAATTAAATATATGTTCAATGGCCTTCGACTCTTGCAAAGTTCAGCCCCACTAGCGAGTGCAAGCAACCCAAAGGGAATAAGTGGACTTTTAAGTAGAAAAGTTGAACTGTTTTTTGACCTATGAAAACATTTGGTGCACTTACAGTAAAATTAGTCGCCAACTTCTACTCGCCATGATTATCATGTCCTGTACTACGTACAAAAGGAATAAGAAAATAAAATAAAAAACATTTAGAAAAAATTATACATAACGCTCTTTTCCTCTGTTTTTATCTTTATTTGAAGTATTTATTACGAATATAAAATTTATAATTAGAATTATTATAATATAAAAATAATTCGCAATATTCCAATTAATAGATATTTAGAAATATTATCCATATTTTATATCTATTTCAAGTATCGAGCTGCTTTCTACAAAGGTAAACATAGAGGGCACTTGCAGTAAAAGCAATCACTAACTACCTACAAAGGTATAACAGAGGGCGCACTTGCAGTAAAAGCATCCATAACTACCTACGGCGATTATCATGAGCGGTACTGCGAGTAAGGGGAATAATAACAAAATATTTCACATATTCCAATATTCCAATATTATGTAGGAAATATATTGATATAATCCTACTTATGGATTTATATTATCAATGGTCTTTTAACTATTAAAATGATGTATTTAATTATATTATAAAGGAAATAGAACTAAGTAAAAAATGTAAATGGGTTTATATTACTCAAAGTTAAACTTACAACAAACTCGCATCATTTGAAAGTAAACTCTCGAAAAAAAAACACTTTGAATTAAAATATACCGAGATATCTCTAGTAAATACTCAATAAAATTATGAATCACTAAATATTATTAATATAAATCTCAATTTCAAAAGATAAAATTAATCTCTAAAATATTTGAGCACAAAGTTACGAAGCTAGCTCGTTGTTAGTATATCTACGAGTAAAAAAATATTTTTCTGTTATTGATAATTTGTGAATATTTTCATCTATATTTTTATACGTTATGCTCATTTAAAGTCACAAATTTTATAAAATATTTATTTATGCTCAATGGTTATTGGAAGAGTATTTCAAACGGTATCTTATTGGAGGCTAGGTCGTGCTGCAGTAGCCTCCTTCTAGATGTGGGCTGTGGCCATATCCTCGAGCATCCACTTTAAAACCCAAAAACGACCTATTTTGACACAATCCGACCTCACATTAGCGACCACTCCAAGGTTCGACCAGAAGCAGCCGTAGTTATTGGGCGGCAGTTCGTGGAAGACAATTCATTCCTTCATGCACCGACCTGCTTCACGTTGATGCGCCTTTCATTCCGAAAGAAATTTTCGAAAAAATATATATCTATCTATAAAAATGAAATGCTGAATTGTTGTTTGCTACTTCTTCTTTCTCTCTTCCTCACCAAAAACAACTGAAAAATCATCAGATATATAATTTCATATTTAGATCAGGGTGTGTGTAGTATTATACACTGCGTGGACATTGAAAATGGAACACCAAGAAATAGTGGCCAGAAAATTATGCAAATTTCAGGGTAGACGCGCCTAACCGAGTTATGCAAATGATGTAAAATGCGCAGCTCTCGTGCGCACATGGAGTAAGATATAAGGGAAGGAACTTGCAGAAAGGACAGTATTCGTGTCGTTATTTCTTCAAGGAAAATCATTGTAGAAATTTGTTCTTGTGTCAAAAGACACGTGTAATAACAGAGAATGCCAGGTCATCGTAAACGGAGGCAGTTCAAGCAGACAGACGCTTTTACGAGGGGCATGGTGATCGGACTGAAAAGGGCAGGTTGGTCCATACGTCAAATCGCAGCTGATACACACCTTGGTGCGTCCACGGTGCACCGACTGTGGAGAAGATGGTTGGAACAAGGAAATGTGGCAATTTATAGGAATGTCGGTGCAACCAGAGTGACGTCAGCACGTGTGGATCGGCGTATCCTTCGACAAGCAGTGGCGGCCCCACAAGCCACTTGTACCGCCATCCTGCAACATGTGCAAGACACCCTAGATCATTCCATCTCGACCAGAACCATTTCCCGTCGATTGGTTGCTAATGGCTTGCACTCATGCCGTCCGCTAAGAAGACTGCCATTGACCCCACCGAATAGCGCCAACGTTTGGAATGGTGCCGGGCTAGATCGACGTGGATGACGGAATGGCACAGGGTCGTGTTCTCAGATGAGTCGCGTTTCTGCTTGTCCAGTGATAGTCGCCGTGTACGCGTGTGGCGTCGACGTGGAGAAAGGTCCAATCCGGCAGCAATTGTGGAACGCCCCACCGTGCGACAACGTGGAATCATGGTTTGGGGCGCAATCGCGTATGATTCCAGGTCACCTTTACTTCGTATTCAGGGCACTATGACGGCCCAACGATACGTTGATGATGTGCTGCGACCGGTGACCTCCCCTACCTTCAGGGGGTACCCAATGCCCTTTATCAGCAGGATAACGCCCGACCGCACACTGCTCGCATTAGCCAACAAGCTCTGCAAAATGTACAGATGCTTCCCTGGCCACCGTACTCTCCTGATCTCTCACCAATCGAGCACGTCTGGGACATCATTGGACGCCGTTTGCATGCCTTGCCACAGCCGCGTTCAGAAGACGAACTGTGGCAAATGGTTGAGAGGGAATGGAGAGCCATCCCTCAGGACGCCATCCGTACTCTGATTGACTCTCTACCTAGACGTGTTGCTGCGTGCATCGCCGTCCGCGGTGGTCCTACTTGCTACTAAGCCGACGCCGTTCTCGCTCTGTATTATGACTATCATTTTGAAATAAAGATCATTATTGTTCGTCCCTGTCTCTCTCTGTCTGCCGAGTTTCATCACTTTCTGGCCACTATTTCTTGGATGTTCCATTTTCAATGTCACGCAGTGTATAAGGATAGAGAATATTAAAGACTAATACAAATGATCTAAATAAAAAGCTATTATGTTGTTTTTGGACCATAATATAATGATAAAAAATAAGGATTTATCATCACAAACGCTGAAATAATCGGGCAAAGCCTGGTCATTCAGCTAGTTTTTCAAACATATATAATAAATGGTAGAGAAATTTGCAAACATATATATGCATATAACACATAAATAATTTGTAACTATCTTCGAACAATGAGTATGAAAAATAAATAGCAACGTCATATTATTATTTATCTATATTCAATTTATTCTATATGCAATAAAAATTTGAAGCAAATATTTTTTAACTTATCATTCAAATATTTATTTTATAATTTTATAATATTAATATGGCTGTTGCGCCTAATAAATTGATGGGTTAAAGCGGTCTGAAGGAAGTTTACAATAAACTTATACTCTGTGTGTATAGAACAATACTCTCGACGTTCTTAATCGATTCGAAATATTTCTGAGTGAAATTAGATGATTGTTTTATTCTGAGAACTTAGATATAACAAAAATAAGTTGATAAATAGGGTATGGAATATTTTAGATGTAACAGTATGCGCTGACTCACAGTAATTGGAATAAAGAAATTTGGAACGAAAATGTTTAACTGACGTTTTGAATTAAAGGAGCCTTTATGACCTATCCTGGTCATGAATTGTACGTATTTTTCCTGTTATATATTTTCAAATATAGATGTTAATCTCAACTAGTTGAGTTTTCTATAATTTCCACTAATAGCTATTTTGGGGCCACTCTAATAAAGTATATCTTTTATTTAACTCTAAATCTTTATAAAAAATTTGATTCGTGATTCAATTTGTTATATAATATTTGTTCAGACAAAATATATTCCGGAATAATTATTTAAATATCCTTCAATTAATTATTCAACATTTTTTACGCAATAACACAGAGATACATTATATTGGAGAAAGATATACAACTGTATATTAAAGGGCGAGGAAGGCTATGAAATAATAGCAGTGCGGAGGGAGCCATTAGAGACAAAAGAGGAAAATGTAATTATTTGCAGAAGAGGAAATTGAAGGTATCGGCTGCTGTGATTAGGCGGCCTTGGTGTTGCCAGTTGTTGTTTTGTTGGGCGACAGCTGGCAACCTTGCTAATTATCTAAACTTGGTTGCCCAACCATCCGTCTACATCTATATATGTAGATATGTCTTTGTCTAATTTTCGATATCCTTTCAAAATTATTTTGTTTTAACTCTCTCAATTATCCAAACATATGTTATACACCAATATATATGTAGATATGTCTTTGTCTAATTTTCGATATCCTTTCAAAATTATTTTGTTTTAACTCTCTCAATTATCCAAACATATGTATACACCAATATATATGTAGATATGTCTTTGTCTAATTTTCGATATCCTTTTCAAATTATTTTGTTTTAACTCTCTCAATTATCCAACTATGTATACACCAATATATATGTAGATATGTCTTTGTCTAATTTTCGATATCCTTTCAAAATTATTTTGTTTTAAATCTCTCAATTATCCAAACATATGTATACACCAATATATATGTAGATATGTCTTTGTCTTAATTTTCGATATCCGTTCAAAATTATTTTGTTCTAACTCTCTCAATTATCCAAACATATGTATACACCAATATATATGTAGATATGTCTTTGTCTAATTTTCGATACCCTTTCAAATTATTTTGTTCAAACTCTCTCAATTATCCAAACATATGTATACACCAATATATATGTAGATATGTCTATGTCTAATTTTCGATATCCTTTCAAAATTATTTGTTCTAACTCTCTCAATTATCCAAACATATGTATACACCAATATATATGTAGATATGTCTTTGTCTAATTTTCGATATCCTTTCAAAATTATTTTGTTCTAACTCTCTCAATTATCCAAACATATGTATACACCAATATATATGTAGATATGTCCTTGTCTAATTTTCGATATCCTTTCAAATTTATTTTGTTCTAACTCTCTCAATTATCCAAACATATGTATACACAAATATATATGTAGATATGTCTTTGTCTAATTTTCGATATCCTTTCAAATTTATTTTGTTCTAACTCTCTCAATTATCCAAACATATGTATACACCAATGTATATGTAGATATGTCCTTGTCTAATTTTCGATATCCTTTTAAATTTATTTTGCTCTAACACTCTCAATTATCCAAACATTTGCATAAACCAGTATATGTAAATATGTTGTAGTTTCCATATTCTCGATATATATGTCTAAATGTGAAGCTATCAACATTATAGGCGCTAATTTTTTGTTTCACTTTCTGGAATGCGAATTTACAAAACTCATTGAACATGATATATCGAGAGCTTTAATCGCCATTTTATTGGTCTATAAATTTATTATCGAAAATAAAATAATCAGTAGAAAAATATTCGCCACAGTACAAGCGCGCCATGTGTACCGAAACTTTAATTCATTTAAGCATGAAGGTCTAGAGTAAGAGAGATATTTTTATTTAAAATTAGAAATATTGCACTATTATATAATTTGAAATAGTTTGAAATATTTAAAAGCTGGAGCTTTGTTATTTGAGCGGTCAGCTAATTGCCTTTTTTTACCAGTGACATCTATGATGTATAAACATAAGATTTCAAGTAAAAGTGTCTCCTAAAATTACAACACAGAAATATTGAGAATATATTCAAAGCAATTTTTCTCTTATTTTAGGCGTTTACGATTTTATGAAACTCTGGACGTTGCGCTGCTGCAATAGAACTTTTGTTCATCATCCGGAAATCTTTCGAAATGTTTCGATTTCTCTGTTAAATATATAATTGTCTATATTGAACTTCACAACTCCCTCTTTATTTCAATACTCTCTTAAACGCTTAGTTTCATAAGAGATTCTCTTTCACAAAGCAGTTTCCCACTTTTTAAATCTTTGAAAAGTCAATCTCTATAACCTCCGTGACAAGAATCGCATTACATTGTATAAATATATTTTGAACCAATATATTGGATATATATTTCTATCAAAATAGGTGTATTGCCACATAGGTATTTTTTCCCATCGAGAAAGATTTTCAAACTTATAGCACAATATGAGAAAGAGGGAAACTAGTGTGGAAAGCAAATCCCTCCTAAAATATATCTATTACAAACATATACTATATATATATAATTTATTCACAATAATTTAAAAATATATATATATATAAGAAAATAAAACCATAAAGTAAGATCCCCTTTCAAATTCAAATGAAACAAACTTTACTGTGTCCCCCACTGCATAGAAAATACTGGGAGGGCTTAGGTAAACAGTTAGGAACACTCCCAGCGTTTTCCCACTGATGAGCCAAATTCTCCCAATCTCTTCATGCAGTAGACAGTAGAAGTTTGTTTAATTTGTGTGGATTTAAATGAAACACGCCCATTCTTCATGGTCCGATTTATTATGCATATATGACGCGTTGTGTTTCAATACTTGGTATGTCGGAATAAAACCTTTACACAATGTAGACAGGGTGGAGTCACGGGTCGAATAGTTGATATATGAATATGTGAATTATGTTAATCATGTAAATAGTATATTATGATAATCATCTCGATTACGTTTTATTTGCATATTCTGTTTACCCCACATAGGAATGTCCATATTGTTTTACCTATAAGTAAACTTTGACAGGATTCAAAGTAAATATTGATAGAGTCAATACTGTAGTACGTACATTAGTTAGGCTATCAGAATACAAATCGCGTACACTGGGTACATGGGTGATAAAAATATTTTTGACTATTCTTGGCTTCACACATACACTACTACAACTTTGATTTTATTGTTACAGATAGGTTAAAACCTTAAAACAACATGGATTTGGCAAACCCAGGTACAACCCGGTAATTGGTCTCAAGAATATAATAATATTAAAATTTTCTATTAATATAAAGGTAGGGATATATCCATTATATTATATACCATTCCTTTTTGAAGAATATTAAGAGTGTAGAGGTAAGGAATATATTTGATATCACAAAATATATTGCTGCAATGGTATTATAGAAATTTTCTAGGTAACCAAGATCAACCAGCGTTAATGTTGGCAGGAATAATTTTGTTGCGATTTTTTTAGAATTACTTATCGTCTGTTTACTTTCTTTTCTTGACCTACCACCCTCAGGTTGTTGACTAATTAACAAACTAATATATTATTGTGTAATATTGAAACTATTTATTCTCTGTTCAGACACTTTAGAAGGTTTTGTCCTTCATTAATGAGTCTTTATGCCTTATATGTATTGAAAAAATAATAAATTCAAATATTTTCTCTCTATGATTTTTTTCTTCAAACTTCATCGAATTTTTACCATAAAAATATTGAAAAATTATGAAATTATAAAAATGAAAAAATACATTTACTCAGAACAACGATGCACAATGTGGTTTTAAAAAGACATACTTTGTTGAATATATAATGAGAGAAAATACAATTGATTATAAAGCAATAAAGCATCACCTATATATAAAATCAAAACTATTATGTTTTTTTTTTAAGCGAGATGTTGGTATTAATTAAAATGATGAATAAAGAATATTAATAGCACAGAGAATTTTAAATACTTCCACAAATTGCTCTCCAAGCAACCCTCATTTAGGTGAAAAGATATTTTGTTTTTCTAGGCGACCTTTTTTTTTAGTTCCAGTATATTAATTGAACCCTGTCGAAGGATGAACTTCTCTCGACACGACTCAGATACCAGTACGAGCAAACAAACCCAAGCCATACCACAGGTTTTAAAAATGATAAAATATATTTATTAATATGTATTTAATTAATTATTATTTTTTTGTTTAGAATCCCCAACTATAGTTGAAGGAAGAAAATGTTTTGTGGCGTCTAAATTATGTGTTTTTTTTTTTTTGGACAAGCATTCCAATTTTGAGTTACCCAACCGCCTAGAATAAACACCGCCGTATAAAATAAAAAAGTAAATTTAAATATTTTATTTAATAGAATTTTTGGAAGCGCTTCTTTCAAATCCAATATTAAAGAAAATATACTTCAATATTATTTTCTCCGAAGAATTCGCAAAGTTTTGTTTACACAAAGCCTGAAAAAGTAATTTTTCTTATGCATTTAATTTTTTTTTTAAACCGACAATATAAAATTGGTTAGTAATATTGTGAATCAGAGTAATAAGCTTTGGTCAAATTTAAATAATTTATTCACACACAATTTTAATATATTTCAAACAAAATGGACATTTATTAATAAAGGAGCTATTTCTGAAAATATATTTTAAAAATTAAATTTGCTATTTTCGCTTGAAAAATTCTAATATATATTGCAAACTTTAAAAAAATATGTTATGTTGATATATTCTAAACGATACCTATTTCAAAATTGAATTGGTTTAGTCTTTTATTTTGAAATTTACTGATATCTTATAGATAAGGAGTATTTAATTGCACACAACGCGATATTAAATAAAATTCAGGATCACATAATAAAAATTTGCCTTTCCGCTGCTATAACTCCTTCCTCGCTACATCACTTCAATTATTCCCTTCAAATATTATTCACTTCGTAGAGATCGTTTCTAAAATATAAACCCTTAATTCATATCATACTCTGACGCAACAACAAAATAAAACATTTCATTAAAACATCTCATCTCGTTCAGAAGTTCAATAAAAGAAGCAAATAAAGATAAAGACATAAAAATATTAAACCTTACGTAATATATGTCTCTCTATTACCAATCACCACGAGCCTTCGAGCGATCGCTCTCCAACGGGAAAAATACAACTGAGCACAGAGATTTATAAATTATACTTACAGACACTTCGCCAGTTATATCAACCATACACTTCTAATCTTGTATTGGGCTGTGTATACATCGATCGTACATATTTATTCATCGGACAAATAAACCAGATGAGTTCTTGTAATACTTTGTCCTTTACGTTGATGGACATGTGAGAATGTCAATTTTGTCTTCTTCCCCTGTAGCCATGGACAATAAAAACACTATACGACTTCAGGTCTCTTATAACATCACCTCGTTAGTTTACGCAACAGTGGCAACGAAAATATACACATTTATTTTGATAAACAAGATTCATTTTATTTAAAAAATAAAAATAAAAATAGAAAGCAAAATAAGTATTTAGACATAACTGAGCGTTGTTGACCCTTATAGTGGCTATATTTAAAATTATTTATCATTTTATTCGATCTTTCTGTATGGAATTTCCTATTGACATTCGAATTAAATAAAAAATAACTTTACACAGGGTGAATAATCTTCGCTATTGTTTGGTCAAATCTTATCAAGCCAGTGGGTGAAGGCCATTCTACTCTGGATTTTTCTAAAGGTGGGATAGACAAATACTCGGAGAATTAGACTTGCTTATGTTTAAAAATGCCAATCTAATATTTAAAAGTTAATTTCACGGTGTCCGCATTTAGCTGTCAATAGAAACCCGTAAAGAGGACAGCGTAGAATATATCCAGAGTTAGTTCAACAGACATCAGTTGGATTTGTACATCGCACACAGCAATGGAGGTAATGCTCTCGTGACGTAGCTTTATATGGTGTGTGAGGATCGACGATTGAATATACTTACAATAAACTGATAAAATGTTTTATCAATTATTATCGAAAATATTTATTTCTATTATATTATAATAGTTAAATCCTTAAATGTCATACAATTAATATATTTCTTTTTATTATTATCATCCCTAGTAAACGTGTTACACGCCATGATAATCAGTTGGCGACTGTTTTTACTGAAGAGATCACATGTTTACACATTAGACCTTTGCAATTACAGGTGTTGCAGAGCTCCGATTGGTTACTTGCCTCCGCTGGTGGGTTGGACTTTTGAAGAATTGAGACCATTGGAGCATTTTTAAAATTCAAAAATTAAAAATTGTCTAATGCAGTATTCGGGTCCGGCTTAAAATATAATATTTTATGTAAAAGGATATTAATGCTATTCACATTTACAATAACCAATGTGACCTATGTTAGAGAAAATCACACACAACCTAAGTACGTTTTTATATCTCGTAAATAGTAGTCTTAAGTAAATTATCACAATTGAAGGTGCTTGTAAAAACAACTTATGGAAATGTACATTCCAATTCTATCATACTATCAAAGACTACTTTCCGACCATTTTACTCCTAATTTTATTAATAAGCCACAGAATTCAAAATGCGGGGACTGGTTATTATACAACCCAACCGATTTGTTATTCTAACTTTTAAAATTTGCAACTTTGGCGAATTTAATTAAATTATCAATTAAGTTGAGCCACATGGAAATTCAAATATTAACGGCGACTTGAAATAAAAATGGCCGAATTTAGAGTAATGTTAGAGCTTAGGTCATGGAGAGATCTGTTAGTTCTCTAGAGATTTTTAATTATTTGACCAGTGAGCCATATATTGTTCAATGGAACGTATCACAAATTCATTTTTTTTTAATTGAAATAATTGTGAGCATCAGACATTATTTATTCAAAAAATATTTTTTTCTTTCAAAAAATATATTAACTATTTTTTTTTATCAGACACACAACACAAATACCAGAAAAATAATTGATATAAACAACATTGTGGGGGATAACGGAACTTCTATAGTTTAGGAATAAATAACTTAATTAGTGAATACTTATAGGAAATACAAAGGATATATTAATAAGCTGCGTGTATACAGCAATTTATAATTATTATATTATTTTCTAAGAAATTTTACATGATCGATAAAAAAAACTTTAAAGAAAAAGTCACAATGGTTTCCAAAATAATCCGAAGAATATTTCAGAAGATGGCGTTAATGAACAAATTATGCGGTAAAAAAACGAGAATAAGGGAGTTCCGAAGTAGAAAGGTGTTAAAATGGTGGCAGAAATTTTAAAATCAAACGATGGATAGCAGGTCTGGTCTGCAGCAGATAAAACTGGTGAATAATATACCAGTCGACAGCCTGCCCTTAATCTTCTGGCCAAAATATCGCCCCACTAACATAAATATACTCGCTTTTTAAAAAATAAAAAATCAGGTTCGAGAAATATTTTGTAATTTCTTCCAACTTATAAAAATAAACGTGATAAACTGAATAAATCTGGTTTAAATCATTTTTATTGATTTTTCTTGTTTGTCGTTGAACGAGTAGTTTGTAAAATATTTACTGTGAGAATTATTATTTATTATAGTTATAAAATATCTAATATTTATTTAAGAAGCCCAAAATATCCGAGTATCTAATTTCATATTCAAATGTGTGTGATATACAGAGCATTTATTCTAGAAATAAATTATTGATGTGAAAATAACATATTTTAAATAATTACAATTTTATATAAAATTTGTTAATTAGATATTGTAAATTTACATCTAAATTTATAAAAAATAATTTAATTTTTCAAGAGTTTAAGTCTATTGGTCAATTTAAATATATTATATTCCAACATTCTACGTATGTAACTTAAATTGATATCCTATCTACTGTTATTTATTTAATAACCATTTGCGCTATTTTTTAAGTTCACTATTTAAATTGAAATAAAATGGGACTTTATAATTCCTTTCAGATATAAAAGTGAAAATTACCGGAACATAGAAACAGATAAAACCGGGAAATGAATTATTCTCTGCAAATCTACTTCGAATTATTACCCATGCTGCTCAGTCATCAGAGGTTTTGGTAAGTTACTCATATAATAATTGATCTTTTTCTGATTTTTAATATTTTTGGAAGAAGAAGCTGAGTTACAGAAAGGGTTGCCATCCTATGACAATATAAAATGTCTCTATGGCATGATGGCAGAATGAACTTAAGATAAGGACATTCTATTTTGGAATATTAATCCAGGTGCATGTTTTTTTTTAGAGGGAGATAACTGAATTTCCAATTTATCTTATTTTCATTGTTTTAGCAGACAAATTAAGTTGATACCTTCTTTTGTAAGATTATTACTCGAAATTATTGAATTTATTATTTGATATTAATTAATATGATTGAATTAGGACTCTCTCATGTATATATAAAGTTTAATTTATAAATATACTAGCCGAATGACTCGGGCAACGCCCGGGTTTTACCCGATTAAATGTTTTTATTCAAATACTATTCGTATCAATTATAAATTGGCGCCGTGAATATCACCCTTGTGAAAGTCCTGTTCCAAACTTTGTGTGTTTTTAAAATATAAAAATAAAAATGTAAATTTTCAGAACGATATTTGAAATTTCTATAATTTTTTTAGATTTCAAAATACTATTCGTTACAATTATAAATTGGGCGCCGTGAATGTCACTCTTGGGAATCGTCCCGTTCCAAACTTTGTGTCGTTCAGATTTTTCTTGCAGCGCATTCACGCAGCGCAAATTTGAAAATAACTTGAATATTATTCGGGATAGAGACCTGAAATGTTCACTATAAGTTTTTCGGGATTCTACTATATATACTGTTAAATATTCAGTCAGATTAGATATGTATTGTGGACTCTATAGCTGACATACATATATACACTGACCTTTATATATATATAGGGATGTTTCACACAAAATTGAAACACCAGGAGTAGTACTCCAAATGTGATCCAATAGCAGGGGATTAATTATGAATGTAAGTGCTGTAAATTATATATTCATCATGGCTAGATTATTTAGTGCCTTTGAACATCAAATAATATGTATATATATCTGATAATTACATGAAAATTCAGGGCGGGTGAAATATTTGTTAACCTCCAGAATATGTGGAATTTATAATGTATATTTGATAATTATTTATAATAATTTAAATCAATCAATCGGAGATAAAAAAATAGAAAATAATGATGTTTGTAGATAATTCATTTTTTTATGATAAATTATTTGCTTCAAAGAAAATAATTGAACAAAATATGGCTATTTAAATTGTATCTCTAAATATGTCTGTGACATCAAAAACATACTAATTAGGTTTGAGTTTTAAAAATATTAAAGGCATTTAATTAATACTGGTAAACCTTAAATATCATTATGAATTAAAATTAAGATGAAATTAAATTGTTAAGATATATTAAAATTAACTTTTAAATTTTTATATATTTTAACACTATTAAAAAATAAAGGACTTATTGCATTAATATATGAATTCAAACATAAAAAGGGGTTCTTTAAAAAATAATTCCCAAAATGAACAAGTATACAACACACATCAAATGATTCAAATGGTAACTTTTAGTTAAAAAATTGAGTAAAAAATACCAGAATATCTTAAATAATGTTCCATAAATATTTCAAGAAAATAAAGTTAAATCCTTAAAAGCATACAAGAAAAATAAGAATTAAAGCTTCTTTGAGAAATACCTCAAAGATGTAATTTTCTCAAATAAATATAAAAACTTTTCAGGGAAAAAGACACATTGAGAGAATATAATTTTTTTCTATTTTCTCAGTAAGAAAAACATCTCAAAAATGGATGGAGAGCCTGTTTTCTCTATATTTATGGGATTTTTATAATCGGCAGCTAGTATATATTTTATTCTAACCTCACTTATACAGAAGGTATAATTAGGATCAGAGAGTAACCGAACCGAATTTTTGAAATAAAATATCAAATTGATTCTGAACAACAGAAATAAATTTTATTTTAAGAATAAACATTGATATTGAAGCAAAACGTCCCTAATAAACCTGCCCACATCAATACCGTGGTAAGCTAGAGCTTAGTTCTATGGCTTACGCTGAATTTTGGAGTTTCATAATGGAGAAGAAATCACACATGGAGAAAATTGTGTGACATTGAGTAAATCTATCACGGTGACGTTGAATTTGATGAAGGAAGTTTTTGGAGATTACAAATTGTCGGGACGTTAGGTATTATCGTCCATGAATAAAGATCAGTTCCTCTGAAATTATTGCAAGAAATATTTGTAGTCAACAGAACCTTTATGGTCTGCATTGAATATATCGTAACTGATCGCAATATCGTAGGTTATTCTTCAAAATAATATGAGCAAATGTGTAAGCATTATTAAATAAAAACAAACGATGGTGGTTGGTAAAAAAGGTTCTTAAACCAAATTTCTTGAGGGAGAGGGCTATTGATTGATTTTCAAAGGAATAACGTATAATACAGGTGTTACGGTTTACTACGGGCTGAGTGTGTTTGGAAGGGTTGAAACTATGTCTAAGTATGAAGGGAAGTGGATAGCCACTTGCTGTTAGATTACTGATGATGGTTGTCTTTTCTAATTTTTTGAAGGCTGGGGTGGAGCAGTGTGTATGTATTCTTTTCGTGAGTGTTCTGACGACTGTGAGTTTGTGGCCTATTGGGTTATATGAATCAAAAAGGAGATAGGATGGTTTTATGGAATTTTTGTAATAAACTGTTGTGTGGTATGATTCATCAGTTTTGATAAAAAAGAATGTCCAAATATGGCAAAACTTTGTGGGACTCATGTTCTATTGTGAAAGTGAGGCGTGTATGGTAAGAGTTTAGGGTTTCCAACACCAATAGGACCAAACATTCCAACATTGCGGCAGAGCTCGTCATGAGCGCCATTGACAGCTGGATTTTGGAACAGAAAACATCTCCGAATAGAAGTTTGAAAAGGTACCTGGACGACATTTTTTTGCATATGTCACAAGGATGACGTCCCTATTGGTGTTGGAAACCCTAAACTCTTTACCATACACGCCTCACTTTCACAATAGAACATGAGTCCCACAAAGTTTTGCCATATTTGGACATTCTTTTTATCAAAACTGATGAATCATACCACACAACAGTTTATTACAAAAAATTCCATAAAACCATCCTATCTCCTTTTTGATTCATATAACCAATAGGCCACAAACTCACAGTCGTCAGAACACTCACGAAAAGAATACATACACACTGCTCCACCCCAGCCTTCAAAAAATTAGAAAAGACAACCTATCATCAGTAATCTAACAGCAAGTGGCTATCCACTTCCCTTCATACTTAGACATAGTTTCAACCCTTCCAAACACACTCAGCCCGTAGTAAACCGTAACACCTGTATTATACCGTTATTCCTTTGAAAATCAATCAATAGCCCTCTCCCTCAAGAAATTTGGTTTAAGAACCTTTTTTACCAACCACCATCGTTTGTTTTATTTAATAATGCTTACACATTTGCTCATATTATTTTGAAGAATAACCTACGATATTGCGATCAGTTACGATATATTCAATGCAGACCATAAAGGTTCTGTTGACTACAAATATTTCTTGCAATAATTTCAGAGGAACTGATCTTTATTCATGGGACGATAATACCTAACGTCCCGACAATTTGTAATCTCCAAAAACTTCCTTCATCAAATTCAACGTCACCGTGATAGATTTACTCAATGTCACACAATTTTCTCCATGTGTGATTTCTTCTCCATTATGAAAACTCCAAAATTCAGCGGTAAGCCATAGAACTAAGCTCTAGCTTACCACGGTATTGATGTGGGCAGGTTTATTAGGGACGTTTGCTTCAATATCAATGTTTATTCTTAAAATAAAATTTATTTCTGTTGTTCAGAATCAATTTGATATTTTATTTCAAAAATTCGGTTCGGTTACTCTCTGATCCTAATTATACCTTCTGTATAAGTGAGGTTAGAATAAAATATATACTAGCTGCCGATTATAAAAATCCCATAAATATAGAGAAAACAGGCTCTCCATCCATTTTTGAGATGTTTTTCTTACTGAGAAAATAGAAAAAAATTATATTCTCTCAATGTGTCTTTTTCCCTGAAAAGTTTTTATATTTATTTGAGAAAATTACATCTTTGAGGTATTTCTCAAAGAAGCTTTAATTCTTATTTTTCTTGTATGCTTTTAAGGATTTAACTTTATTTTCTTGAAATATTTATGGAACATTATTTAAGATATTCTGGTATTTTTACTCAATTTTTTAACTAAAAGTTACCATTTGAATCATTTGATGTGTGTTGTATACTTGTTCATTTTGGGAATTATTTTTTAAAGAACCCCTTTTTATGTTTGAATTCATATATTATTGCAATAAGTCCTTTATTTTTTAATAGTGTTAAAATATATAAAAATTTAAAAGTTAATTTTAATATATCTTAACAATTTAATTTCATCTTAATTTTAATTCATAATGATATTTAAGGTTTACCAGTATTAATTAAATGCCTTTAATATTTTTAAAACTCAAACCTAATTAGTATGTTTTTGATGTCCACAGACATATTTAGAGATACAATTTAAATAGCCATATTTTGTTCAATTATTTTCTTTGAAGCAAATAATTTTATCATAAAAAAATGAATTATCTACAAACATCATTATTTTCTATTTTTTATCTCCGATTGATTGATTTAAATTATTATAAATAATTATCAAATATACATTATAAATCTCCACATATTCTGGAGGTTAACAAATATTTCACCCCGCCCTGAATTTTCATGTAATTATCAGATATATATACATATTATTGATGTTCAAAGGCACTAAATAATCTAGCCATGATGAATATATAATTTACAGCACTTACATTCATAATTAATCCCCTGCTATTGGATCACATTTGAGTACTACTCCTGGTGTTTCAATTTTGTGTGAAACATCCCTATATATATATAAAGGTCAGTGTATATATGTATGTCAGCTATAGAGTCCACAATACATATATAATCTGACTGAATATTTAACAGTATATATAGTAGAATCCCGAAAAACTTATAGTGAACATTTCAGGTCTCTATCCCGAATAATATTCAAGTTATTTTCAAATTTGCGCTGCGTGAATGCGCTGCAAGAAAAATCTGAACGACACAAAGTTTGGAACGGGACGATTCCCAAGAGTGACATTCACGGCGCCAATTTATAATTGTAACGAATAGTATTTTGAAATCTAAAAAAATTATAGAAATTTCAAATATCGTCTCTGAAAATTTACATTTTTATTTTTATATTTTAAAAACACACAAAGTTTGGAACAGGACTTTCACAAGGGTGATATTCACGGCGCCCAAATTTATAATTGATACGAATAGTATTTGAATAAAAACATTTAATCGGGTAAAACCCGGGCGTTGCCCGAGTCATTCGGCTAGTATATTTATAAATTAAACTTTATATATACATGAGAGAGTCTAATTCAATCATATTAATTAATATCAAATAATAAATTCAATAATTTCGAGTAATAATCTTACAAAAGAAGGTATCAACTTAATTTGTCTGCTAAAACAATGAAAATAAGATAAATTGGAAATTCAGTTATCTCCCTCTAAAAAAAAACATGCACCTTGATTAATATTCCAAAATAGAATGTCCTTATCTTAAGTTCATTCTGCCATCATGCCATAGAGACATTTTATATTGTCATAGGATGGCAACCTTTCTGTAACTCAGCTTCTTCTTCCAAAAATATTAAAAATCAGAAAAAGATCAATTATTATATGAGTAACTTACCAAAACCTCTGATGACTGAGCAGCATGGGTAATACTTCGAAGTAGATTTGCAGAGAATAATTCATTTCCCGGTTTTATCTGTTTCTATGTTCCGGTAATTTTCACTTTTATATCTGAAAGAATTATAAAGTCCCATTTTATTCAATTTAAATAGTGAACTTAAAAAATAGCGCAAATGGTTTATTAAATAAATAACAGTAGATAGGATATCAATTTAAGTTACATACGTAGAATGTTGGAATATATATATTTAAATTGACCAATAGACTTAAAAACTCTTGAAAATTAAATTATTTTTTATAAATTTAGATGTAAATTTACAATATCTAATTAACAAATTTTATATAAAATTGTAATTATTTAAAATATGTTATTTTCACATCAATAATTTATTTCTAGAATAAATGCTCTGTATATCACACACATTTTGAATATGAAATTAGATACTCGGATATTTTGGGCTTCTTAAATAAATATTAGATATTTTATAACTATAATAAATAATAATTCTCACAGTAAATATTTTACAAACTACTCGTTCAACGACAAACAAGAAAAATCAATAAAAATGATTTAAACCAGATTTATTCAGTTTATCACGTTTTATTTTTATAAGTTGGAAGAAATTACAAAATATTTCTCGAACCTGATTTTTTATTTTTTTAAAAAGCGAGTAATATTTATGTTAGTGGGGCGATATTTTGGCCAGAAGATTAAGGCAGGCTGTCGACTGGTATATTATTCACCAGTTTATCTGCTGCAGACCAGACCTGCTATCCATCGTTTGATTTTAAAATTTCTGCCACCATTTTAACACCTTTCTACTTCGGAACTCCCTTATTCTCGTTTTTTTACCGCATAATTTGTTCATTAACGCCATCTTCTGAAATATTCTTCGGATTATTTTGTAAACCATTGTGATTTTTTCTTAAAGTTTTTTTTATCGATCATGTAAAATTTCTTAGAAAATAATATAATAATTATAAATTGCTGTATACACGCAGCTTATTAATATATCCTTTGTATTTCCTAAAAGTATTCACTGAATAAGTTATTTATTCCAAAACTATAGAAGTTCCGTTATCCCCCACAATGTTGTTTATATCAATTATTTTTCTGGTATTTGTGTTGTGTGTCTGATAAAAATAAAATAGTTAATATATTTTTTGAAAGAAAAAAATATTTTTTGAATAAATAATGTCTGAACCTCACAATTATTTCAATTAAAAAAAAAAAGGATAAATTTGTGATACGTTCCATTGAACAATATATGGCTCACTGGTCAAATAATTAAAAATCTCTAGAGAACTAACAGATCTCTCCATGACCTAAGCTCTAACATTACTCTAAATTCGGCCATTTTTATTTCAAGTCGCCGTTAATATTTGAATTTCCATGTGGCTCAACTTAATTGATAATTTAATTAAATTCGCCAAAGTTGCAAATTTTTAAAAGTTAGAATAACAAATCGGTTGGGTTGTATAATAACCAGGCCCCGCATTTTGAATTCTGTGGCTTATTAATAAAATTTGGAGTAAAATGGTCGGAGAGTAGTCTTTGATAGTATGATAGAATTGGTATGTACATTTTCATAAGTTGTTTTTACAAACACCTTCAATTGTGATAATTTACTTAAGACTACTATTTACGAGATATAAAAACGTACTTAGGTTGTGTGTGATTTTCTCTAACATAGGTCACATTGGTTATTGTAAATGTGAATAGCATTAATATCCTTTTACATAAAATATTATATTTTTAAGCCGGACCCGAATAACTGCATTAGACAATTTTTATTTTTGAATTTTAAAAATGCTCCAATGGTCTTCAATTCTTTCAAAAGTCCAACCCCACCAGCGGAGGCAAGTAACCAATCGGAGCTCTGCAACACCTGTAATTGCAAAGGTCTAATGTGTAAACATGTGATCTCTTCAGTAAAAACAGTCGCCAACTGATTATCATGGCGTGTAACACGTTTACTAGGGATGATAATAATAAAAAGAAATATATTAATTGTATGACATTTAAGGATTTAACTATTATAATATAATAGAAATAAATATTTTCGATAATAATTGATAAAACATTTTATCAGTTTATTGTAAGTATATTCAATCGTCGATCCTCACACACCATATAAAGCTACGTCACGAGAGCATTACCTCCATTGCTGTGTGCGATTGTAACAAATCCAACTGATGTCTGTTGAACTAACTCTGGATATATTCTACGCTGTCTCTTTACCGGGTTTCTATTGACAGCTAAATGCGGACACCGTGAAATTAACTTTTAAATATTAGATTGGCATTTTTAAACATAAGCAAGTCTAATTCTCCCGAGTATTTGTCTATCCCACCTTTAGAAAAATCCAGAGTAGAATGGCCTTCACCCACTGGCTTGATAAGATTTGACCAAACAATAGCGAAGATTATTCACCCTGTGTAAAGTTATTTTTTATTTAATTCGAATGTCAATAGGAAATTCCATACAGAAAGATCGAATAAAATGATAAATAATTTTAAATATAGCCACTATAAGGGTCAACAACGCTCATTTATGTCTAAATACTTATTTTGCTTTCTATTTTTATTTTTATTTTTTAAATAAAATGAATCTTGTTTATCAAAATAAATGTGTATATTTTCGTTGCCACTGTTGCGTAAACTAACGAGGTGATGTTATAAGAGACCTGAAGTCGTATAGTGTTTTTATTGTCCATGGCTACAGGG
The DNA here is from genome assembly GCA_030710605.1 of Cordylochernes scorpioides. Lineage (NCBI taxonomy): Eukaryota > Metazoa > Arthropoda > Arachnida > Pseudoscorpiones > Chernetidae > Cordylochernes > Cordylochernes scorpioides. The sequence goes on along the minus strand of CP092866.1, from coordinate 709,599 downwards.
GAAGAAGACAAAATTGACATTCTCACATGTCCATCAACGTAAAGGACAAAGTATTACAAGAACTCATCTGGTTATTTGTCCGATGAATAAATATGTACGATCGATGTATACACAGCCCAATACAAGATTAGAAGTGTATGGTTGATATAACTGGCGAAGTGTCTGTAAGTATAATTTATAAATCTCTGTGCTCAGTTGTAATTTTCCCGTTGGAGAGCGATCGCTCGAAGGCTCGTGGTGATTGGTAATAGAGAGACATATATTACGTAAGGTTTTAATATTTTTATGTCTTTATCATTATTTGCTTCTTTTATTTGAACTTCTGAACGAGATGAGATGTTTTAATGAAATGTTTTATTTTGTTGTTGCGTCAGAGTATGATATAAATTAAGGATTTATATTCTAGCAACGATCTCTACGATGGGAATAATATTTGAAGGGAATAATTGAAGTGATGTAGCGAGGAAGGAGTTATAGACAGCGAAAAGGCAAATTTTTATTATGTGATCCTGAATTTTATTTAATATCGCGTTGTGTGCAATTAAATCTACTCCTTATCTATAAGATATCAGTAAATTTCAAAATAAAAGACTAAACCAATTCAATTTTGAAATAGGTATCGTTTAGAATATATCAACATAACATATTTTTTTAAGTTTGCAATATATATTAGAATTTTTCAAGCGAAAATAGCAAATTTAATTTTTAAAATATATTTTCAGAAATAGCTCCTTTATATAATAAATGTCCATTTTGTTTGAAATATATTAAAATTGTGTGTGAATAAATTATTTAAATTTGACCAAAGCTTATTACTCTGATTCACAATATTACTAACCAATTTCATATTGTCGGTTTAAAAAAAAATTAAATGCATAAGAAAAATTACTTTTTCAGGCTTTGTGTAAACAAAAACTTTGCGAATTCTTCGGAGAAAATAATATTGAAGTATATTTTCTTTAATATTGGATTTGAAAAAAAGCGCTTCCAAAAATTCTATTAAATAAAATATTTAAATTTACTTTTTTATTTTTATACGGCGGTGTTTATTCTAGGCGGCTGGGTAACTCAAAATTGGAATGCTTGTTCCAAAAAAAAAAAAAAAAACACATAATTTAGACGCCACAAAACATTTTCTTCCTTCAACTATAGTTGGGGGTTCTAAACAAAAAAATAATAATTAATTAAATACATATTAATAAAATATATTTTATCATTTTCTAAAACCTGTGGTATGGCTTGGGTTTGTTTGCTCGTACTGGTATCTGAGTCGTGTCGAGAGAAGTTCATCTTTCGACAGGGTTGAACTAATATACTGGAACTAAAAAAAAAAGGTCGCCTCAGAAAAACAAAATATATATTCACCTAAATGAGGGTTGCTTGGAGAGCAATTTGTGGAAGTATTTAGAAATTCTCTGTGCTATTATATATTCTTTATTCATCATTTTAATTAATACCAACATCTCGCTCAAAAAGAAAAACATAATAGTTTTGATTTTATATATAGGTGATGCTTTATTGCTTTATAATCAATTGTATTTTCTCTCATTATATATTCAACAAAAGTATGTCTTTTTAAAACCACATTGTGCATAGTTGTTCTGAGTAAATGTATTTTTTCATTTTTATAATTTCATAATTTTTCAATATTTTTATGGTAAAAATTCGATGAAGTTTGAAGAAAAAAATCATAGAGAGAAAATATTTGAATTTATTATTTTTTCAATACATAAAGGCATAAAGACTCATTAATGAAGGACAAAATCTTCTAAAGTGTCTGAACAGAGAATAAATAGTTTCAATATTACACAATAATATATTAGTTTGTTAATTAGTCAACAACCTAAGGGTGGTAGGTCAAGAAAAGAAAGTAAACAGACAATAAGTAATTCTAAAAAAATCGCAACAAAATTATTCCTGCCAACATTAACGCTGGTTGATCTTGGTTACCTAGAATCATTTCTAGGAATACCATTGCAGCAATATATTTTGTGATATCAAATATATTCCTTACCTCTACACTCTTAATATTCTTAAATAAGGAATGGTATATAATATAATGGATATATCCCTACCTTTATATTAATAGAAAATTTTAATATTATTATATTCTTGAGACCAATTACCGGGTTGTACCTGGGTTTGCCAAATCCATGTTGTTTTAAGGTTTTAACCTATCTGTAACAATAAAATCAAAGTTGTAGTAGTGTATGTGTGAAGCCAAGAATAGTCAAAAATATTTTTATCACCCATGTACCCAGTGTACGCGATTTGTATTCTGATAGCCTAACTAATGTACGTACTACAGTATTGACTCTATCAATATTTACTTTGAATCCTGTCAAAGTTACTTATAGGTAAAACAATATGGACATTCCTATGTGGGGATAAACAGAATATGCAAATAAAACGTAATCGAGATGATTATCATAATATACTATTTACATGATTAACATAATTCACATATTCATATATCAACTATTCGACCGTGACTCCACCCTGTCTACATTGTGTAAAGTTTTATTCCGACATACCAAGTATTGAACACAACGCGTCATATATGCATAATAAATCGGACCATGAAGAATGGGCGTGTTTCATTTAAATCCACACAAATTAAACAAACTTCTACTGTCTACTGCATGAGAGAATTGGGAGAATTTGGCTCATCAGTGGGAAAACGCTGGGAGGGTTCCTAACTGTTTACCTAAGCCCTCCCAGTATTTTTTCATGCAGTGGGGGACACAGTAAAGTTTGTTTCATTTGAATTTGAAAGGGGATTCTTACTTTATGGTTTTATTTCTTATATATATATATATTTTTAAATTATTGTGAATAAATATATATATATATATATGTTTGTAATAGATATATTTTAGGAGGGATTTGCTTTCACAGTTTCCCTCTTTCTCATATTGTGCTATAAGTTGAAAATCTTTCTCGATGGGAAAAAATACCTATGTGGCAATACACCTATTTTGATAGAAATATATATCCAATATATTGGTTCAAAATATATTTATACAATTGTATGCGATTCTTGTCACGGAGGTTATAGAGATGACTTTTCAAAGATTTAAAAAGTGGGAAACTGCTTTGTGAAAGAGAATCTTCTTATGAACTAAGCGTTTAAGAGAGTATTGAAATAAAGAGGGAGTTGTGAAGTTCAATATAGACAATTATATATTTAACAGAGAAATCGAAACATTTCGAAAGATTTCCGGATGATGAACAAAAGTTCTATTGCAGCAGCGCAACGTCCAGAGTTTCATAAAATCGTAAACGCCTAAAATAAGAGAAAAATTGCTTTGAATATATTCTCAATATTTCTGTGTTGTAATTTTAGGAGACACTTTTACTTGAAATCTTATGTTTATACATCATAGATGTCACTGGTAAAAAAAGGCAATTAGCTGACCGCTCAAATAACAAAGCTCCAGCTTTTAAATATTTCAAACTATTTCAAATTATTTAATAGTGCTAATATTTCTAATTTTAAATAAAAAATATCTCTCTTACTCTAGACCTTCATGCTTAAATGAATTAAAGTTTCGGGTACACATGGCGCGCTTGTACTGTGCGAATATTTTTTCTACTGATTATTTTATTTTCGATAATAAATTTATAGACCAATAAAATGGCGATTAAAGCCTCTCGATATATCATGTTCAATGAGTTTTGTAATTCGCATTCCAGAAAGTGAAACAAAATAATTAGCGCCTATAATGTTGATAGCTTCACATTTAGACATATATATCGAGAAAATATGGAAACTACAACATATTTACATATACTGGTTTATGCAAATGTTTGGATAATTGAGAGTGTTAGAGCAAAATAAATTTAAAAGGATATCGAAAATTAGACAAGGACATATCTACATATACATTGGTGTATACATATGTTTGGATAATTGAGAGAGTTAGAACAAAATAAATTTGAAAGGATATCGAAAATTAGACAAAGACATATCTACATATATATTTGTGTATACATATGTTTGGATAATTGAGAGAGTTAGAACAAAATAAATTTGAAAGGATATCGAAAATTAGACAAGGACATATCTACATATATATTGGTGTATACATATGTTTGGATAATTGAGAGAGTTAGAACAAAATAATTTTGAAAGGATATCGAAAATTAGACAAAGACATATCTACATATATATTGGTGTATACATATGTTTGGATAATTGAGAGAGTTAGAACAAAATAATTTTGAAAGGATATCGAAAATTAGACATAGACATATCTACATATATATTGGTGTATACATATGTTTGGATAATTGAGAGAGTTTGAACAAAATAATTTTGAAAGGGTATCGAAAATTAGACAAAGACATATCTACATATATATTGGTGTATACATATGTTTGGATAATTGAGAGAGTTAGAACAAAATAATTTTGAACGGATATCGAAAATTAGACAAAGACATATCTACATATATATTGGTGTATACATATGTTTGGATAATTGAGAGAGTTAAAACAAAATAATTTTGAAAGGATATCGAAAATTAGACAAAGACATATCTACATATATATTGGTGTATACATATGTTTGGATAATTGAGAGAGTTTAAAACAAAATAATTTTGAAAGGATATCGAAAATTAGACAAAGACATATCTACATATATATTGGTGTATACATATGTTTGGATAATTGAGAGAGTTAAAACAAAATAATTTTGAAAGGATATCGAAAATTAGACAAAGACATATCTACATATATATTGGTGTATACATATGTTTGGATAATTGAGAGAGTTAAAACAAAATAATTTTGAAAGGATATCGAAAATTAGACAAAGACATATCTACATATATAGATGTAGACGGATGGTTGGGCAACCAAGTTTAGATAATTAGCAAGGTTGCCAGCTGTCGCCCAACAAAACAACAACTGGCAACACCAAGGCCGCCTAATCACAGCAGCCGATACCTTCAATTTCCTCTTCTGCAAATAATTACATTTTCCTCTTTTGTCTCTAATGGCTCCCTCCGCACTGCTATTATTTCATAGCCTTCCTCGCCCTTTAATATACAGTTGTATATCTTTCTCCAATATAATGTATCTCATGTGTTATTGCGTAAAAAATGTTGAATAATTAATTGAAGGATATTTAAATAATTATTCCGGAATATATTTTGTCTGAACAAATATTATATAACAAATTGAATCACGAATCAAATTTTTATTATAAGATTTAGAGTTAAATAAAAGATATACTTTATTAGAGTGGCCCCAAAATAGCTATTAGTGGAAATTATAGAAAACTTCAACTAGTTGAGATTAACATCTATATTTGAAAATATATAACAGGATAAAATACGTACAATTCCATGACCAGGATAGGTCATAAAGGCTCCTTTAATTCAAAACGTCAGTTAAACATTTTCGTTCCAAATTCTTTATTCCAATTACTGTGAGTCAGCGCATACTGTTACATCTAAAATATTCCATACCCTATTTATCAACTTATTTTTGTTATATCTAAGTTCTCAGAATAAAACAATCATCTAATTTCACTCAGAAATATTTCGAATCGATTAAGAACGTCGAGAGTATTGTTCTATACACACAGAGTATAAGTTTATTGTAAACTTCCTTCAGACCGCTTTAACCCATCAATTTATTAGGCGCAACAGCCATATTAATATTATAAAATTATAAAATAAATATTTGAATGATAAGTTAAAAAATATTTGCTTCAAATTTTTATTGCATATAGAATAAATTGAATATAGATAAATAATAATATGACGTTGCTATTTATTTTTCATACTCATTGTTCGAAGATAGTTAACAAATTATTTATGTGTTATATGCATATATATGTTTGCAAATTTCTCTACCATTTATTATATATGTTTGAAAAACTAGCTGAATGACCAGGCTTTGCCCGATTATTTCAGCGTTTGTGATGATAAATCCTTATTTTTTATCATTATTTATGGTCCAAAAACAACATAATAGCTTTTTATTTAGATCATTTGTATTAGTCTTTAATATTCTCTATCCTTATACACTGCGTGACATTGAAAATGGAACACCAAGAAATAGTGGCCAGAAAGTGATGCAACTCGGCAGACAGAGAGAGACAGGGACGAACAATAAGTGATCTTTATTTCAAAATGATAGTCATAATACAGAGCGAGAACGGCGTCGGCTTAGTAGCAAGTAGGACCACCGCGGACGGCGATGCACGCAGCAACACGTCTAGGTAGAGAGTCAATCAGAGTACGGATGGCGTCCTGAGGGATGGCTCTCCATTCCCTCTCAACCATTTGCCACAGTTCGTCTTCTGAACGCGGCTGTGGCAAGGCATGCAAACGGCGTCCAATGATGTCCCAGACGTGCTCGATTGGTGAGAGATCAGGAGAGTACGGTGGCCAGGGAAGCATCTGTACATTTTGCAGAGCTTGTTGGCTAATGCGAGCAGTGTGCGGTCGGGCGTTATCCTGCTGATAAAGGGCATTGGGTACCCCCTGAAGGTAGGGGAGGTCACCGGTCGCAGCACATCATCAACGTATCGTTGGGCCGTCATAGTGCCCTGAATACGAAGTAAAGGTGACCTGGAATCATACGCGATTGCGCCCCAAACCATGATTATACGTTGTCGCACGGTGGGGCGTTCCACAATTGCTGCCGGATTGGACCTTTCTCCACGTCGACGCCACACGCGTACACGGCGACTATCACTGGACAAGCAGAAACGCGACTCATCTGAGAACACGACCCTGTGCCATTCCGTCATCCACGTCGATCTAGCCCGGCACCATTCCAAACGTTGGCGTCTATTTGGTGGGGTCAATGGCAGTCTTCTTAGCGGACGGCATGAGTGCAAGCCATTAGCAACCAATCGACGGGAAATGGTTCTGTTCGAGATGGAATGATCTAGGGTGTCTTGCACATGTTGCAGGATGGCGGTACAAGTGGCTTGTGGGGCCGCCACTGCTTGTCGAAGGATACGCCGATCCACACGTGCTGACGTCACTCTGGTTGCACCGACATTCCTATAAATTGCCACATTTCCTTGTTCCAACCATCTTCTCCACAGTCGGTGCACCGTGGACGCACCGAGGTGTGTATCAGCTGCGATTTGACGTATGGACCAACCTGCCCTTTTCAGTCCGATCACCATGCCCCTCGTAAAAGCGTCTGTCTGCTTGAACTGCCTCCGTTTACGATGACCTGGCATTCTCTGTTATTACACGTGTCTTTTGACACAAGAACAAAATTTCTACAATGATTTTCCTTGAAGAAATAACGACACGAATACTGTCCTTTCTGCAAGTTCCTTCCCTTATATCTTACTCCATGTGCGCACGAGAGCTGCGCATTTTACATCATTTGCATAACTCGGTTAGGCGCGTCTACCCTGAAATTTGCATAATTTTCTGGCCACTATTTCTTGGTGTTCCATTTTCAATGTCACGCAGTGTATAATACTACACACACCCTGATCTAAATATGAAATTATATATCTGATGATTTATTCAGTTGTTTTGGTGAGGAAGAGAGAAAGAAGAGGAGTAGCAAACAACAATTCAGCATTTCATTTTTATAGATAGATATAGATTTTTTTCGAAAATTTCTTTCGGAATGAAAGGCG
>CP092866.1:576813-701872 GCA_030710605.1 Cordylochernes scorpioides | reverse complement strand
CATCAACGTGAAGCAGGTCGGTGCATGAAGGAATGAATTGTCTTCCACGAACTGCCGCCCAATAAATACGGCTGCTTCTGGTCGACCTTGGAGGTGGTCGCTAATGGGAGGTCGGATTGTGTCAAAATAGGTCGTTTTTGGGTTTTAAAGTGGATGCTCGAGGATATGGCCACAGCCCACATCTAGAAGGAGGCTACTGCAGCCACGACCTAGCCTCCAATAAGATACCGTTTGAAATCTCTTCCAATAACGCCATTGAGCATAAATAAATAGTTTATAAAATTTGTGAACTTTAAATGAGCCAATAACGTATAAAATATAGATGAAAATATATTCACAAATTATCAATAACAGAAAAATTATTTTTACTCGTAGATATACTAACAACGAGCTAGCTTTCGTAACTTTGTGCTCAAATATTTTAGAGATTAATTTTATCTTTTGAAATTGAGATTTATTTGAATATATTTAGTGATTCATATATTTTATTGAGTATTTACTAGAGATATCTCGGTATATTTTAATTCAAAGTGTTTTTTTCGAGAGTTTACTTTCCAAATGATGCGAGTTGTTGTAAGTTTAACTTTGAAGTAAATATAAACCATTTTACATTTTTTACTATTTCTATTTCCTTTATAAATATAATTATATACATCATTTTTAATAGTTAAAAGACCATTGATAAATATAATTCCATAAGTTAGGATTATATCAATATATTTCCTACATAATATTGGAATATTGGAATATGTGAAATATTTTGTTATTATTCCCCTTACTCGCAGTACCGCTCATGATAATCGCGGTAGGTAGTTAGTGATTGCTTTTACTGCAAGTGCGCCCTCTGTTTACCTTTGTAGGTAGTTAGTGATTGCTTTTACTGCAAGTGCCCTCTATGTTTACCTTTGTAGAAAGCAGCTCGATACTTGAAATATGATATAAAATATGGATAATATTTCTAAATATCTATTAATTGGAATATTGAGAATTATTTTTATATTATAATATATTCTATTTTAAAATTTTATATTCGTAATAAATACTTCAAATAAAGATAAAACAGAGGAAAAGAGCGTTTATGTATAATTTTTTTCTAAATGTTTTTTATTTTATTTTCATTATTCCTTTTGTACGTAGTACAGGACATGATAATCATGGCGAGTAGAAGTTGGCGACTAATTTTACTGTAAGTGCACCAAATGTTTTCATAGGTCAAAAAACAGTTCAACTTTTCTACTTAAAAGTCCACTTATTCCCGTTTGGTTGCTTGCACTCGCTAGTGGGGCTGAACTTTTGCAAGAGTCGAAGGCCATTGGAACATATTTTAATTAGAAAAAGTTCCCAATACGGGAATGGATCCCAGATCGTGGGTTTCAAAAACGAACGGTTTAGGCTACTCGTTCACTCTCCCTATCCTCTAAAAATTTAATCCAATGAATATAATTGAATACTTAGAAGTAATGTTTATAATATAAATAATAGATAGAAGCAACCCGCGGTGACTCACGTCGATGAATTGAATAGAAGTTACCCGCGGTGACTCACGTCGATGAATTGAATAGAAGCAACCCGCGGTGACTCACGTCGATGAATTGAATAGAAGCAACCCGCGGTGACTCACGTCGATGAATTGAATAGAAGCAACCCGCTGTGACTCACGTCGATGAATTGAATAGAAGCAACCCGCGGTGACTCACGTCGATGAATTGAATAGAAGCAACCCGCGGTGACTCACGTCGATGAATTGAATAGAAGCAAACCGCTGTGACTCACGTCGATGAATTGAATAGAAGCAACCCGCGGTGACTCACGTCGATGAATTGAATAGAAGTTACCCGCGGTGACTCACGTCGATGAATTGAATAGAAGCAACCCGCGGTGACTCACGTCGATGAATTGAATAGAAGCAACCCGCGGTGACTCACGTCGATGAATTGAATAGAAGCAACCCGCTGTGACTCACGTCGATGAATTGAATAAAAGCAACCCTCGGTGACTCACGTCGATGAATTGAATAGAAGCAACCCGCGGTGACTCACGTCGATGAATTGAATAGAAGTTACCCGCGGTGACTCACGTCGATGAATTGAATAGAAGTTACCCGCGGTGACTCACGTCGATTAATTGAATAGAAGCAACCCGCGGTGACTCACGTCGATGAATTGAATAGAAGCAACCCGCGGTGACTCACGTCGATGAATTGAATAGAAGTTACCCGCGGTGACTCACGTCGATGAATTGAATAGAAGTTACCCGCGGTGACTCACGTCGATGAATTGAATAGAAGCAACCCGCGGTGACTCACGTCGATGAATTGAATAGAAGCAACCCGCGGTGACTCACGTCGATGAATTGAATAGAAGCAACCCGCGGTGACTCACGTCGATGAATTGAATAGAAGTTACCCGCGGTGACTCACGTCGATGAATTGAATAGAAGCAACCCGCGGTGACTCACGTCGATGAATTGAATAGAAGCAACTCGCGGTGACTCACGTCGATGAATTGAATAGAAGCAACCCGCGGTGACTCACGTCGATGAATTGAATAGAAGCAACCCGCGGTGACTCACGTCGATGAATTGAATAGAAGCAACTCGCGGTGACTCACGTCGATGAATTGAATAGAAGCAACCCGCGGTGACTCACGTCGATGAATTGAATAGAAGCAACCCGCGGTGACTCACGTCGATGAATTGAATAGAAGCAACCCGCGGTGACTCACGTCGATGAATTGAATAGAAGTTACCCGCGGTGACTCACGTCGATGAATTGAATAGAAGCAACCCGCGGTGACTCACGTCGATGAATTGAATAGAAGCAACCCGCGGTGACTCACGTCGATGAATTGAATAGAAGCAACCCGCGGTGACTCACGTCGATGAATTGAGTGAAAAGATAACTTTCTTTGATACCTTATAATGAATTTTATTTCTATAGAATTTTATTTTTTTTTAATGTATATTAACATTTCATTTTTATTGCAACACTCCAATCATTTCAGTAAATTTCGACGCTTCCTAATTTAAAAAAAAAGTTTCTTAGACATCAACATTAAAGCAGTAGTTTCTTTAATATTTTCCTCGGCCCACACTATGTTTTGTCATTTATAAAATATATCTTTTTTATAATTCAGTTATAATTATAGAGAAAAATTAAATAAATAACTACTTTGAAATAATGCTAGTCTTTTTATTTAGGTATATAAATAGATTGTGATGAAAAATATAATTATCTCAAAAATAAATATTAGAATTATCCCAAATTTCAAAAAGGTGTATATATAGATATATCTATCTATGAAAATAAAATAGCTCAGATATATTGAGTCTTTATAGTTCAATTTTTTGAAACGATTTATTGAATGAAATTAAACTACCATCAACTCTCTTCTCTTCTCAGAGTTAAAGGGTCACATGGAAAATTTGGCATAAATTGATTCAGTAGCTTGGTATATAATCGTTTTGCTCTTTTCCAAAACAAAACAATTTAATTTTCTTGAAAACATATTCACATAAATAGGCGCAGTGGTATATTTATAAACTATATATATATTTCATAAGCATATTTGCAATGTTAAAAGTAAGAACAATTTTAACCTCAGCCAACATATCAAAAATTAGTGAACAATCTTAGAACCTTAAAATGGTTTTTATATCCCTTCAGAATAATAAGTTTTCATATTTGGCGACCTGTAGTTCAGCTGTAGTTTAAAAGCATAAAATTATGTTTATAATAAATGTTATTTTCAAAAACAGGCTTGAATATAAATACATCTTCTCATAAAACTAATATTTTTATAATTAAAATATATAATAAAGACGCCTGAAATAAATTATAAATTTCATGTTCGATTAATTTTACATTTATTTTAATAAGAGACGCTTATAAAAATTATTTAAATTAATTCGGCTGCAGCGAAATTTAATCAGTTTGGTTTTTGGAAAGGTAATTGTGGAACTACTTCGAATTTATATAATCGCAGATTTTCCGAGCTGCCAAGAAATCAACCAACTTTCTGAGAAGTTGCAGAGATGAGAGATTTGACAACTAATTTGATATTTTCTTCCAAGTTGTGCTCCAGAGCTTGTCATCCTTGATTCCGAGCCAATCTAAACGTTACTTACAGTATAGAGGAATGTAATTGGCTTATTTGTGTGTGAATTGTTTACTCGAATTAGAGAGAAATATTCTCAATGGAACGGGTATATTGTGAGTTATTTATTAAACCAATGGTTTCAATATGTTTTTACTTATAAATTAAATATACCACTTTTGTACCTTCATTTATAATTCGCATTTCAGTCATTCCTTTTTCTTAATATCCTCGGCAATTGAAAAAATATTTTGATTGCTAATATATTCCTATGAATGAAATTTAATATATTTAATATTATATAATATATAAATATATATTAAAAACAAAAAAGGCATATCCTGACCAGGCTCACATGAGCTTTTCTAGATGGCGTTCTACATTTTTAATTTCAATTCTTTTAAACATAATTATATATATAATATATTTAAGAATAAAATAAATTTGGAAAATTAATTGTATTATTTAAAATCCCTTTTTGTATTTATTTCAGCGGAGAATTTTCTCCGTGCTTCGCCATATCACTTCGACGAACCTCGGATCTTGTTTCTTTTTTCTGCCTCCCTTTCATAGTATAAAATTAAAATAATATCTCAAAAATGTGTCAATATTAGTATTATATAATTAGAAGCGAATTTTCATTATCGCTAAATAATATATTCTAAATGATAAAAAAATATATGTATGTATAAAGGTCTTATTAAAATAAATTTTGGAAAATTCACCTGGAAATATTCTATTGTCAACTGTCTTATATTTGTTTCTTGAACATCCGCCTCCATTCACAAATAAACGTTTACATGGAGACAAATCGTTCTTTTATATTTCATATAGCTGCACCACTACCCACAATTAGCGAAATGAAAAGCACGTGAATTCTTGAATAAAATTCAATATAAATTGCATTCACACAGAGAAAAAATATTACATGTTGAGACACATGTATTTTAGTTAGATAAAGACCTACACAATTCTACAGATGTAGACACGATATATGATTCGGCAACTGGAATTGGCATTGCAATTCCTAATGATTCAACGTGTATAGGTATGTCTTAGCACGATCTTTTATAACCTCTATTCGTGCTTCTACGTGTTTCACATAGACAGTACGAGCTGTTATAGCTCTCTATTCGTTTTTTTCAAATATTTCACCCAGACATGTGGTGCCCTAATAAGAAATGAATCACACTATTTCCTTCAGAATTTCGACCCATATAGGCACTTAGTGTCCTTTCGGAATGAAGAGGTTCAGCTCTCTCCTCTAGGACAGTAACTGTTATTAAACATGTCAGTCTATAAACTGGTCGTGAAACTGAAAGTGGCTTGAAATAAATATTAACTGATCGTTGATTTTTAATTATCCAAAAAAGGCCAGTTTTTCGGTCGTTGAAGTACAGCTTGCAGCCCCACGTTGATGGGGGCCAACAGCCCGAAACGCGTATGTGGTTAATTTATCTTGATTATTCAAGAATGAGTATTGGTCCAATTCTGGAATAATTGAAATGAAACGATTATTTGATATTTATTACGACAGACGGCGCAAGCCATCAGCAACCTTTAGCTGCAAAATCAGGAGATTCCTTTTTCTTAATTTATCCCCCCCCCCCACCTGGTATCAGTACAATTACACGTTTATGCTATTCTATTCACGATTTTATTCTTTATGTTCTTATAGATCAAACAAATGTATACATGTTTATTCACCCAAACTACCCAATAATACCCGAATGCTGCGAGAAGCTGCTAACCTATTTTAGATTTTCTTCGAAGTTGTGTTTCAGGAATCTGCGACATCTGCCAGAGCGACATCAATCGGAGTTCCCTAGTTTATCATAGAATGAGTTGGATAAGATAATTATATTCTGAATTACTGCATTTCAAATGTAATTGAGATATCACTTTATGAAAAAATAAAATATAAATAAACTAATTTAAATTGCTATCTACCTATCAATTTTCCAATTATTTCCTAAACTTATATTCAATTACAATTGTAGTGTATTTGCATATCGAATTATGGATATGCAAATATCCTGTTTTGAATACTAGTTGTTATATAATTGTTTATATAAATAGAGGACAGTTTTAAGCTACGTCAGTCAGTCACTTTATGTAATAAAGAAGATTACAGGAGTCCGTCTTTGCCTTAGCCTCGACACCTCACACTTGGCTACCTCCCACCTTCAAGGATAGAACAAACCTGGCGACGAGGATGGGATATTTTCTAAATTATCGGGTAGTACAGTTTTCTCAACTCTGGACCTTTCAATGGCCTATCTGCAGGTAGAGTTAGCAGAAGCCAAAGGAGTAGTAAATATAAATACTACGAAGGGATTGTTTGCATATAAAACACTCCCTTATGGTGTGGCTGTAGCACCGAATAAATTCCAGAGGTTGATGGACAACATTTTTGCTGACATACCAGGAGTGGCTTGTTATATAGACGACATTTTGGTGTCAGGTAGAGATGCAAATGAGCATAAAGCCAAGTTGGAGCTGGTATTTAAAAGATTAGAGGACAAAGGCTTGAAATTGAATAAAAATAAATGCAGGTTCGCGGTGGATTCGGTTGAATACTTAGGTTATCGAATCGATAAGAACGGCCTGCATCCATTGATCAACAAGATTCAAGCAGTCTCTAATGCTCCTGAGCCTAAGAACATTGGTCAGTTACGATCATTTATCGGAATGTTGATGTACTACGCAAGATTTATAAGAAATATCTCTCATATATTGACTCCTTTTTACAAGTTATTGAAGAAAAATACTCGTTGGAAATGGACAAGAGAACATCGGATATTGTTCAATAAATGCAAATCATTATTGACTAATGAGTCAGTATTGACACACTATGATCCAACGAAGGAACTGGTACTGGCATGCGATGCCTCAAGCTATGGACTTGGTGTGGTGCTTAGTCACAGAGACAAAAATAAGCAGGAGAGTCCAATAGCGTTTGCGTCGCGAACACTTACAGATGCTGAAAAAAATTATTCCCAGCTTGAAAAAGAAGCCTTAAGTATTGTTTATGGCTGTGAAAAAATTAGGCTATACCTTCTAGGACGCTCGTTTGTGTTGGTGACGGATAACAGACCGCTTATGCACTTGTTCTCACCTCACAAGCCGATTCCAGTATGTGCAGCGTCTAGGATAAAGCGTTGGTCGTTAAAGCTGGGTGCTTTCCATTACTCAGTTGAATTTCGGAAGACTGACGACCACGGAAATGCATATGCTTTATCAAGGTTGCCGTTAAAAGCAGTTGAGAGAGAGCCTATTGATGAAGATCAAGTCTTGCTTCTGAGAAAAATGAATGAAGCACCCTTTTCATTCCGGGATGTGGCTTTTGAAACTAGAAGAGACAAGATCCTCTCAATTGTTTGAGAAATGTCCAGGAAGACAATTGGCAAGTGCCAAAGATCTCGAAAGAAAATCCGTTGTTCCCTTTCTACAAGATTAGGAATGAACTAAGTGCGGATTTTGGCTGCTTACAGTGGAGGGAACGGATAGTAATTCCTCCCAAGTTGAGATCGCAGATTCTGAGAGATCTCCATGAGATGCATTTTGGGATAGTAAAAATGAAAATGATCGCACGGAGATATTTTTGGTGGCCTGGAATAGATGGGAACATTGAAGATATGGCCCGGGAATGTGCCTGTCAGGAATCTGCAAATATGCCTCCCTCCACGATATCAGAATGGACTTGGCCCGAAAAACCCTGGCATCGACTACATATGGATTTGGCCGGCCCTTTTATGGGTAGAATGTTTTTGGTCATAGTGGACGCCTATACAAAATGGTTGGAGATTTTCATCCTGAAAGAAATAACCAGCAGAACCATTATTTACCATCTTAGGCAAGTGTTTGCAAGGTTCGGACTGCCGGAATTATTGGTGACGGATAATGGGCGACAGTTTGTCTCCAAGGAATTTGAGGAATTCACCAAGATGAACGGAATTCGGCATACAAAAACAAGCCCATACAATCCAAGCACAAATGGATTAGCTGAGCGCTATGTGCGAGAGTTCAAGACCTCATTAAGGAAGAACAGTGGAAAGGATAGCCTCGAGACAAACTTGGAGAGATTTTTATTAGCTCAGAGAGCATTTCCACAGACAGTGATGAAGGAATCGCCGGCGGAACTATTGATGAAGAGGCGTTTGAAAACAAGGTTTTCAAATCTAATGCCTAAAATGGAGTTTAAAGCAGAGGCGTTTCATGATGCCCTAAAGAAACAAGAGAATTTCAGCATAGGTTCAGATGTTTATTTCCGGAATTATGCTGCTGGACCAAAGTGGAAGCAGGGCACAATACTAAAACTCCTTAGTTGCCGCCACTACCTAATAGGGTATGAGGACCAATCTTTCAAGAGGCACATAAACCAGTTGCGCCCTGTAAAGGAAAAACCAGAGGCTGCAGTACTGAAAGATCCGAGGTTAGTACTTCCAAGTACATCTACGGAAACCCTGGAAAACCATCCTGAGATGAAGCCCTCTCAAATTGGCCTGGAGATCCCTGAGAGGAAACTGCCAGAAATGGAATTGGCAGAGAAGCCAAAATCGACAGGGCAGGACTTGGCACCAGTTGAAGACAACCAGAGTCCTGTTGCTGTTTCTGGAGAAAAGGTCCCGAGCCGGAGCCCTATACCCCAGCGAGAGAAGCCGCGGTCAACAAGGCAGGACTTGGCACCAGTTGGAGACAACCAGAGTCCTGTTGCTGCTTCTGGAGGAAAAGTCCCGAGCCGGAGCCCCAGACCCCAGCGATCCAGGAAACCGCCTGACCGACTCCACTATTATTAGGAGAGGAGGGTGTAGTGTATTTGCATATCGAATTATGGATATGCAAATATCCTGTTTTGCATACTAGTTGTTATATAATTGTATATATAAATAGAGACAGTTTTAAGCTACGTCAGTCAGTCACTTTATGTAATAAAGAAGATTACAGGAGTCCGTCTTTGCCTTAGCCTCGACACCTCACACTTGGCTACCTCCCACCTTCAAGGATAGAACAACAATCAATATTTTACTCCATGTTCTTGGAATGAAATATTTTAAAAATGTGTTTATTCAAGAGTTGATCTGATTGAATATATTATATTTACAATGACACCGTGTTAACCACTGATAAGCTAGTCCTTCTCAACAGAGGAAGTTATTCCTCGCGACAATTTGATATGATAGAGGTCAATTTTGTATAAGCAAGATAACTTGAACAACAGAATCAATGAGACATCCCAATTGCCAATAACTAGAACATCGAGATATAAATACTTAGAGACCTCAATAACTAACAAAATATTGGAAACATTAAAACGTAAATATAGATCAACGTTTTATACAGAAATATGTTCTATCCAGATAGAGTCCTT
Source organism: Cordylochernes scorpioides (assembly GCA_030710605.1). Lineage (NCBI taxonomy): Eukaryota > Metazoa > Arthropoda > Arachnida > Pseudoscorpiones > Chernetidae > Cordylochernes > Cordylochernes scorpioides. The sequence continues at coordinate 692,407 of CP092866.1, read as the reverse complement.
CGTTGCCCCCGGATATAAATCCGTTACTGAATCCAAACTTACTGTAGAAACTATACATTGCCACGAGATTCAACTGATTACATTATATAGGTGTCAGAACTTCTCCTCGAACGTAGGGAGGCTTCTTGTTTAGCCACAAGAGAATTTGGCTATGCAAATCTTTATTTCGAGATCAATCAATACACAACATTTATTCACAAGATTTTCTCATATAAATTCATATATAATCGAATAATTAAAGCCATCGATATTCCTCATATACTAATCTTATAAGAAGCACAACCATATTTTTAAATCACAGTGGTCTAGGATCATTTCCAATATATACATATTTTATTTTAGAAATATGCTAGAAATATTCACTGAGACGAATAACTCACTTTATTCTAAACAAATTTATTCGATAGAAAACTGGATAATTGAAGTAGATTTTTAACTGGGATATTTCCCTATATTTTATAAATTCTCTAATAGGTATAGCTTTCAGGCATTTTGCATTGCATATTTTCATGTTTGCGTAGGCGTTTACTTTATCTTTGAAAATAAATATTATTTTAGGTTAGGATTATAAATATGAAGAAAAATATAAGTTTGGAAATTTTATAAAAATTATATTTTAAACATCAAAATAATTAATAACTTCTATAAAAACAATAGAATAAACATTTCTTGAAGCTTTAGTTTAATCCTGATTTTAAATTATCAAAAAACTCTATCTTTTTTCATGTTATAAAAGTCAGGAGCCTCACACAATTACTGCTAAATAGGTTCACAAAAACTGTTTTTCTTCAAAAAATTAATGCACGGATTATTTTTATTAATTTTAATATGAATAAATAAATATGATAGAATTATATTTTTGAAAATAATAGAATTCATCACAAAATATGAAAAAAAAAAAAAAAAAAAACATTTTGAATCACATTTACAAATATTTGAGTTTTCCAAAAAAATAAACAGAATGTGAATTTAATACAAATACAGTATCTGTGTATATCGATACAAATATATTTGTGAGGGTTGAAATGAATTTTTATTTTTGAATCTATGATCATGCGAATTTTTCTACCATCAGATAGAAGTCCGTGGTAAATTCCGATCCTATCATTTTCCATTAATAGATTCTCTACATAAGAATTTTGGAATTAATTTATAAATGTTATGTGTAACGATTATTTTTATTTAAAAGACCATTTATATAAGATCATTCAGAATTCGGACATAAGTAAGTAAGAGCAAAATAGTTTATTCTAAAAGAGCAGAAGATGGTCGTCACAAAAGGTTGTAAGTAAAGTATCAAAAATGTTAAAGTGAATTATTTATAGTTCAATATCCGAAACGATATAAAATTAAACATTCATATTATATTATCTGGGTAGGCTTAGGTATCTTCTTCTCAAGTTCTCAAAAAGCAAGTTTACAGCACTAGGAGTTATAGTCGAATTTGCTAGAGAAATATAAATGATTTGGAAAAATGATTATGGGAGAGATTTGAATAAAGTTGCAGCAATTGAAGATTGTAAAATGTAACTATAACAAGTTTATTTTCTGCACTATAGAAATTGTCGTATAATATTGATCGGCATAAATTAAGTTTGAATATTTTCTGTAATTTTGCAAGGTTTGGCTGAACCGCTTTTAGAATGCGTAGAGCAGTTCCTGAAACAAGGTTTGCACTATTTTCTTCCGAGTTTTGTAAGTTATTATTATTTTATTTTTTTAATACGAAACCCTTTACTACTGTATCATAGACTTCGTATTGGTGATCAGGTTCCAGGTGTTTCAGCCAAAATAAGAATGTATGTAGGCAAATTTCTGGTCACCTGCTATTTCTTTATTGTCCTATGTTTGACTAGCTTCCCGGCCGGGAGCTCTTTAACAGGTCCTAAATAACGAATAAATTTAAAATACTGATGATTTTATATATACTTTTCGACTGAAAGTATCCGGGCATGGTACAAACTTATCGCTTTAATTAGTAGTTAATCCTTGAGTTTTCTTCAAGCCTTTATAAACTTGTATTGTGATCTATTTCGATAAATACTTTTGAGAGATAAAATTGAATTAGCTAACTGAATGGACAAAGAAATAGTGGCAGATATGGAAGAGAATTGACGCTTGCTCGTTACTATACAAATTAGAATAATAGAAAGGTTCCCTTGACGGAATTGGTAGAGTTCCGAATATATTATACAAGGATAGTTAATATATCCACCACAATAAAAGGAATAATTCTCGGAATGTGATGGATAAGAGAAATAACAAAAGATTGTTAATACAGACCACACTCTCACAGGGGTTGAGATGTATCTTGACATGGAGTTGGGTACAAATGATGTCCATCTCTTATAATTTTCGAAACCGCAATAAAAGATTGTGGGGGAAATCCACGATGTTCTATAATCCAGAGTAGGGGATCAGCACAGCACTCAGAAGACATGGCCCACCAGAAGAACACGCCTGCGGTCTGTAGGGAAAAAAAAGACCTGCGTAATAAAATAATAGCATAATAAATAGAACCGTACAGCACGGATGTTTCTTTTAAGAACAAAATAAACTTTTATCTCTTTTCAGAACGATGAAAAATATGTTTAAATTTTAATCTTTTTTATCTTTGTAAGAAGAGTTTAAAGTTTATTTTGTTTTTAGAAGAAGCATTCTTGCGCACTTTCTGTTTCTATTTCTTATATATTGGTGTGTGTGGCGCGTTTTTTTTCATATTGGAACTAGTATCAATTTTATACAAATATCACAACAACCAAAAATAATGCAAAAGCACAAATGATAATTATAATATTTTGAATATAATATATATTAAAAATGTCATATCCTGACCAGGAGCACATGTGCTTTACAGAAGGCAGAGCGCCATCTGGTGGAACAGAAAACATAAATACCCATTTCTTGGTTTTTGGGAAGCCATTGGGACCAAAACATCTTTTTGGTCGCAGTGGTTACAGCCTTCTCCACGCTGACGAGCGCCAAAAGCGCGAGGCTTTTCTTGATAAATCAAGAAATTGGGTTGGCCAAATATCACGGAGCAAGCTAAATAAACGTTTAGTTTATTTTTCTCCACTAGATGGCGCTCTGCCATCTAAAAAGCACATGTGCTCGTGGTCGGGAGATGCCTTTTTTTATTTTTAATATCAACACCTGACCCACTTATCTTTTATTTTTTATATTGTTTTTTCATATAAAAAATAGTAAAGATATATATATATATATTACATTAATAAACTTCGAAACCTTTTCTTTATCATTTCAGAAATTTTGAAGATATATACTGTTTATTTATTCAAGAAGTTTGACGAAACCGGCAGCGACAAAGAGGGAACGCCTGCAATGAAAATCACTCGCGAAGATAAGACAGGGTAAAAAAATAATAATAATAATTTTTCAACATGTCATGGAGAAAATTGGCGGAGACCCTGGAAAGAGCATGAGAGCCTTATACAAGGAGATAGACGTCGCAGCTATAACAAATGTCAGAAATTTGTCACCGATATCTTGATTCCAAATCCTGTTAATCGGAAAGGCCAGTTGACATTCTGAAACTTTGAAAGAAAACAGAGTAAACAAAATGCCTTCCTTCTAAAAACCTGAAATATGATTACTTATAGCATGCTGAGGTCCTTCTCTATCGAAAATAATTGAATCAGCATTAAAACCGAATCCTAAAAAAATCATCTTGGGATCTGTAAAGACACTTCAGATGTTTTGCCATGATGCAGACGAGATTTCCTGCCTCCGTTTCTACATTGGCTTTGATAGCAGTGAATTTGATGTCATGAAAATCCCTAATTCTTCGAGCAGAGTCTCAGGATGAACTCTCACATTAATGTTCTAGAGACCTTCGTTAGATTAGATTGACCTCTGGTGTCCATGAAAGAATTATTTCTTCCAACAGGACTCAGTTCTTATCCAAGAGAGCTAGAACATTTTACCTCTGAATCTATAGACCCCAGTTCTCAGACTATTGTGTACGTTGTTGAAATATATGTAAATAAAGCTCCGCACCAAACCATTCAATCTATAAAAGATGCTGTTCCAACGAACATGTTCACATGGACAAGGTTATCGTCGCAAAATCCTGAGCTTCGCCCCGCACTTCGAAACTGTCGCAGCAAATAATGAAGGCTAGATTCAATAAATCAAATTATATTGTTTAAACTATTAGTGGACAAATGACAAATCCAAAATATTTATGTTTACTTTTGTAATAAAATAATTTTATAAATTATTATATATTTTGAATCCACATGCTAAATCCTAAACAATAAATTATAGGTTGACTGGCATTTTTTAATCAAGATATATTTATTTATAAAAGTACACTTTTGAAAAACGTTTAGGAATATAAATATGGGTATTTAAAAACAACTAAGAATTAAAATTTTAAAAATGCATACTTTCAAGCAACAAGAAAAGTTAGTATTTTAATTACATTTTTTCTCCTTCGAGGTTTTTGTAGGCTTTGTTTTGAGGTCACCTTTTATTTTTTAATTAAATGCTGCCTCTCTTTCACAGAATCTTACAAAAGATTTAAATAATTACTTAGATTTGCATTTGCTTCTATTTCACAACCACCAAGAACACAATTCAAGTAGTTTAGATATAGTTTTGCTTCATAAGTGTTAATATATTGTTTTGTTTCATATAAATAGGTAAAATAAAATATTTATTTATATATAGCTTTTAATAGATAATTGTTCTATATTTATTTCTGAATTCCAATGCCTAATACGAAAGAGTTTTACAGAGGTTAAATAAGTGGCAGTGAATTTCTACTCACGTTGTAACGAATCTTGTTTATTCAAATTCCAGATGATCCGTGGAGCATCTGTGTACACACAACAAACATTAGGTCAACAATTAAAAGTCATCTTTGTATATATATTTCGAAAATGTATATCAAAGGTTATGTGTGTTACATGACATTAAAATATCTCCGGCCAATACACGATATAAAAGCCACACAATACGTCTTTATATACCTAGGAGTACTATTGAGGATACATAGAAAGTAAGTACAGAACATATAATAACACAATACCATAGCTCTTATATACCAATATATGACTACCAAGGCTAGCATACTATGAAATATCGACGTTCAGTACTCTGGCATATAACCGAACCGCCAATATTCTTCTCGTAAAGGTTTACGTAGACATACCATTCATATGTAGGAAATATATAAAATAATATATACGAGACATGTAAGATATTCCTCAACTCTTCCACCAGTATAGGTTTCCCTAGGCTGGCATATAAGGCAATATCAGTACACTGGCCGCCAGTATTCTCCTCATAAAGGTCTACGTAGAGACAATCCATATAAGGAATTATCGGCATTGCAAGCTCTACCTTCAGTAGAGAGAACGCTGCACAAGATATTGTCTAATATGGCCCCTATTCCTAACACTGTGCAAACGTTCAAAATTGCAAATATGTTATAAAATGTTATCTTCAAACAGAATAGATTAAACTTGATTAAGAAATTAAATAACGATTTGAGCGGCTAATATATGTGAATTTCTTATATTAAAATAAATCACTCATTATAAAACATACCTATATGAATATTTCCATTCTATTTTTACCAATGGTCGTTTGAGTAAGTGTGTGTTGTGTGTATGTGTGTGAAAAACTGTATAAGCTTCCAATATATAAGTGTTTTAATGTCCATTCATACAGAGAGCCAAACAACAACTGACTCACCCGTGCAGCCGAGGTCACGCTCCGCTGCGTCACGTGGGGAAACATAGGTAGATGTTTTCTTACATGTTCTCAGCACATCCCCCTTTTTAAGACTTGAAATATATATATACATTACAAACTTTAAATGCATAATATAATTAATAATGAAGGCGATCCACAGGTTTAACAATTCGTCCACTCCGGGTTCTTATCTGGCCGTCTTCAGAGTCGTTAGAGGGATAATCCACAACTGGGGTCTTTTCATTTTCAACCAGTTCCTCCCCCGAAAAGGTCGGCGTCGATGGGTCGGCTGGATATTGCACTGCATATCCTTTTCGTAGATGGAACCTGTTTCGACGTAAAGTCCCAACTGGAGTATCAACCATATACGACCTTGGTGTCGATGCTTTCTTCTTTACAATCCCCCAGGTTCGCATATCTGTAATCCAAACCGTGTCACCTTCGGATAGCTCCTCCATGTCCGTAGCTCCGCAGCGTCGATCATATCTGGATTTCATATCCTTTCTCCTTCTCCCCTCCTTTCTTTTCAGGGTCTGAGAGTCCACCAACCTTGGATTAAGATTCTCTGGTGCAATTGGCAAGGTCGTTCGGAGTTTACGTCCCAGATGGTTCCCAATGCCAAGAAATCTTCTTACGCCATGAACATCTGTCGGAGCAGGCATCCCCGCCACTGCTTCGATTTTCGCTGGATCTGGTCGGATACCGTCTTCATCCAGTATGTGCCCAAGAAAATTAATTCTTGGCACGCCGAAGACACACTTGGCCTTGTTTAGTGTAACTTTCGCCTCTTTCGGTTTTCGGAGCACTAAACGAAGAATTCGATCGTGAGTCTTGGAGTCGGAGGCAAATATCAGGATATCGTCCAGGTAACACATTACACCGTCCATGCCTTGCAAGATTATTGACATAACTCTCTGAAAATACTCTGGGGCGAGTGAGATTCCAAATGGCATCCTGCAGTATTTATATCTCCCAAAAGGAGTGATGAAGGTCGTTAAATGCTGGCAGTCCGGGCTCAACGGAATCTGGTGAAAGCCACTGTTCGCGTCCAGTTTCGAAAAGAATCTTGCTTCCCCCAGTTGCCCCAGCATGTGCTCCACCACTGGCATGGGATGCACTTCGCGCTGTACATGTTCGTTCAGCCTTGAGAGATCCACACAGAGTCGTATGTCGCCATTCGGTTTACCAGCAATCACAGTCGGTGCACACCATTCAGTCGCAACGTTAACTTGTGCTATGATTCCCGCCTTCTCGAGCTCTTCCAATCTTGTTTTGAGCTTTTCCATCAAAGGTATTGGTACCCGTCGAGGAGTATGCACAGCATATGGTTTTGCTCCAGGTTTCAATTTGATTTCGTAAGGGTTTCCGATCTGTCCCAGTCCTTCAAATACTTCAGGGAATTCCTTGATCGGGTTAATTCTCGTCGCAACCACTTCAATCCGCCTCGCCAGGTTCAAGAGCTCACATGCCCGGCGACTCAGAAGAGGTTCACTCAAACGACGAATGACATAAATCTTCTCCTTGATTTCATAATTGCCATTTCGTAGCGTTGATATAAACATACCCACAGTCTGAAGTTCGGAGAATTCAGCAGCTCTAATGTTGATATCACTTTCCACTAGTCGTTGTTGTCCCATTATCTTCTTGAAGAGACACAGAGGAACACATGTAACATCCGCCTGGGAGTCGAGCTTGAACTTCACCTGTTTCCCGTTCACTTGGATTTCTGCTGTCCATCGCCTCCTGCACTCGCCTTCATCATCATCGAGATTAGATGAATCCTCCACAGATGAGACCTCCAGGAGAAAACCAATTTCTTCATCAAGTTCAGAAACAGCTTTGACTTCCGCAGTCTTCGCCTGCTTATCTGGGCAGCAATTTGCAAAATGGCCTGTTTTTGAACACAGGTTACATTTTTGTCCTTCAGCACGGCAAGCCTGTCCTTCCCTGTGGGTGAAACCTCCGCATTCTGGACATCGTGATCTTGTTTTGGCTGACTTCTCCTTCTTCCTCGAAGGCTGCTGTTGTTGTTTCGGTGATTGTTTCTTCGAGTTGAACTTCACCTGATTGACCTTTTGGCTTGTTGAGGGACGCTGCAGGTCGACTTGCTGCTGTCGAACTGCTTCCTGCTGTCGAACCATTTTCACCGCCTTTTCCAAAGTCAGTTCGCTGTCCAACTGCATTCTTTCAGATAAAGCTTTGTCCCTCACTCCAACCACAATTCGGTCACGGATCAACTGCTCATGAAGACCCTCAAATTCGCAACTATCAGCCAATTTGTACAATGAAGTGATGAATTCGTCCACTGGCTCCCGATCCTCTTGGATTCTTGAATTAAATTTCGCACGTTCGTAGATAATATTCTTCCTGACACAGAAGTGGCTGTCGAACGCCTTGAGGACGGAATCAATTTTCGTTGCCTCTTCCTCCTTTTCGAACTTGAAGGTCCTGAATATATCATCCGCGCGGTCGCCCATCAAGTACATGAACAAATCGATCTTGTCCGCCTCCTCTTTCTTCTTCATTCCACTGACCACGAGGTATCGTTCGAATCTTTTCCTCCATTTGGGCCATTCGTTGGGAGTCGAGAAGTCGAAAGTTTCTGGAGGTTGAATCTGAGCCATGTTGAATTATCTTCCAAGGTACGCAAAAATCGATATTTTGCAATATACGGGTTCGTATTTTATCCAGTTATCGCTGCCACCATGTTTTAATGTCCGTCCATACAGAGTTCAAAATAACAACTGACTCACCCGTGCAGCCGAGGTCACGCTCCGCTGCGTCACGTGGGGAAACATAGGTACATGTTTTCTTACATGTTCTCAGCACAATAAGCTTTCAATTATTTAATTGAATCAAAAATGCAGCCAGTAACGCATTAGTGCTTTTGACTAGAGAAGCGATATAATATATGAAGACGAAAGTAAAATTCGTAAGTTGAACCTAAATATATTTGAAAATAAATATAATATATATATTTAAATAATTAGAATAATTTCTTCTAAATACTCTATGAGAAATAAATTGAATTTATAGAAAATAAAAGCGATAAATAAGGAAGGGAAATGGTAAGAAAAGTTTTATATAAAGGAACTTTACTTGAAATGAAATATATACCAAAGATTCAATTTTATAATCTAATGGAAATAACGAAATGGTTCTCAATAAAGAAAATAACTCCACGATGTTATATCAATGAAAGAGCAAGCATGTTTGAGGAAAATTCAATTATTGGAGACTTATAATATTTGAAGGTAGGAAATACTGAAGAAGAGAATAAATACACAGATGTACAATCTGCGATACCTGGGCAGAAATAATAAATAAACTGCGCCGAGAATAGAAACGTTTGAAATAGGATTATTCTCTATTTACAATACGAAGAGACAATATAAGAGTCCTTTAAAAACGAAAGCAAATCTTTATTCGAAGGCTACAATAATTTCAAGAATTATGATAATAAAAATAATATGAAAAGATTTGTTATTTTGTCATATATGTTGTAGAATATCTTTAGAGAGGAGATGTGTTCTTATATTTTAAAGAAAGATCTCTAAGTTTCAACGCCACCGAATTGAAAAAGAGGAAATGGTGATATTTCTTCACGAAAACAAGGAGTCATACATTTCTTTAAAAAGACAGAATAATATTTTGCTCAATTAATTAATTAATATTTTTGAAAAATATTTAGTAGTAAATATAATAAATGTCTCTATATATATGTTATATTAAAATATTATTTTATTTAAAATTATAATTTCATATATTCAAATATTCTGCTATATCGACCGCCAGAGGTCACTCTTCCCCTATAAAAACTCGTTGTTGTTGTTTCCCGTTGGCCGGCTCAAAACCTTTGAACATTATGTAAATAATCTTTTGTTTTTCCTTGTTCTACTCGCCTTAAGCCAGGCGGTACTTTTATCAAACTATGTTTTTATATATTCCTTTAACTCAATTAAATTACTGATAAAACCATTTTTATTATTATTCTTTCAAGCTTTTAACCACCACTGCATTAACATAGTATAATCCTCAATATCAACAGCAGAAACTCTTGTTTTATATATAATATATATATATAAGAAAAATACAAAGTAAAGCTCAAATAACTATATTTGCAGAAAATATTTTTATATTTTCAATTGAAAAAATATCAAATTAGAAATATAAAAAAATAAAATATATTATTAATAAAATATCTTGTTGATTAATAATTTTTATTCTTAATATAATTTCGACGTAAATCTATCGTATGTCTACATTTTTGAATCACACAATATTCAACGACAAAAACCATATAAAGTTTTATTAATAACTTGTGGTCTTATGCAGATTCTTCAAGCGACAATGGGTACAAACAAGAACAACAGTAATAGTACCAGTAATCAGAATTTTTATTTACAGTGTATCAAATAAGGCGAAAAAGAAAGAAAGGGATTGGCATAAACCAATGTCAAGCAGTCGAGAACAAGGTTTTATTCTTCTTAAAGAACAATAATTAGTAGAAACGACAAATTATACTCAATTATTTGACCTATTTTATACATGACTGGATCAATGGTAGAGGGTTATCTGAAGTAGGAATATAAAGTCCTAGGACTTAATTAACTCAGTTCATTTACCCGGTTGTTCAGTAGAAGCCACCGGATTCATCAAGTTACTTCAAATATCACACATTCGCAGCTTTATAAAATTTGAATATCTAAAATTAAAGCTTCGGTCGCAGTAATTAGCCGTTCTACATAATCACACAATAACTGTGTGTAGGACACACAATGTGAGGACCTTCTTTCATCAAATTGAACATATTCACTTGTACAGATGATTCTGGTTAGCTGAACCTATACCGTCTCTTTCCAGGATTTCCTTCAGCCAAAAACACTAATTATCGAACTCGGTTCGCCAGTTATTCGCCAAGAAACTAAAATTCGGCAGGAGTACAACATGTCCGTGTCAACACCACTGCCCAACCTATTTTACTCGCCTCTTATTGAGACGTTTTTCTTTATTTGTAATAAAAATTGGAAGCCATGGAGAATTTATATTTCCTTTCCAAATAATTGCATCATTATGTATGCTACTGAATACCTAATGTAATGAATTAAACAGTTTGTTGATCTGAGTGACAAAAGACGGTCTAGAGATTTTGGGGAATTAGAAATTGGATAGGAACTATGTATAACCAAAAGGCTTTCAAAATATTAACTTTGAAGTGTAACTAAATATAAACGATTTTAGTATCTATGAAATAAACGGCTTTGTGTTATAATCGCCTTTTTGAATTTCTTTAAGACACAGTGTATTCAATAATAACATAATGTAGTCCATTTTGATATTTCTCAAATCCTCACAGACAAAAATGAGGAAAATGAAAGCGAAACGAACAAAATCTCACTCATTTCCCCCAATGTAGAAGTTCCGTTCAAGCTCTGTTAGAATTGGCTTTTGTGAAATTCCCCTCCGGCATAACTAATGCAAACTCTGCATTATCCGAGCAAAGTCCAATTGGTGCTTGAGTAAACATCTCTTAATTCAATATCACACAGCCTCTCAATTCATTCAAATCAATCAGACTCCGTGAGAATCCAGCAATTCCCCTCGCACGACAATAATATTAATAATTCTTAATTAAAAATTATTTATTTAGATAATATATTAATAGGGAAATGATTCAAACAATGAATAATTGAATATACTCAAAAGGGTTATAAAGTTCTTTACAACTATTATTTCTATTTCCACGGAAATATCCAATAATGTGTATTCCAGTAGAACGTGTCTCAAATACCGAAATACTTTGTTTGTTTCCGCTGTAATAGGCGCACACATTTCAACATCGCGCCTGGTTGATTAATTAAATTGAAATGAAATTACAGAAATACGGAATCCAATATGAAAACTTCAGGCAAATTTATATTCTCTAATACCAAAATTCAAGTACGTTTCTATATGAAAAATAGTTTAAAAACTAAATCACAATATATTGGTTCAATTTTTGTCAGGATGGTAAGAAAAACCGTCCTCCAATCAATCTATTGATATTCAATTAAAATATAATATTAAGCCTCAAATATCTCATATAATAGTTGAGAACTATTTAAAATATATATACATTCAGAGGACAGAATTATGTTTAATGTTTATAACCCTACAATAATATATTCACTTGATTATATGTAAAAAGGGTATATTGAAGAAAATTCGCTGAGGAAAGAGTTTATTTTTAAAAGAAACTGAAATGAAACTCGTTTTCATCCACAAATATTCTTTTATTTATAATTTTACCCAAAGGATTTTATATTACTAACAAGTTTCATTAACAGAGATTCCTCTCAAATCCGTAAAGTTACACCATAACACAATGCACGGTCGAAACCTATTTCCAGACTTAAGAGGCTCTTGGATAATGGGCTGATGACTAGCTCCACAACCCCTATACAGCCCAGTTTTGGCACTTTTTGGCTTATATTTATTTTCCCCATTAAAAAAGGCTGAATGGACAAATATTTGAAGACCTGCAGGAAGTAAAATGAGCCAAAACGACATGGTTGAGGGAAAAACCTCTAGCATATTCCCAAAACGGATTTATAGCTTGAGTACACACACACACACATACTATATATTTTCTAAAATAACTATAAAACGAAAACCTCATTTGAAATTTTGAAATATACAAAATATTTTAAAATATATCCAAATAAGAATATCTAATAATTAAAATCTGATTCAAAAGATCTGAAGATAACAAAAATATTTGGGTGTATGAATGAATAAAATAATTCTAATATATATCGAAATATCTGTATTTACTCTATCTCTATATCACATTTATTATTATTTTAAATATTTAAATAATGCCTGACACAACAACACGCCGACCACAACGTGGTTCCTAATTAACATTCTGTATAGAGCAAATTTTCCATTGAAGAGGTATAACTAATATATATTAAGGAAGGAATATATATTTAAAAAATAATCATTATATCTCTAAATAATATTAAAATGCTATTTTCTAATTAAGTAGGCGATATTAAAATATTATTTGTATAATATATACTTATGTGAAAAATACGAAATTATTTTAGACGCGTATGATTATTTTTTTTTTAATAAAACAATTTCTACTGCCCTTACTGCAATGGAAAATTAATGGGAGGGTTTTTCCATTGCAGTAAGGGTAGTAGAAATTGTTTTATTAAAAAAAAAATCATACGCGTCTAAAATAATTTCGTATTTTGATAACAGATGGCGCGCTAGTGCATCGTAATACTTAAGTGAACTTACTGTGTATATATTATTCATATATCAGATTATGTACCAAAGGAAACACCTCTCCCGCTGAAATACATTGAAACGAAACATTTTGGTTAATCGGTTCAGTACAGAATGTTATGATGAAGAATTCGCTGCAAATCCAGTTTTAAAAAATTCGGGGGAAGTTAAACCTTTTACAAATCTTCCCACAATTTTAGAATATATGTACATCTTATGTCGTAAGGTGCTTGAATATTTTAGCAGCCGATATGGAAGGGTGCTGTAAAGCTGAAGCTCAGGAAAGCTTCTGGGTTGAAGCGGTCACCATATAAGCGTCTGCTAGAGAGAATGAAGCTATTTTAAAACTGTTCCCATCCCCGGGGAAACTCTGTCTTATCTGCCCACATTGGAGGGGGAAAACCGCCCCCTCCTGTTGACATGTGTTCTAATTTTTCACAAGCATTACAAGAAGGGTGTTTACTTGGGTCGCTTCTTCTTTCTCGCTCTGAGCTTTATATCGAACCGTTAGTTCATTGACTTCAAACACGTTATACAAATTGATTCGCTTGGTGAAGAAAATGGTGATTTCAAAATAAATGGTGGCAAAAATATGACTAAATAGATAAGAGATATTTTGTGCTGAATGAATCAATATTAGGACATATACCTGTCAAGGCATCTATTATAGTAAACTTTGTGTACAATCTTGTGAATAGTATTTACATATTTTGATATAAAATATAAATTTAATCAAATATGTGATATATATATACTATGTGTTATATTAGAATATATTTATACTAGTATATATTTTCCTTCAAAAAATATACTAAAAAATTATTTACATTTGTCTTTTATATATTGTTTATTGAAAATCTTTATCTAGATAATGAATTGTTTGTTGTGTGAGCTTCAAAGTAATCCTATATTTTAAAGTGTAATTTTATATTATTCATACACAGTAGTTGATGGACATGTGAAAACGTAAATTAAATGTATAAAATCAATGCTAACAAGAAATACACTACAATTTGACTTTTGTAACAATTTTTTTCAAATGCTAACAAGGTTTACATAAAACGTGGCTGCCATGTAAATCCGCACACGAGCATCGTCTGACAAGAAAGGTTTGGCCTATCTCGGGGCTACAAAAACAAATTTATTCCCGTTGTCGCCAGAGTTGCCGAATCCTTAATTCTGTGATTTGAATATTCCCAGAAATTCAGTATATATGAGTAACTTACATTATTTATATTGATATGAAGTTTGAACTGTTTAGAGAGATCGTTTTTTAAATTTTCATACAAGTTCGAAAATATAAAATCACTTTCCCAAAGGGATGTGTGTTTTCCCAACAAATAATAAAAATTATATATAACTAGCGGATGTGTACCCGGCGTCTCCCGGGTTTTATCCGAGTGGAAGTTTGCCTAACGAATATTATTGATAATATATTTATTATTGATAATTGATAATAATATTCCGCAACACACACACACACACACACACACAGAATATTATGATAATAATGATAATAATATTCGTTACGTTATATATTTATATAATATATAAAATATATTTTTCGAGCAAACATATCCACTCTCTCTACTGAATATATTTTTAAAAATATATATATAAATAAAAAATATCTAGAGATAAACTACACGATCTTAGCCAAAAGGCCTAGAAACGATATTTCATATATAGAGATGACCTGGCTTCGTGTGTCTTCTGCAGTGAATGTTTCGCAGGTAGAATTTTGTTCCTGCCTACTGAAAATTATTATCTGGCTTCGCCCGTGGTCTGTTTTAGTGAATATTACCCTAAAGAATTTTGTTTATGTCAACCAAGCATGATACAGCAATATTGTCATCATCATTTCTGACTAAAAATATTGTTGCTCAGTACCTGGTTAATTATAATTTTTCTTGGTTAAAGCGCGACAAAAAAAAACTCTTCCAGATTTAACTCTCTGTCCTGTTCAAATTTCAGCGAGATTAGTTACATATTGAGGGCGTGCATATACAAAGGGGGATCAATAAATAAGGTCAATTATCTTATTTCTTAAAAATTAAAAAAGCAAAAATAATTTAAATCACAGAATATTAAAATATAACATCGAGAGACTATTTAAGGTGTTCTGTTCTTTTTTCCCACGCGCGGCGCGAGACTTATAAATAAACTAAAATGGAAGCTCCATTGAAGGATTGCACCACGCTTGAACAACGTGCAGTTATTCGTTTCTTGAATGCAGAAGGTATTCAAACATCTCAAATATGCCAAAGGATGAAAAATATCTATGGTGAGTCTTGTTTGTCTCAAAAAAACATTTATAAATGGGTTAACGAGTTCAAAAATGGACGAATTACATGTTCCTCAGGTCTCAACGTTCGGCCGGTAAAGTTTTGTTAACAATTTTTTGGGATGTTGATGGACCAATCTGTCTTGAATTTTATCCTCAAGGCAACGTATGAACAGCGAACATTATTGTGACATTCTTGTAAATAAGCTAAAGCACGGTATAAGAAACAAAAGAAGAGGGAAGCTTAGTAAAGGTGTTCTCTTCCTTCATGATAATGCAAGGCCGCATACATCATGTAAAACTGTATCTACAATAATTAAATTAGGTTTTGAAGTTTTAGAACATCCTGCATATAGTCCAGACCTAGCCCCCTCTGACTATTTCCTTTTTGGACTACTAAAGAAGGAGTTAAAGGGAAGGCGATTTGACTCGGATGAAGATGTCCAGAAAGTGGTGCAAGATTTTTTTCACACGCTTCCTAAGAGTGCCTATAAAGAGGGTATTTACAAGTTGCCAGAACGATGGAGACGATGTATAGAAAGCCAAGGTGATTATTTTGAATAAATCAAGTCCTAATTTTTAATATCGTTCTTATTTTTTAAATAAATTATAATTCACCTTATTTATTGATCCTACCTTGTATATATATATGTTCCCGGCTTCGCCGGTTTTATCCTAGCCTAACGAACATTTGTTAAAACGATTCTAGCAAACATCCAATCCCTATAGTGAATCTACACTTGTCTATACTCTCGATAATTTGAAAATTTTTCCAGGTCCCTTTAAAAATACTCGAAAGTTGAATAAAATCAATATTAATTGGTCCACTCGGTAATTTGAAGTTGAAGGAATAGTACCTTGCCACAAACGAACATTTGTAATTAACTGTATTCAGCGAATGTTCCCGGCTTCGCCCGGTTTTTACCCGAGTAAAAGTTTGCCTAATGAACATTTGTTAAACCCATTCTAGAAAACATCCAATCCACCTATATATAGATTTATAAACGTATATAAATATATATTGTTATATGCGTTTGAATATATTTTTGAAACATAATATTTTTAAAACATTTATTAATTTTTAAATAAGATATTGTCACTGTTGGATAACTGAATGCTACGACAGCTAGCGCCACACTGGACCTATCATCATCACAACTGTTTGTTTACCTCCTTCTCTATATTACAATAACTGTTCGCTACCATAACTTTGTTTTTCTTACTAAATGGATAATAAAGATTATTATCATATAATCATCAACGTCCTCATGCCTTCCTACAAGCTGTAAGTACCTAAATCTTACAACAATTAGATTATGAGACTGAATATTGCATGAAATTCAATTAACGAGTTAAGACAAAGAAAAAAAAGGCTTAGCAAAAATGGCGTCACTCCCGAGCCACGATGTAACCCTAAATAAGCTCGACGGCTATAACTACTCACTATGGTCTTTCAAAATTGAAATGCTCTTGCAAAAGGAAGATCTTTGGGAAGTTGTCACCGAAAATATTCCAGATGAACCTAAAATCGAATGGAAAAAGAAAGACTCAAAAGCTAGAGCTATCATTAATCTAAGCATCGCCGACTCACAAATAGTGCATGTCAAAAACCTACTAACAGCCAAAGCTACCTGGGACACTCTTAAAAATATCTATGAAAGAAAAACACTCTCAGGAAAAATTTATTTGCTAAGGAAGCTATACAGCTTAAAACTCGAAGAAGACAAAGACATGCAGCAGCACATCACTACCATGATGGAACTTGTTGACAAACTGCGAACCATTGGCGAAACACTAAAGGACTCTCACATCACGGCTATACTGCTTTGCTCGCTTCCAAAGAGCTACTCCAATCTCATCACGATGTTGGAATCAAGGCCTGATGACGAGCTAACGCTTGAATTTACCAAGAACAAACTCCTTGATGAACACACACGCAGAGTAGAAAGCTCGAAAGACGAAAGCACCGAATCAAAAGCCTTAAAAAGCCTCCACAGAGCTTCAAGCCAAAGGAGAGCAAAAGAGAAGAAATTATGTTCTTTCTGCCACAAACCAAACCATTCCAAAGAAGAATGTTGGCACTATCAAAAGCGAAACAACAGCAACAAAGAGTACAAATATGAAAACTTCAGAAGAGGAAACGTACCAAAGTACACAAATCAGTCGAGTGTCACCCAAGAACAACCAACAAATCAGAGAACAACAAAAGGACCTAACCCAAAAGCTCTCAATCGCACTCAACGAGAAGCAAGTGTACACAACTGGTTCGTCGACTCTGGAGCCACATCTCATATGGCGTACGATGAAAGCTTCTTCACTGAACTTAACAGAGAACAAACACAAAATGTTGTGGTTGCTAATGGCAATAAGCTGCAGGTCAAAGGGATAGGACAAGGAGAAATCAAAGTCATCACACCCCAAGGAAAGACTGACACCTTACTTCTCACAAAAGTTCTCTACATCCCGGAACTAACAGACAACCTTCTGTCAGTGAGTGCGGCCACCTCCAACGGATGTAAAGTAACGTTCAACAGAGATTGGTGTACCATCGAAAGAGACAACACAGTCCTCGCGAACGGTATACTTGACAATGGAATGTACCGACTCCACCTGGATGACAACCCCCAAACTCGCACATTCAAAGCAAATGTTGCAAAACAAAACCACTGCAAGAACAAAAATTGCCTCATGCTCTGGCACGACAGACTAGGACACAGAAATATAGAATCAATTAAGAAGATTCGAAATGAGAACCTAGCAAGAGGACTAAGTCTAAATAACTGTTCGCACAGCACAGACTGCGTTCAGTGCATTCAAGGAAAACTCACCGAAACCCCATTTCCAAAGAAGACAGAGTACAGAGCAACTGAAACGCTTCAACTTGTCCACAGTGATATCTGCGGTCCATTACCAACTAACTCTCTCAGCGGTAAGAGATACTTCATCACCTTCACTGATGACTACAGCAGATACACGAAGACCTACCTCCTGAAAGGAAAAGACGAAGCCTATGAAAAAATAAAAGACTACGTCATCTCAGCACACACGGAATTTGGAAAAAATATCCAAACCATACGGACAGACAACGGTCGTGAGTACGTAAACCGACAAGTCGAAGATTTCCTGAACCAAAGCGGAATCAAACATCAGCTAACAGTCCCCTACCCACCAGCCCAGAACGGAGTAGCAGAAAGGAAAAATCGATCACTAATGGAGATGGCAAGATGCATGCTGTTTGACTCAGGACTCCCACAGTCTCTATGGGCGGAAGCGGTTACCACAGCTAATTACCTACACAACCGAATACCCTCGAAAGCTACAGACAAGACTCCTTTTGAACTATGGACCAACAGGAAGCCCAGTCTGAAGCATCTAAAAAGATTCGGATGTAAAGCCTTCGCCTATATTCCCAAGATAAAAAGAAACAAGTTGGATAGCAAAGTTATCGAAGGGATCTTTCTTGGATACGATGATCGAAGCAAAGGATACAGAATCCTGCACGATACAGACAACATCACAATCAGCAGATCCGTAAAATTTATAGAAAAAGAAAATGGTTTTCACCTCGCTTCCACAAAAACAACTTCACCACAAGTACTAAGTACAGATCTAACTTCCTCCAATCATATTGGTAATGCAGTGGAAAGTCAGGAACCAGGAACACAATCCGAAAACCTTGAGGACTCAGAAACCGAGGATTACCTTCAACCCGGTACAAGCACAGGAACACAAGTGGTCACACAAAGAAGATCCACGAGACCAACAAAGGGAATACCTCCCATAAGAAATGACAACATGCTGTACAAAACTGAAGCTCAAGACATTCAGACACCTACCAACTACTCGGAAGTCCTACAATTACCAAAAATAGAAAGAGAAAAATGGCTACAAGCAATGAACGAAGAACTAAATTCTCTTGAGAAGAACAATGTATGGGAACTAACGCCTCTACCTAAGGACAAAAAGATCATAGGATGTAAATGGACCTATAAACAAAAACTCAATTCCAAAGGAGAAATAGAGCGGTACAAAGCCAGACTCGTAGCAAAAGGGTTCAATCAGAAATATGGCCGAGACTACGAAGAAACCTTTGCACCAATTGTGAAGCATTCTACAATTAGAGCCTTCCTAGCTGCATCAGTCTACAAAGGGATGCAAGTGATCCACCTCGATGTGAAGACAGCGTTCCTACACGGCGACCTAGATAAAGAACTCTACATGGAACTCCCAGAAGGACTCCATACAAAACAAACAAACAAAGTCTGCAAACTAAAGAAGGCAATTTACGGTCTAAAACAAGCTGGAAGATCTTGGAACACAAAAATTGCAAGCACTCTAATTAAAAATAACTTCAAACAGAGCATTGTAGACCCATGCCTGTTCACCAAGAATGAAGAAAACCATTCCATCTACTTGATTCTATATGTGGATGACATGCTCCTCGCAAGCGATTCCAAAATAATCATCCAAAGCACTGTAAAAACTCTCGAAAAAGAATTCGAAATAAAGAACCTTGGAGACCCCACTCAATTCATTGGTATAGAAATCTCAAGGAACAGAGAAGGTGAACTCCTTCTGAGCCAAAAGAATAAAATCCAAGAATTAGTTGAAAGGTACAATCTCCAAGAAGCGAAACCTACTTTCACTCCCATGGAAAGCGGATACCCCGGTATATCTGAAGAAAAACTTCTACCAAACAACGTCCAATACCAACAACTGATAGGCTCACTATTGTACCTAAGCGTAGTATCCAGACCAGATATCGCAGCTCCAGTCTGCATACTCAGCAGCAGAAACCAGAATCCTAGAAATTGTGACTGGAATGCAGCAAAAAGAATCGTAAGATATCTAAAAACTACTAAAGAACTCGAGCTACGCATATCTAACCAAAAGCCTCCCACGCTGGAAGCATACAGTGATGCCACATGGGCAAGCGACAACACCGACAGAAAATCACTAAGCGGAAACTTGCTCCTACTGGGATCAAACCCCATCTCATGGATGACTGGGAAACAAGGTTGCGTATCTCTCTCATCCACCGAAGCGGAACTAATCTCCGCAGCTGAAGCCTCACAAGAACTGTTATGGCTTCTCGACTTGCTAAAGGATCTCGAACTGGAACAGAAAGCTCCAATCTACTTCCACCAAGACAATCAATCATGTCTCAAGATATGTTCATCCGAAAAAGTGTCTTCTAGAACCAAGCACATCGCAACCAAGATCCATCACCTGAAGGATCTTCAGAAGAAGACAGTGATAAAAATGGTCTACTGCCCAACTGGCGACATGAAGGCGGACATTCTGACCAAGCCGCTACCAAGGCCGACATTTGAGAAGTTACGCTACAACCTCGTGATGTCTCCACATTCATGCCGGGGATTTGTTGGATAACTGAATGCTACGACAGCTAGCGCCACACTGGACCTATCATCATCACAACTGTTTGTTTACCTCCTTCTCTATATTACAATAACTGTTCGCTACCATAACTTTGTTTTTCTTACTAAATGGATAATAAAGATTATTATCATATAATCATCAACGTCCTCATGCCTTCCTACAAGCTGTAAGTACCTAAATCTTACAACAGTCACGTTTGTGGATTTTATAATTAATTTTTTTTCTCAATGAATTATGTATATTAATTTAAAAATTTATTTTTGTTATCATCATCACATACAATGTAATTTTTTATATAAACAAACGAAAAAAAAACAACAATTAAATTTGCATCTTCGTTATTATAAAAAACAGCAAATTAAATTAACAATATAAAAATATATTTTAACATTACATTTTAACATTTAACACAAAAACGTTACAATATTTTCTTTAAATATATATTAATATTGAAATGCCAAGTTTTTTTACAACGTCTTTGGAATATTATATTACTATATTTCTAATTAAATTTATTATACTTGGAACACATTTTAGCATTTTTACAATTTATAAATGTAATTTCACCAGAAGCCGCGAGAGGCGCTGCTTGCGAGTGAAAGTAGAAAATTTGCAAATAAAATTGCAAGGAATATTTATTTCAAATCGAATTCAAACCAGAAATCTTCCCAGTAGTATAGTAAATAACTTCCTAAAGTTTCACGGCGATTGGATAGTCTTACCTTTTAAAAACATTCATCGTGTGAACAAACTAACATTCAACCACGTGTTAATTATTAACCAATCAAATTCATTTATCGTCGCGACCAGTGCTGCGCTCAAGCGGTAAAAGGCTGGAACTATCGCTTGTTGGTTTTTTATTTTTTTTTTAAAAAGCACATCAACCTTTTTAGTTTTTTGAATAGCCTATATGTTAAACGAAATCTTCAGCTACCTACATGCGAAATTTCATAATGATTGATTCAGTAGAATTTGCGCTATGCGATAACAAACATCGATTTTGGATTTCATTTTTATAGATATAAGGATATTAAATATTGTTCAAAATGTTATATATATATTATGATTATGAAATGCTCGTGTGAGCATTTCATAATATATTTAACATATATATATATATATATCATAGTTATCAATTATAGTATTCGTTATGATAAGAACTTATTGATGCACCAATATCCCTGCCATGATAATTTTGACCGTTAATTATCTAAATTTATTCATTACTGATCTGATTTATATAGATATTTATAATATACTATGAATAATGCTAAATATTCACATGGCATTCAGTAATAAATGATGTTAGAAACATCCAGATAGTAGCAAACATAGCTCTTGATTCATAGACGTAGAGAGAGAGAGAAGGATGTTAGTTATTATCATCATCATATTAGAACTCATTTCTATAAGTATATATATTGATGTAATTTTTATTAGATTTTATCATATTTTTAAATATGATATATGTAAATAAGTCTGTTGTTGGACTTTTCAAATATGCGCGCTTTGAATGGCTATTATTTTGAAATATATTTTTCACACAGCTTATATTTGATTTTTATGATAGGTTAGCCAATATATAATATAAATAGTTTTATATAGACAAAGGTCGCCCCTCCCGTCAAAATAGACGTCAAAACTAGACGCCATCTATTGACCGTCACCGCAACTAGCGGCCTCGGGTCGGTGACAAAGCCACAACACCAGCTTTGGCAAACTGAAAAGCGTCCACCTAGAGACCATGGTTTCGGGCTAATGGCCCTCGTCAGTCTAGGGCGGACTTTATTCCATGAGATCCACACGGGATCTAATGGAATCTTGACAATCTGCCAAAGAGGTGTTTAGCTGGCAAATTGGCTGGGCCAAATCTATGGCTAAAATATAGATGGAAATTTTGCCGGGAGGATCTTGATCTAAAGAGACAATTTTGAACGGAGAGGCGACCTTTGTCTCTTTAGATCAATATCCTCCCGGCAAAATTTCCATCTATATTTTTGTTATGATATAATTCAAAAACTGAGGTATTTTTTAAATGGTCCCAAAACACATAGAGGGGTGATCGTTAAAACATTATAAACAAATGTACAAAAATGTTTCACAATAAATAAATTCATTCATTATATTGTGGAACAACAAACCTACATCTGGAATAAACGCCGTTTCGAATAAATTAACTTCTCAACGAATCAATATGAAGTTTTCTTGTGTGATTCAGAAAATTTCATGATCATTCGTTGAGAAGTTAATTTATTTGAAACGGTATTTATTCCAGATGTGCAGGTTTGTTGTTCCACAATATAATCAATGAATTTATTAATTGTGGAACATTATAAATATATATAACATTTTAACATATTGTTTAATCTATTATATAATATGAATTCAAGATCATATTTGTATCAGCGCGTTTTTTTTTTTTTTTTTTTGAGATATACATCACTCGGCGGACCAAAGGTTCGAAAGCTCGTGAAACGATTTATTAAAAAAAAATACTTTTGCCTTTTCTCTTAATTTATATTATCGGCGGTTATTTCTTGCAACTTATATAAAAGATACTAGGGTCTTTTTCTGAAATTATTATTAAATAACCTAACAATATATGAATATTTGTATTTTAACGTTTTTTGATAAAGGGTAAATCCGTATTTAACATAGAAATAATAGAAAATATAGCGTTTATGTAAATGTTTGTATTGTGATATGCATATAAATAATTGCTTTCATACATATCATAAATTCCTGGTTAACATAGTCATATCACTTGATTATTCGCATGAATTCCATATTCTGTGTTTAAAACATATTTGACAAATTTCTTTAGGTAGATCAAGTTTGTTGAAAACAAAACATACAGACACGAACACAACTTTTCATTTTTTATTTATATAAACAGAAATATGATATTGGAAATCCAGTACTATATTATCATTCCAATTTCTGGCACTAAAATATAGATTTCTTTCAGGTATCTACTAGTTTTTGCTGTAGAAATTTTGGAAGAGGATTCATTCAGACCTGAGACTTTATTCTGATAATATTTTATCTACAGATAGGTAAGGTATTGCTGAAACATAGTAAAGGAAATGCATACATTATTCTATTTTATCTACATTTGAATATTAATAGTTGGTAGAATATATCATTAATATTTACTCATTAGTTCATAAACCAAAATCCGTCTGTTATTTGGCTGATGTCGACATTCGGTGTGAATTTGCTAGTGATTCGTTCCATTCCGTATTCTATATTGGTGAACCCCATGCTGAAATTTAGACGCTTTTTATAAGGAACAGACATTGCCAAATTTTATTTATATAGAGTATGTGAAGCTATATAATATTAAACATTTTAATCAAATACTTAAACTTGTCTTTTTGTATATTCGAAATATATAAAACATCAACGAGACATCCAGTGTGAAGATTACATAAATATTCGAATGTGTGTTGGGGGGTTAAATATTAATTTATAAATTTTAGATATAAAAAAAATAAATATATAACTTATAATTGTAAAGTGTATAGGTGAGAATGGTTAAAATGCAATTTACAATGAGAAAGTTTGCACTGTGCCGTACTTGAAGACGAGAAATAAAGAAAGAAACAAGAGTGTCGATGGCCCAATTAGGCAAACATGGCTGCTAAGTAAGACTGCACTGGGATTCCCTGAATACCTTCGACAATTCCTTTCTTTGCTGGCTACTTGTTGAGTGGGAATATTTGCTTTGTAGCTATTCCCCTATTGGTTCAGATATGAGAAGAACTCTCCTAGATCTGGGAAACCTCTCAGCCATACCTCGGGTTGTTAGATTTCTTTGAATCGATTGTTGTTTCAAGTATATTTATCATATATATACTCTTCCAATATCATTCTACATTCAAGAGTTTTGGATATATTTTCATAGCGCGTGATTATTCTTCAGTTTTATATATTTGCAATATTATATTATCTTTCCTGAAACCTTTTAACAACTACACTCGTTATTGGCTTCCTATTGAATTGAGTAGGAATACCTTCTTATTGTTATTCAGAGATTGCTATAAGGATAAGTTTTCTATATAATCTTCTGGCACACTTAAATCTATTTTACTATGTGGAGTGAGCTTCGAGAAATGTAAGCCTTAGCTAATTACCTTGTTATTGACCCGCAAATATTTTATGTAGCAATATATAGGACCTATTTATTTAAAAACGGAATTTTATACCTGAAGCCATCTTACAAAGTCTATATAAACAAAAATTATGATATATTTTCCTGAACGATTAAATGTTCCTGGGCAAAAGTAATGATTACTTGTCTCAATTCTCTGTATATTTGGAAAAAAAGATACACATTTCTCTCAATATTTTCTATAGCTCAGAATGATATTTGTAAAAATGATATCCATATATGAAATCATTTTTATTACTCAAATTTTATGAATTACTAAAAGATATAAATCTATTCAAATTGTGTTTGAATTATTCGAAAAAAATCCACTTTTAATATATTCGAAATGAGATATTATAAAATAGGTATAAATAAAGTATGTATAATTGAGATATTTTAATATATATATACATCAATTATATATTATTTTTATTTTATATAAAATGCTTTTATAATATATAGAGTGAAATTTTATCAAAATTATAAAGCAATATTTAATGATTCTCACTAAAATTAATAATTTTATTTAGAAGAAGAGATATAAAAGTATAATGTATTATTCAATAAAAACAATAGTTGAGGTTTAATAATTGAAAAGTCAGGATTCTGGACTTGATGAATAAAAAACGGAAGCAAATAAAACGTGACCTGGATAGAAAGTTAGCCTTTGGTTCAAAGGTCACATGGGCTCTATACAATAATATTTGTTAAATCATTTATTTATAACACCGTTGTAATCTCAGTTTATCGCCCGTCAAATATACCTCGTTCGTAATAAGATATCATATTCAGTTCATTCTGTAATAATATAAATACATTTCAGAATCTATATATTCGCGTTAGTCGATGCTTTGTTCTTGCAAACATAGAGAATTTGAACAATTTAATATTTATACCATATTTAAGTGTTTTTTTAGATAATCTTATCTATTTTACACTTTTGTATAACCAAATATTATAAAATATTGGGGTTAAAATAAATTTTATTTTCCAAATATTTCGAAGGATAGATCGCCACTCTTTATCACACACACATTTATTGAGTGTTGGTTTTACGATTCTAACTGAATCACCTCAACAGGTGAGTTGATCTTGTTATGGTATAATATGGATGCTTTTTCGAATTCCGATGTTTGGCTATTGTTTAGTAGATCACACACACAACAATGGCCATACACTAAAATTCTAAAATAGCATCCACATTATATATACCAGAAAATTCAAATATTTCAGATTAATTTCAGATATTTAGGCTTTTATAACAAAAGCATAAATAAACGCCGCCTGATGATGGTGAATGCCTCCCAGAGGTCTGACGCAGGACAGTACCGGTGAGCTTGAATCAGGTCGCTGGACCCACAGGACTGTTGGGCTCAGACTGGATGTGGTGATGTGTGCAAGGCTACTGTCACTGCTACATCTACGTCATGGCAGGATAAGGCTCAGCGCTTAAATGACGACTAACATTGATTTTTCATAAACCCAGATGTGTAATCCATCTCCTCACTAGTGGGGTGATGTGCAGAGCAGCCAGGCGCTGGCCGCTCTATCATGCGGTGGGCAGTGCGGATGGTTGTCGTAAGAATGAAGTCATCGTCCCGCTAAACACCACAACTTCTACGATGGCGCCAATGCGGAAGATCCCGCGCAGATTCTCGTCCACTAGACGCCGGCAGATGTTGGACAAGGAGTCTACTACGCCAGTGCGCAGCACGTTGGGCGATTAAGGGAAGTGGAAGTACCCACAAATTCACTAACGAAGGCGTCAATCCACCGCGCAGGATCCTGAAGGTTAGGTGGACGTAGGAGGCCACAGGCCCCGATAAGGAAGATATCCAGGAGCTGGGGCGAGTCAGTGCGTGGTTATCCAGTCCAAGGATCTCAGTGACTGCCTTCCAGAACCCGGAGGGAGTCAGGACCCGGATTAAAGGAAGTGGAGTCACGCGCCGCACTTTACCAGCCAAGATTAAGCGCGGTAGCCATTTCGCAGCTCGCCCGGCACACTCTTCAGACACGAAAATCGAAGCTGAGTCCCGAGAGAGACAGGCATCGCTATGACGCCTCCGGGCACCAGGCGGTGTGCTTCAGCCTCCAAATCAACTTTGCTAGATGGGACTTGTTCTTCTGGATGGTGTAGTCGTTGGCCAGATATCCATGAAGGTGGTGGACCAGCAATGAAAGTACTAATGGCTCTGGCCCGACCGACTAGAGAGATGCCGTGGGTGTAGGGCGCCCACCTTGATATGGCAACTTCAAGCAGTGCAAGATGTTGATCCTGGGCTAAAGATGACGTTCCCGGCGTTATTACGTAGCTGAGCACTCTCAGCTGCTCCAATGACCATGAGATGCCAAGCAGGGCTTCGTTGCGGGAACACCATGCGCCGCACCATAGGACTTTTCTCTTTTAGTAGTTCCCTCTAATTCCCGAGGCCCGCAGGAAGTATTTGAAGATGGAATAACTACACCTTAATGTTCCTCACGACGGATGTCGTCGGCGTAGGCGAGAACATTCCCGGGGCCGACCGCTTGCTCAAGGCGCAACAGGAGAGAACCCTTAGCGAGGTTGAACAAGGCGGCGCTGAAGGCGCACTCCTACCTCATCCCATTAAGTAGATGGAAGGACCTTGGGTGTAGTCCTCCGGCTCGGGTCGCCGCTCCGGCATATAAGAGTAGGAACTACCCGATAAAATCCGTTGTTTTGCAGAGAAGCCATTAGGGACACCAGAAAGCCGCGGTACGGGGTGTCGAAAAAGCAGGTGCTTTCCCAAGGTGTCCATCAATCTTCATCTTGACATTTACTTGCAGACATTCCCACTTTTTTGCTATCGGCTTCACCAAACTTATTCCCAAAACGATAAACAGTGGTTTTGGGCGAATTGAGAAATTTCACTATCTCTTGGGGCTCCTTCCGCGCGCAGAGCAACGAAGATGGCTGCTCCAATTTCGAATTTTCAATTATTGGTTATCACTACTCTGCACACACGTGTATTGTTAATTTTACATAAATATCGCTACGGAATGAAAAGTTAATCTTTATATAAAGTAATATTTGTCTTATCAACTGCGCCAAATTTATTTCCAAATTACCTGATATACCTGTATAATATACGTATTATATAAATAAAATATTTGGTGAATAAATCGTAATGTATTTACACCCCTGTAATGCATTTCTAACTGAAAAGTCATCAACTCATATTATCTAATCAAATGTTGTAGAGAGAGAAAAACAAATTTTATATTTTTGAGAATAAATATACCGATTATTTCTCTGATATGCTGAACATGTATGTATTGATGGCATATATTTATATATTGATCATAATAAAATTGTTTTTTTTTTTATGTTTCTCAATACTTATATAACATTCTATGATTGCACACATCACATAATATATATGTCATAATTTCCACTTATACTTACCGATATGTTACATGTGTATAATTATATATATTATATTTCTCTATAATTATATTCATATTTATACATTAAAGTTTATAATTAGGTTTTATAACATGAGTGATCACTGAATATTTTGTACCTAAATGTATATTACATCATTCTATTAAATCACAAAAAAAAAGAAAATAAACGCATGAAGCATAAGATGTGGCTTCCGATCAGACGGTAGTGCTGTGATAAGTTATATTTTAAGGAAAAAATATATCGGTGACTTGGAGTTTCCAATTAGGGTTTTTATGTTTCAATCAAAATGATGACTTCAATAATTCAGCCTATATCTATAAATGTTGTTAAACATTTCTCTCTCTCTCTCTCTTTATAAAGGTTGGCGTTCAGCTAACTGGAATATCGGTGAATAAATAAATAATTTTTTATCCAATATATGCCTTTTTAAAATATTAATATATAAATTATGGATTCATTTGAAATTATTAAATGAAATTCTGATGTTTTAACCATGCATTTAGAAGGAAGAATTGATATGCAAATGATTTGATAAACCTATTATTATTCTAAGTTAAATATTATTTATTGAAAGTTGTGTGTGGGAAATGAATCTATGTATACATTAATTCGTAGAGTACACAACAAAGACAATTACACCTTTGCTAGATTCGTAAAGGCGTAGAGAGAGCACGCTATTAC
The DNA here is from genome assembly GCA_030710605.1 of Cordylochernes scorpioides. Classification (NCBI taxonomy): domain Eukaryota; kingdom Metazoa; phylum Arthropoda; class Arachnida; order Pseudoscorpiones; family Chernetidae; genus Cordylochernes; species Cordylochernes scorpioides. Next base: position 663,463 of record CP092866.1, on the reverse strand, counting down.
CAGAGTGGAATGTTGGAGATAATAAATTTACAGCGAAATTTATCTGAGAGAGATAAAACTCATTTCACGTCAGACTAACAATTCAAATAGAATATCATCATCAAATTGGCGGGAAAAGCATTTGTCGTCTGGTCCTTCAGGACATCTGCTACATTTGCATACAATGACATTAATTCCTAGAAACTGTGTCCGCCATTTTAACCTACTTTGTTATCCCCGTCTGCTACATTTATCCCAATGTTGAACAATTTCTTGTTGAAATATATTTTGTTCAAAATTTATTTCCTATAATATTTATATGTGATATGTTTTAAAATTCTTAATTTTGTTTTCAGGTGAAAATAACACACATTAGAAAAAAAATATTATTATACAATAAACAATTATTATTCAATATTCCTCTGATAAATTTTGTTTTCCCTCCAAAAAAGTATTTTCAATAGAAATTTACCGAGGTTATCGAATTAGCCTTATATTTTTGTAATAGACTATTCAATTATTATCTTTGTGATTCTTATATGAGGACATCAATTTAGTTACAGTTTACAATTTGAAGGTTAGAAATTAAATTGGTTTAAATATAAAAATAAAACTATCAAGCACGAATTTTCTATTTCAAATGGAGCAAAATTTTGCTGTATAATTTTCTGTATAGAAGTTTAATTATCTAACTTCGTATATATAAGCAGTATCGTCCAATACAGAATTAATATATGGTACAATGTTTAGGTAAGGGGCATGTCTGGTGGGAAGGAATAGATGCTTATTTTTGCATTACTCCTGATATGTTTAAGCTCGGTTATGTAACTCTAATTTTAATCTATTATAATATACGAGAGATTCCTGATTAATGTTAGAAATGTTGCCGATGTGTTCTTTGATCCTTATTTATATAAAGTGTCTCTTTTCTCTCTCATATTCTTACTGATATTAACATCTTTTATATCGATGTTTCTTGGATCTAATGATTAGCCTTCTAAATTAATTCTGGAATATAGGTATTTGACGAAATTGTGAATAAGAGCTGTATTCATTCCGCTCAGAAGCTGCTATATAGAAAAAGGTTTCCTATATGAGTGATCTAAGAAGGGTTTTTTTTTTTGAGTAATTATAAACCAGTGTCTTCTAAAAGTAGTTATCGATGGAAAACTAAAAAAAGAGGAAATATAAGAGAACTTTACATCTTGAAACCTAATATTTAATTCAGAATTTTTTCTATTTGATTGATTTGTGAATTTTAAAATTAAAAAAACGCTTTGAATCTTCAAAGTTGCTATTCATTTTCATATCGAGGTGAAAGATGAACATGATAGTATGTGATATCAATATGAATAGACTATTCACCCTGCAATGAGTTTCTTTGGTTCACACATATGCGAACTTTCGAGTTAAAAACTACTTTTAAGGGGCTCACTATAAGTAAATTCGCTTATTAGATTATGTCAGATTATGGGATGACATTATAATATAAAAATAATGAAAACATATATATAAACATAGATGGAAAATTTTCCGGGAGGAAATCAATCCATGGAAGCAATGGTCGCCTCTCCCGTCAAAATAAACATCAGAATCTGACGCCATCTATTTGGCTCAGCCACATTGCCAGCAAAACACCTCTTTGGTAGATTGTGAGGATTCCATGAGATCCCGTGTGGATCTCATGGAATAAAGTCCGCCCTAGAATGACGAGGGCCATTAGCCCGAAACCATGGTCTCTAGGTGGACGCCTATCAGTTTGCCAAAGTTGGTGTTGTGGCTTTGTCACCGAACCGATGCCGCTAGTTGCGGCGACGGTCAATAGATGGCGTCAGATTCTGACGTTGATTTTGACGGGAGAGGCGACCATTGCTTCCATATATAAACATATATTATCAATAACATCAGAGAGATCAGTTATGAAATTTCACATATAAAGAAAGGGTTTGAGTCAACTTATATTTGCATATTATTCATCTGTAGGAATTCAACGAAATCTAGGTTTTAGGAAACTTAATCGGCACTCAGAGAAATAGTGAATATGCTACATGATATTGGTGTGAATTTTGGTGCTTTGGTGTAGATGTCAAAATAGATGCTTCTGTTAAATTTTGTCAGGAAGAGAAAAGTTTATTCCTCTCTCCATGTCAAATTCCTGAATAATATTTTCAAGCCATCTTAGCGTCAATTCCAGTGAAAACTTCTTAGACCATGCACAGAAAGTTTCTTTCCCATTATTTGCTTCAGAAAAAAAAAGACAATTAAATCTCTGACTAGGCTTGATAAACAGCTGTATATCCGAGGCAGAATCAATCAACCTAATAATAAAATCCACAGTGGCTTTTGTAAATCAAAATTTATTTTGACTAATAATCACGAGAGTGAATTTTATTTTTAGTTCAAAAATATTTCTTCCTCTTTATAAAGACACAGGCTCCATAATTAATATCACAAACATAGATCTTTCCCTTCTCCAAATTAATATTCTGAGTGAAGAAATTCAATTCAGTATTTCGAACCAAACGGATAGGTACATATACAATAGAAACATCTATAATTTCCTTCATCGATTATTAGTGAAACAAACTTGAACGGTATCTCGCCATTTTAGACGTATCAATTTTAAATACCCCTGAACAAAGTTTATTATAAGAAATACCTGACAACGCCGTCATCTTTGTAAATATATAAATCCAACAACCATAAAATATCACAATAGTTAAATTCCTGATCAAAAGATGCTTCGCCCATTGCTCTTTACCAAGCCTCAGAGAAACAGTAAAAAAGACTATCTACCGCAGCCTGAGAGGATGGAATTACCTAAATCATTTCATCTATAGGCGTAGTGTTAAGCATTTCAAGCCTTAACTCCAAAATGTAGGATTATTCAAAGTTCAGCTCAGGAGACAAAAATATGTGAGATTTGATGGTTCTTTCCTAAATTCGAATCTTTAATTGAGAAATAAATAATTTCTATACAAAATTCAAAATATATTCAACATTTAGTACAACGCATATAATGCTATGTGAGAAAATATAAATATTTATTATTTATGAGAAATATTTAAACTCTCCGGAACCTTATTAGTCGAAATTATTTTAACTAAATCTCTGTGTCACTTTATAATTCTTGTGGAAAATCCATCAATATGTGAAATTAGGTAATATACTCACAATAAAGATTTAGCCGTCGATTTATAATATTTATAAAGGGAATTCCAAAGGATCAATATGGATATTGAATATATTCGATTTTTTGTGAATGTTTGTAAGTTTTATTGAATGTTAGGGGCATCTCTAAAATATTTGAGGAATAGCTATCAAAATTTCCTAATAAAATTTCATTTATTCAATTTAGTTCTATGAGAAAGAGCTTGAAAAATTCCATATCGTTGAAAAATGAATTTTCCAAGAATTTTGGGAAAGTTGGGATGGAAATTGGTGCCAAGGGTGTCCTCCATGGCTATCCCGAGAGTTGTCTATTAATCCCATTTATGTTTGGGCCCGTGGGAATATAAAGGACTTAGAGGGTCTTAGCGCATCCTCCCAACCTCATCTATTCCTGCTTGGACCGCGGGGATCTGTTTTATGGTCATCCTTCTTTTGTCTCTGCTTCATATTTACAAATAGCATTTTGTGGAGAAGTAAAATTTACTTTATAATATATATTAGTAGTCTCCTTTTTTCATGTGACTTATATATTTAGGAAGCTACCGGCCTTTGAATAACAAATATTTTCATTTTTTTCTAATATTCACCTCGACGAGGCTGTAGAAAACCATTTTTTTTTTTAAAGATAGATTTAACTTTTATTTTATATCAAATTTTTGAAAATATATTTATATATATAACATCCCAAAACACGAACGTGGTTGTCTTTTTCTTGATTTATCAAGAAATTGGATTCGCATACAAGTTAAAAAAACGTTTAGTTTATTTTTTCCACTAGATGGCGCTCTTCAATTTAAAAATACTTATGTGAGCGTCGTCAGGAGATGCCTTTTTTGTTTTTAACACATGTATATATGCCATATATATGATATTAATATATACAGTTATCAGCGTCATGCATTCTTTCTTAATTCTGTCACCGTTTGCTTTTGGTTCAGTGGTAGAATGCTCGCCTGCCACGCGGGTACCCCGGGTTCGATTCCCGGCCGATGCATTTTTTTTTTTTTTTACAATTTTTAAAACTTATTTATATTATTAAAATATATGTGCTTTTCCTGTCTATGTACAGATTTATGGTCTATGTACACAAGTATACAAGTATATATACAAGTTATTTGCAAATTGCGTGGCAAATTTGCCCTTTCGCTCGCAAGCAGCGCCTCTAGCGGTAATATCAGCTGACCTAATGGACATGTAAAACGTGTTTTATCAGGACATAGAGAAAAATCTGGAAAATATATTTTTCGGATTTTTAGTCAAGAAAAATAAATTGACAGGTTCTGGGAAAAAAAGTAGTTGTTTTTTATTCAGAAAATGATGATGACAATATTGCTGTATCATATTTGATTATCAGATACAAAATTATATCCGGAAAAATTCCAAAAAGCAGAGACCACGGGTGAAGCCAGTTCATTTTTAGTATGCAGGAACAAAATTCTAACAGAAAAACATTCATTCGAGCAGAAGACACAAAGCCAGATAATCTCTTTTTAAAAATATCGCTTCTCAGACACAAAGTTTGGAGCGGGACGTTTCACAAGAATGACATCCACGGCGCCAATTTATAATTGTAACGAATAGTATTTGAATAAAAGCATTTAATCGGGTAAAACCCGGGCATTGCCCTTTTTTAATCAATTCTGTCACCGTTAGCTTTTGTGAATGGAATAAATACCCAAATATGGCCATTTCTCATAACCATCGGTGGTTCAGTGGTAGAATGCTCGCCTGCCACGCGGGCGCCCCGGGTTCGATTCCCGGCCGATGCATTTCTTTTTTTTACAATTTTTAAAACTCATTTATATATTATACAAGAATGACATCCACGGCGCCAATTTATAATTGCAACGAATAGTATTTGAAAAAAAGGATTTAATCTGGTAAACCCCGGGCGTTGCCCGGGTCATTCGGCTAGTCTATATATAAGGAACTATTAAAGGTGTATTTTTACCATTTAAAAACAAAAATATTTCTACTGTCTTCTCCTCATACTGGCGAAAAGAGTTATGACGTTAATGGTTAACCCTTCTTACTGTTTCTCCATTTCAATCTAGCAATAAGACTGAATTAGGCTGTTCTGCCTTTATATACAACGCATTTCATAGTGATTACTCGTAAAAGTTCCCAAAGAGAGAAAATCTTTGGACATAAATTTTGATTTATATCATAACATCATATATATCATAACACAGCGCGCGAGCCAAATAAAATAATAAATCTGTCTGGTGGAATTAACTAGTGAGACCGTTTGAATTGTTCACTATTGTTGAGCCAGGCCCTCTCAAAAGTGTATTAAGAATAATTAGGAAATTACTTGAAAAAAAGAAGAATTACGCCTAAAAGGTTTTGTTATGTACAGCTGACGCGCTAATGATTTACATGCATTTTATAGAGAGAGTGAAGAGAAGATTTTAAATATTTCGGTAATTTATCCGCATCTAAAAACTTTTGAACGAATTAACATTCAAAAGTATAGGACATTGCGTTGCATCGCCCCAAACAATTATCCTGCCTGTGTTTCGAATTTTTGGAGATAACAGTTCTGGTCCTTCGAAGCGAAGAACTGGCAATTAAAGCGCTTCCCGCGAAGGAAGCTGGATATTTGTCAGATAATCCGAGGTCCCGACTTTATTCAGGGTGAACCAACAGTTCGATTGCTTCAAGGTATAGGAGGAATTTTGCGTCGTTCGAGTAATATGAGGTTTGGAGTTATCATGTTGTAGAATAGAAATTTTTATATTTTCCAAAGCTTGGTTCTTCTGCTTCAAAGCAGTATGCAGTCACTCCAGCTGTTCATAATACCAATTGGCGTCGATGGTCCAACCGTTTGAATTGAAATAGTAATAGATTGTCCCTTAGAAGTTTAATCAGACCCACAGAATCAACTTATATTCGACGCGCCCAAGTTTGACAATAGGAACAGGAGGTTGACTCGGGCTCAACCACTGACTTATAAGGTGTTATAAATACGATAATTGATCCAAGTATCTTCGGAAGTTGAATTCCTTTTATGAAATGTGCACTATACAGATTATCTTATGGCCGTTTTTTTTTTACACTTCAAATCAGGGTATTGCCTGAGTTGGCGTCAATTTTCGAGGTACAGAAGGCAGTTCCTGTTGGCCTTCATTAGTTCGTGAAGGTGATTAACCCACGAAAGTTTGTGATGTTCCCAATTCGTCTGATAGTCTCCGAGTGCTGGTTGTCGGATTTACTTCCAAAGTTTCCCACAAAACATCATTATATAGATTTCGCTTCCTTACCGGTCCTTGCGTTATCTTCAAGATTACATGCCCCTTTAGCGGAATTTCATAAACGACCGGGTTGTGGTGCTGTGGTTCGAGGACATTTCTCCGTTCACAAGACAAATGCTTCTTGTTGCTTCAGCAGCAACTCATAAGGTCAAATTTTCTAATACCTATATTTGTACAATCCATATCAAAAATTGAAGTGCATAAAAAGATATCAATAATGAAACCAAAGAAAATATAATAGAACACATCGCGTGATTCAGAATGAGGTATGACGTGCTATGCTAGCTTCAAGGAAAGCCGTTGCAATCTGTGTTATCTTTAAATATTGCGTAAATCCGGGTTGCCTTGATATATTTTCGCTGTCTGCAAAGCAAATATTTATAGTGTTCTTTAATACCTCAGTCGAGAAATTCCCAAATAGTCACGGAATTTTAAGAAGAGCAGATCAATAATGCAACAGTAAAGATGTCTTCTAGACAAAGTGATGAGACGAAGTGATGATTGAAGTCTTTCCATTGTTTTTCATCGAAGAAATTACAGTAGAAAAATGCTCAAAACCGCGAAAATAACCTTTCTTGAAATATAATTCATATATACTTGTAATATAACTAGTGGCTATTTTACAAAATATGTTCGTGTGTGATGATTTAGATTTTGCTCTTCAGGAGGTTGAGTTAATCAAGCAAAGAGTAGTTGGGGTAATGGATAAATAACATTTTTTTATTTTTATAAAAATTATAAAAATATATTATAAACATACCTAGAATCATTTATTAAAATATTTATAAGCAAGTTGTAAATTTTTTGATTATCTCAAGCTGCATAGACAAATTTTATTTTATAAAAATTGTTTGTATAATTTAATAATCCTAGATATCAATTATTTCTAAACCTACGCACCTATGTATTAAGATATCTACCACATCCTATGGTAATATATTTGGACATGTTGAAGGATTCGGCGCCACCGAATAATTACTGCGGTTTTATGTTTCTCCGGGGTTGTCAGACACATAATTGGCTCATAAATCACTTGGTGGCAACTGGACCCTAACACCGATGTTGCAACAGTAGCACTCGGAAATAATATTTGAGGATTTGATTATATTTTAAAAATCAAATATATATTTCACACAAACATTATCAAACACTTAATTAATACACAACTATATAATTTCCATTAAATCTAAACCAAGTTGTTATAAAATAAATCTATAAAATTTTATCTTTATATAGAATCTTCAGAAAAATATTTTATTGATTAAAAGAGTATATATATATCACATATATTAAACATATATATAAAGATATTTTCATTTTACCGAATGAGAAATATCAACTTTTTAAATTATTATACAAATTATATCTCACATATTTTTTGGGAAATGTATCAAGCCAATATTTCACCCTTCGCAATCCCAGTTTGTGAGGTTTGTACGATGCAGTCTCGAACTACATTAGCCTCCAATATTATCTTTGTTGCTATTTCCGTAGTTTCTTATTTTGCGCCGACAGGAATTCTAAAATATTTTGGAATGTGGAATCTAGAATGTGGAACTCTCAATTTCATAGAATGATATAATATCCTGTAATGTCGCGTGAAAGAATCGCGTGGTCAATCAAAACATTTCAAAATAAGGAAAGACCCTCAAATAGGCGTACAGTCTAGCAATATATTGGAATATATATATACTTTATATATATATATAAAGTATATAGTTTTATTTTAGCCATTATTACTAATAAACATTTTGACCATTATTCTTATGAGGTCATTGTCTTGTTTCAAATTATTGTGTTTCTTTTAGTTAGTTCTTAAGAATGTAATCTCTCAGAACTTGTGTTCAAACTAAAAGTTGCTGATGGCTTGCGCAGTCACTAGGCATAAATATCAACTAATCGTTGATTTTAAATTATTCCAGAATTGGTCAAATACCATTTCTTGAATAATCAAGAAAAGCGTTCTTAATTTAACCACCTGATCCCAGGAAAAAATCCACTTTTATACTAATTATCACTTATTTGGTGTTCTCAGGCCCTTCTGTCCTGAATACCTGTTTTTTAAGTTATCAGGATACCCCAAAGACTTGCTGAGATACAGCTTGCACCACGCTAATGAGGGCCAACAGCCCGAAATGCGCACGTGGTTAACGTGATTAGCTTTTCTTGATTAACAACAAAAACGCAACAAAAAGATTTATTAAAACATTCTGGTCTTAAACAGATTCCCCGAGGTTAGAAGAGGGTATATACAGAAATAACGGTAATATTAACAATGAACAATAGAAGTATTGAATAATAAATTTAGATAAGTACATGTGAAAAATATTATACAATACACTGTATTATGCATAATTATCAGACATCTTTATTGTTTTATACTTGAATGGACTAAGGGTGGAGGGTTGTCTAAAATAATCTGAATATAAAGTCTTAGAGTTTATTAATTTGCTCATTCACCCAGGTTTTCAGTAGAAGCCACCGGATTTATCAAGATATTTCGAATATCATTCGCAGCTTTATAAATTTTAAAATATTTAAAAGTAATGCTTGGGTCAGCCAGTGCAGTATTTAGCCAGTTGAAATTTGTTGAGAGTTGCGTCGTGGCATAGAGGAATCGCTCAGCAATTCTTCTCTGCATTCCATCATGAGAGGGCAGTAGGCTGTTAGTTGTGTAATTGCATCTTGTATTTCACTTTTTAATAAATCACAAGTTGTGGGGCAATCGGATTTCCAACGTTTAGTGAAATTTTCAGAATAAAAAATATCCAGAAAAAATACAAGTTGTGCTAAGAAACGTTTATATTTCAAAGGCAACGTAGTATTTAAGTATGTTTTAGTTATTATTGAATTGTTCAGATATTTAAAATGACTATAGTTAATGGAAGTTGAAATTTGCACATTTATCATTTTCAATAGATTGTTCTATTGTAGTTCGAAAATTATATTTGATTTCGTTTTGTACTACGATGGAAGCCGTATAGCTTTTCAAAAATGAAAAAAGAAAAACATTATTGTTTAGGATATTTGAAAGATTTCGTACAAAATTATGGCCTATCCTCTTTTAGATATTTTCTCACCTTTCTTAATTAATAAAGAAATGGTATTTGGTCAATTTTTGCATAATTAAAAATCAACGATAAGTAGATATTTATTCAACATTAACAGATATTTTTACTTCAAAAAATATATAATAATGACATATTGCCGAACCAAACTAATGGCATAGAACTAATAGACATTCCAAATATTTCATAGGTAACACCTATTTTGATTAGGGACAATGAGGAATTGTCAACAACGCCAAATCTTAAGCCTATCTCGTATAATTAACATTTTATAAGTAACCTCTATTATTCTAACCAAATAAATCTTATTTTGTATATGATATGCCACATTGAACTACACATGAATTATAATATTGGTTGATCAAATTACCTCAAATATTATATTATTTGTTTGCAAATGATATTCGTTTATATTCAGAGAATAAAAGCTGATTGGCTTACATTTATTAACTCCACCTGTTGATCTTTATTTGCACCTAATTCTTTTTTCAAATAACCTCATTACACATATGTTTAAATATATTAGTGTTTCATTTGGTTAATATTATATATTTTGAAATAATATATTATATATTTCAATTTCTTTATATCCTTTATATCTATAAAAATGAAATGCGAAATCGATGTTTGTTATCGCATCACGCAAAATCTACTGACTCAATCATTATGGAATTTCGCATGTAGGTAGCTGAAGATTTCGTTTAACATATAGGCTATTCAAAAAACGAAAAGGTTTAATGTGCTATTTTTAAAAAATGTTAAACCAAAATTCCTTAGTTCAAGCCTTTTACCGCTTGGCGGCGCACTGGTCGCGACGATAAATGAATTTGATTGGTTAGTAATTTTACACGTTGTTGTTTTGTAATTTTACCCGATTAATGTGTCTTTAAAAGGTAAGATTATTTTTATATATCTATTATTTTTATATATATATCTTTGAAAATAATTTTAATCGATCATTATCAAATAAATACGCCCCCGGAACCTGGGTTAATTAAAACTGTATTGTGAAATTTCGCACGTAGGGAGTTGAGGTTTTGGTTTAACATTTAGGCTTAAAGCACAAAAATTGCATTTCGAAAAACTTTCTTTTCCTTTTTAGAAGGTAGATTTTATTTAATCATTTAGTAATATTTTTTCAATTTAAATTAATTGGATTTATTATTTATTTCGCAGCTTATTCATATATTTTGCTTCGTTTAATTTTAATTAGTGTAAATATAACGATCTACATTTTTAAAGATAAGTGTAGTATTTTATCTCATAAGGTATATTATTTTTAGAACAGTATTCTATTTTTTTCTTTCTTATATTTAGAGTGCGTATAAATTTTATTAAAGTTGTAAAAAGTATATTTATTGAAAAAAGTATAAACATTTTTTTTTCTGTCATTGGTTATATTATATACAATATATATTTATATGGTACAACCATATTTTTATATGTACACTGCGTGACATTGAAAATGGAACACCAAGAAATAGTGGCCAGAAAGTGATGAAACTCGGCAGACAGAGAGAGACAGGGACGAACAATAAGTGATCTTTATTTCAAAATGATAGTCATAATACAGAGCGAGAACGGCGTCGGCTTAGTAGCAAGTAGGACCACCGCGGACGGCGATGCACGCAGCAACACGTCTAGGTAGAGAGTCAATCAGAGTACGGATGGCGTCCCCTGAAGGATGGCTCTCCATTCCCTCTCAACCATTTGCCACAGTTCGTCTTCTGAGCGCGGCTGTGGCAAGGCATGCAAACGGCGTCCAATGATGTCCCAGACGTGCTCGATTGGTGAGAGATCAGGAGAGTACGGTGGCCAGGGAAGCATCTGTACATCTTGCAGAGCTTGTTGGCTAATGCGAGCAGTGTGCGGTCGGGCGTTATCCATCTGATAAAGGGCTATGGATACCCCCTGAAGGTAGGGGAGTGTCACCGGTCGCAGCACATCATCAACGTATCGTTGGGCCGCCATAGTGCCCTGAATACGAAGTAAAGGTGACCTGGAATCATACGCGATTGCGCCCCAAACCATGATTCCACGTTGTCGCACGGTGGGGCGTTCCACAATTGCTGCCGGATTGGACCTTTCTCCACGTCGACGCCACACGCGTACACGGCGACTATCACTGGACAAGCAGAAACGCGACTCATCTGAGAACACGACCCTGTGCCATTCCGTCATCCACGTCGATCTAGCCCGGCACCATTCCAAACGTTGGCGCCTATTCGGTGGGGTCAATGGCAGTCTTCTTAGCGGACGGCATGAGTGCAAGCCATTAGCAACCAATCGACGGGAAATGGTTCTGGTCGAGATGGAATGATCTAGGGTGTCTTGCAAATGTTGCAGGATGGCGGTACAAGTGGCTTGTGGGGCCGCCACTGCTTGTCGAAGGATACGCCCAATCCACACGTGCTGACGTCACTCTGGTTGCACGGACATTCCTATAAATTGCCACATTTCCTTGTTCCAACCATCTTCTCCACAGTCGGTGCACCGTGGACGCACCAAGGTGTGTATCAGCTGCGATTTGACGTATGGACCAACCTGCCCTTTTCAGTCCGATCACCATGCCCCTCGTAAAAGCGTCTGTCTGCTTGAACTGCCTCCGCTTACGATGACCTGGCATTCTCTGTTATTACACGTGTCTTTTGACACAAGAACAAAATTTATACAATTATATTCCTTGAAGAAATAACGACACGAATACTGTCCTTTCTGCAAGTTCCTTCCCTTATATCTTACTCCATGTGCGCACGAGAGCTGCGCATTTTACATCATTTGCATGACTCGGATAGGCGCGTCTACCCTGAAATTTGCATAATTTTCTGACCACTATTTCTTGGTGTTCCATTTTCGATGTCACGCAGTGTATATGTATATATGTATATATTTGTTTCTAGACTAAATTTATTCAAATCAAGATAGCTTTTTTTATGCTTTTAAAAGTACGTATAATATATTTAACGTTTCATAATACTTTTCAACTTAAAGTCTTTGGAAACAATATTGCTTTTTTCCTATCCTGCAGGTCAACAGTACACTGCAACATGCTATCATAACTCTGGCTTTTGGCATTGATATTTATTTATTGTGAAAGTACTGTTTGCTACCTTAAGCTCTGGAGAAATTATAATGTAGATCCATCCTGTGGAAATCACACCATAGTAAAAAAAGAACGCATGTAGCTGGTAGCAAATTTTGTGCCCTGTGTGAAGCTAGCGTTCAAAATTAATTTTTTTGAAAGATATTTCTATTGTTGGCCTTATTTTCACTTGTCCTGACCCATATAGGGTTAATTAATAGCTCATTTGACATTTTACCTTTATTTATGGTCTTGGCAATATATATGTAAAGCTTTTTAGGTAAAAAAGAATTGAGGTATATTTTGAAATATAGATAAAAATCACAAGGAAGCAAGACCAGATCCAAATAAATAAATTATGTGTGGTTTCAGAAACAGCATTGTTACCATCTTCAGACAAAAGTACTGAATACATTCAGTAATTTTGTCTTTATAAGGTAACAATGCTGTTATTGAAACATCACACATAATTCGTTTATTTTTTATTTGGTCTTGCTTTTTTGGTATTTTTAACATTGCCCTTGACTATTAGAAAATGATGCAAATTTCCTAATTATTTTATGCCATTTTAAAAAGTACATTCTATTGTAATAATATCTAATTTCCCACATTTTTCTAAAGCTGCCAACAATGACCTAATACAAAAAATAATCCAAGTCTGGGTATTTCAGTATTGCAGATATATTACATTTTTAAAAGTTGTTTAACTATAGATGTACATGCCGGATTAGGTGCCCTTAAAATGTTTAATCTGGCTGTTTCTTCTTGAACTGCCGAGCGTGAAGTGGAGAAAGTAAAATTTTCAGGTTGCGAGGCCCATTTCCCTTAATTCACACTAATCATTTGATTTTTTTTTTTTCATTTTTAGATACCAAAGCCCAGTTTGGTTACTTGCACTCACTAGAGGGGTTTGCCTTTTTCAAGACTCAGGGGCCATTGGGGCAATTTTTTTTTCAGAACAAGGTGTCTAAATCTGCATTCAATGATCCCGGGTCGTGGTTTTTAAAAATCAACAGTTTAGACCACTCCTCCAAAAATGCACTCTATTCATTAGATGTGTTTGAGAAATTGATCTTATATTTCAGATTATTTTTACCAGAATTTTTAATTTTGATATTTGCAGTTTATCTCCATTGTGCTGAAAGAAAATTCTTTAATTTAAGTTTTAAAAACAGTTGGGGGCTCTATTCATTCAAGAGTAAACCCCACTCGAACAATACCCGGGCGAAGCCGGGTCCATATATCTATATAGGCTCAATTTTTTGGGCAGTTTTTTCAACCAATTTAGACTTTTTTTTAGGCCTTCTTCCATTGTCTTTTTTTTTTTTTTTTGTTTTGCTGTCATTTGTTTAGATCAGTGATTCTCAACCTTTTTTTTTGTTGCGGCATTATTTTAAAGATTTAAAAATTTGGCGGCACAATTTTAGAATTTCGCGGCACACTTTTGCTAACTTTAATGCAAGAAAATTCAAATTATGTATCAATATTTCTATGCGAAATATAAGTAATATACATCTCTAACATTCAATTTGCTAATTTCGTTATTTTAAAAAGTAAAAAAAATGAAAAAGAAAAAAAGAAAAACCAATACAAACGTGAACATAATCATATTACTAAAATTCGGCGGCACATTTTTAGATTTTCGCGGCACACAAAATTACCGCGGCACATTGGTTGAGAATCACTGATTTAGATTTATCTGCTTCATAATATGTAGCTGCTCATATATATCTATGTATGTTCTACTCATATTTATTGTACATATTTTTTCAGCTAATTATACTTTTTTTTACGTCTTCTTCCATTTGATTTTTTTTAATCAGTTGTTTTACGTTTTCACTGAGTTTTATGCAATTTTTCCCCTCCTTTCAGATTATTTCTATGCTTTTTTTTTATTTTGGCCTTAGTCATGAGTCGCGCTTATTTTAATACACTATTTTTGAATTTTTTTCTTCAATCTCAGTCCTTTATGTTTTACATTTTTCAGTTATCCTTATTTTTATTTTTACTAATGCTTTGTGTTTGTAGGTATGCCAAGCCATAGGAGAAGCAATCTTTCTCAGCGTTCCAATAGCTCTAGGGTTCAGCATGCTTCAGGGTGAAACATTGCAAGTAGTTGGTGTGCATCTTGAGTCTCCCTGTTTCTCGCATGGGCAACTCTATGTAGCATGCTCCCGTGTTTCCAGCCCTAAAAATTTATTTGTCTTTAGTTCTACTTTTAGCAAGACACGCAATATTGTTTATCAGGGGGCTTTGATATAGATTTTGACAATTTTGAAAGAGATTTCTTCGAATAATGATTTTGGGAAGCTTGACTTTTGTAACTACATAATTTGTGAATAATTTGTTATCATTATTGCTCTACTGTAGTTTCATCAATAAAGCTTTTTTTACTTTATTTTATTTTAATTTTTTCACATTTAATTCATTTACATAACTCTATTCTTGAAAATTGTTTTTTATTTTTTTTATGGTATCAACATTTCTGGTTCAATTAAGGTTTTTGTTAGCCTGCAACACACCTTATCATAGCTCATTGCATTTATCAGGATAACTTTGCTGTTTTGATTTTTACACCATTGGTATTTTCATGCCTCTATAATATTATATTTGTTTGCAGAATTTTATAGACAATTTGGTTTGGGTTATATACATTAAGAATTTGTAAAAATATAAAGGTCCAAGTTTTACAACAAAAAAAAAACATTTAGAACACCATTTCTCTCCCATTTAATTTAATGATGCTTCATTTATGATTTTAAGAATTGCATTATTTTTATGCATATTATTTTTAAAATTTGTGTTAGCAAGACATGGAATATTGTTAAGTTAATTTATTATTAACATAAACTTTACCAACCCGTGAAGCGTCAGCTCCAGTCTTTTACCGCTGAAGGCAGCACTGTTAGAGCTAATAAATGCTTTCGATTGGTGCTTACTTTTACATGCTGTTTGTTTTTAGACTAAATTAATACACATCAAGTTAGCATTTTTTCATTCTTCAAAAGTTAAGATTATATTTTTAACGTTTCATAATACTTTTAAAATTAAAGCCGGAAATAATATTGCTTTTTCCCATCCTGCAGGTCTACATTACACTGCAACAGCTATCATAACTCTGGCTTTTGGCATTGATATTTATATAATGTGAAAGTACTGTTTGCTACCTTAAGCTCTGGAGAGATTATAATGTGTCTACAGATCCATCATGTGGAAATCACACCATAGTGAAAATGCATTTAGCTGGTAGCAATGTATCACATTTGTAGACATGTGGTGCGCTTACAGTAAAAGCAGTCGCTACCTACCCACCATGGTTATCATGGCCTGTACCACGCGTACTAGGGATAATTAAAAAAAAAAAGGAAGCAAGACCGATTACAAATAATTACATTATGTGTGGTTTCAGTTACATTTTGGCTATCTTCAGACAAAGGTACTGAATACATTCAGTAATTTTGTCTTTATATGGCAACAATGCTGTTACTGAAACATCACACATATATATATATATTTTTTTATTTGGTCTTGCTTTTTTGGTATTTTTAAAATTGCCCTTGACTATTAGAAAATTATGCAAATTAACTATTTAGATATGTAAATGCCGGATTAGGTGCCCTTTAAAATGTTTGCTCTGGCTGTTTCTTCTTGGACAGCCGAGAGTGAAGTGGACAAAGTTAAATTTTCAGGTTGTGCCGACCATTTTCCTTTATTCAAACTAATCATTAGATTTTTTTTTTAATTTTTAAGAATAAAAGCCCAGTTTGGTTACTTGCACTCACTGGAGGGGTTGGACTTTTTCAAGAATCAGGAGCCATTGGGGCAATTTTTTTTTTCAGAACAAAGTGTCTAAATCTGCATTCAATGATCCCGGGTCATGATTTTTAAAAATTAACAGTTTAGACCACTCCTCCAAACAGCACTCTATTCATTAGATGTGTTTGTGAAATGGATCCTATATTTCAGATTTTTTCACAAGCATTTTCGATATTGCTGTTTGCAATTTATCTCCATTTTGCTGAAAGAAAATTCATTACATTGAGTTTACAAACAGTTGGGGCCTCTATTCATTCATGAGTAAACCTCGCTCGAACACTACACAGGCGAAGCCGGGTCCAGTCGGGTAAAACCCGGGCGTTGCCCGGGCCACTCGGCTAGTATATTTATAATTTGTTTCATCCATCATCAACATTTTTATCATTATTTTTATGACTCCATGTATTCCTTTTAAATGAATATATATGTTTATTTAAATGTAATTCTACTGTCTTAAAAGCTTATGTCCATAGTTTTCTTAAATACCATTTCTATTATTTCATTTTTCAGTGTAGCATATAAAATCAAAATGATCCAATTCAGTATTAGAGCTCTAATGAAGCGGTCTGGTGGATTAAATTGGCGAAACCGCTGGGAGGGTTCAAAACTGATGAGCCAAGCCCTCCCAATATTTTTTCATCGCAGTAAGGACGGTATAAGTTTGTTTTATGTGTGAAAAGAAAATATCGTGTCTTAATGTATTAATTTGTTATATATATTTTTTATTTAGATCTCTTGAGAACAATATCTTTAAATAATTGTCCTTAATATATCATTCGCAATATATAATATAACGTAAAACATTCGATATTGACTCTGATATATCTCTTTGTGTATTTTACTCAAGAGTATAAAATAAACACTACTTTAAATATAAAATAAATATTTCTCTCTTCTTTTTTTTTTCTACCAAACGACTTTACTTAGTAAGAAACCTTCCTAAAAATAATTTATTTTAGACTTAAAAAATATTACATTGTGTGTAGCAAGATATTAATTCGAAAATATTCTACACGTTTACAAATAGAATTCTTTAGCATCTATTTTTTTTTAAATAAAATACAACATAAAAACGATTATCTTGAATATTTTTCAAAAATATAAATATATAAAAATGTTTAAATATTTCTATCGATAAATTGTTTCACAGATAATATTTATAAATATTTTTATTGATTTTCATCGGAATTTAAGAAATTCTGTGCTAACCCTATCATATCATATATACTTTTTTTAAAATTATACCATATATGATTTAGGTATTTTTCGAAATATTTTCAATAAAAGGATTTTTTATTTGAATTTTCTGTTTTATTTTAATAGCATTTTAATCGTTGATATATTTCTTCATATAACTTAATACATAATAAAATATAAACATAAAATATGTATATATTAGATTTTAAATATTTATTTCTCCAATATATTTCGCCTCTCTTTATTGAAGGAGTTTGTATTATTAACTAGCTGTACGTGAGCAGAGGAGTCTCGCGTTACAAGACCAACGTTGAAAGTATCCCTGGTTTGGATAATATATCAAAATTATAAAATATTATATAAAATATTATTTTATTTTAAATTATAATTTCATAGATTCAAATACTCTCTGCTAAGTCGACCGCCAGAGGTCACTCTGTTCCCCTATAAATACTCATTGTTGTTGTTCCCCGATGGCCGGCTCAAAACCTTTGTACATTATGTAAATAATCTTTTGTTTTCCTTATTCTAATCGCCTTAAGCCGGGCATTACTTTTATCAAATTATGTCTTTTTTATATATTTCTTTAACTCAATTAAATTGCTGATAAAAACCATTTTTCATTATCATACTTTAAAGATTTCAACCACGACTGCATTTCCATACCATAATCTTCAACATGATCTAAATTCAAGCAGAAAATATCTCATTCATCTTTATTTATAACATATATATAATTATTAGTAGTTGCATATATATACTTTTGGTATATAATATATAAATATCATATATAATCGCTACGTTGGTCTTCCAAAGCTAGATTAGATCTCCTGGTGTTGGTTCAAACATTTCGATAGAGAGAGGCGTGTTATGGTTCAAAGCAAAAATTGCACATTTTATATTTATTTCAATATGAATTGCGCTCTATAGTCAAAATAATAAAATACATTCGTTTTACGCGCTATATTCAGGGGAAAATGAGCCCAAATATAGGGATTTGAAAATAAATAACAACAAATATGAAAACATATCTAGGAACTATATTTATTTTTCCCCTATCTACTACTTATTTTTACACGCTTCATTATTTCTTTCATTCTTATATTGGTATTTCGATCAAATTTCTTATATTTTTAAACATTCAAAATATATTCAGATATCCATTAATTTTGAAAACAATAGTTAGAGAAATTGATTGAATATAATTAGATAATGAAATTCAATTTAAACCCTTACAATTATTTTAATTTAATGCATTTTATTTATTATATAAATTGAGTTTTTATATAAATATATAAATTTAGATAAAAGTTTAAAACAAATATTTTACTTTTTTCACATATATATGTATTTAAAATAATGAAGGCATATCCTGACCATTTTTCTATTGTTTTCACATATATATGCATATTGTGTTCATTTTTATTTCCAAAAGTTGATTATTTATCAGAATATTATATTAGACGTTACAATTCTTAGGCAATTTAAGTATAGTGGGAAGAGAAATGTGTTTAAAATATGATTTTAATTCGACAGCAACTCAGTACGTGGCTCCACAACCAGGAACAATTTCCTTCTCGTGTAACATTACACAGCCCACGTGGAACTCGCTTTCCTTACTGCCGCCCTTTTTAGTTGATAAATACTCACACATATTTTCATACAATACAAAACCAACAACATTCTATAGAATATAAAAGGTTTAGATAATTCGATTATACGAATGGCGTTCCTTTTTATTCTGCAGTTGTCTGTACCATTTCGTTTCAAAACTCTCAAGCATCTTTTCTCCAACCAACCAGTATCTAATCTTTTCAAGTGTTCTTCAGATTTTTTAGAGCAAAATTCTATCGAATTAATCTTTTTATAGCGTTTTGAAATTTTACCATTCAGTTCTTAAAGTGCTCTTACAACAAAAAGTTTTTCAATATGGATTCACTTTTGTATTGTTCCACCTGTGAGAGATCATTGAAACGAATTTAATCCAGAGAATATGATCTCTTTTTTCTTTTAAAATTATAAATATTTTTTCACTCACATGTAATTTAGACGTTTCTGTTTCATTTTAGAATATTTCGGTATTCCTCAACAATTCTAGGAATTCAAATCTATTTTTCATCCTCTTTAACATTTCAATAAACTTCTGTCGCCACTCCTTCAGAGAAATCAGGAAAATGAATATCCTTTACCAGAAGTTATTTCGAACTTGTTTTGTATAAAATTTCGACAATTGGATAATAAAACATCTTTAACAAATTCATAGTATAATATTAGTTTAGGTGTCTTAATTGTCTATATTATTTGTTTGTTTTAAGAGAGAGAATTTTTTTTCCATTAAGAAAATTATTTCGAAATATTTCGCCCGTCTACACCTCCATGTATATAGATTCTCAACTCAGAAAGTCTGTCAAACTTTCTCTCTCGACTAATTCTCAAATTAATTCTTCTCCTGGACGTCTGCCAGCAATTCCGTAAGGATTTCCCTCTCTGCAGCCCTTTCCTTCCGTCACCATCTTGATACATTCCTGAGTGAACTCAGTTTTTATACGAAGACCTCAACATACATCTTTGTTTTATAGGTTTAATTCTGTACCCGAATCTCTGTTTAAAGATGTATTTGGTTCATAAGCTTATAACTAAGCGTAATGGAGGCAATAAAGAATATAACCTGTATACAATGAGCTATGACCCTTATTATTATAATCCTACTATAACATATCACATCTTACTAGAGGAGTTATAGAATAGGACGAATTTTGCTAAAAGGGTGCTCAAGCAAGGGAGATATTTCCAGGCCATGATACAACATAAATGGAGAGGTGCTACTTTTGGTACAAGAATACCATCCTTTTACAACTTCATGTTGAGATGTTATTTTTTAGGTGCTAGATATCAAGCTCAGCAAAAGTATTTTTGGAAAAAAATATATAAAAAAGGTAAACAAAGTATAATATTACAACTTTTATATTTTAATTTACTAATATTAAAAATTTGGTGGCACACACACAATTCAGACATTTATATTTATCTTAGAAATAAACAAATATATATATATATACATTTCAATGCTCATAATGAAGGTTATTGAACACGAAACTTTCACTATAAAGGTAGACATTGAAAAAAGTAAGATAAATTAATTTGGATTGAAAATATAATATTTTTGATATTAAAAATAAATATTTTAGGGCGTAATAAATAACAGCAATTCACGCAATAGGTTAATGGAGGTCTATGAGTTTATGGTAGTATTAATCCGAGCGAGATTTTCAATGTCAAACTCAATGTATTCTTAAATATAAAATGTATATATCTATGTCACCATTTACAATCTCTAGATAGCTCTTTAGATAAACGTATTTTCAATGTGAATTGAAGGTGTGATAAAGGCAATTTCTTGAATATATTTGTCGATACCATGATAAAATAAAAGACTCATGTGACTGAGGGGTGCTTCATTCTAAAATAATTATTAACTTTTCGGAAGATATGTAAATCAAGGGATATAGTTGGTCAGCAGGAAGGGGAAAATCAGGTCCAGCACTGAACGTTAAATGCGAGGGTGACGAACTGCATGATGTTTCATAACTCCAATTTTAGCAGTCTAAAGTTTAGTTTTTGTCGTAACGCCCTAACCTCTGACATTCTACAGATTCCTAAATACCATCAGCCTAAGAATATAACCTCGCTAATTGTAAAGAACGGAACATGGTAATCAGATGGAATGCACCACACTAATTGTATATTTTCAAACGGGATTATAACTGATATTTGGTTCCACGGATAGACTAATGAATGTAATTACATATCCAGTATTGGATTCTATCGATAATATATTTGCATAAATGTTCGGTGTGGCAAAGAGAAGTATTCAAGTCTGCTTAGCCTATTAAATGTCTCACTTAAACCTAGTTATATTTTAAATTACAAATAGTAAATATAGAGAAAACATGCAGCGAGAGAATTAGTTGAAAGGGATAAAATATAATCAAATTTATGTCCGAATGTTTTAAGGCAAATATTCACTTCAATTATTTTACTTGCCTAAATAAAGATATATGAGAATATATGATAGGTGAAAATATATCTAGAGCTACTGAACAAATTCGAAATTTATTATAGAGGGATATACGTACCTAGAGAGACGCATCTCTCCCTATAAGAGGGATATATATATATTTAAAATTGATAAATCATTATATTGGTGAATATTATTGATAGTAATTATAGAGAGAAATCAGTAAGTATTTAACAAAACGTATCATTTTATTCTGACAAAGCGAGCTTTCGAAAAATGATGTTCTCTCTCGGTAGCGGAATGTTTTCCACGGTGGGCGCACCAAAGATGTGATTGTATATATTTCATATATTGATCAATTATCTTTTTTATATATATATTCACAATTATATTTTAATATATTCATCATCATATAATTATATTTATATTCTTATAGTTATTTATTTTGTATTTAAAAACAAACCTTCATAATCTTATATATATGGGCGTTGTAATAAAGTAGTTTCAACATCTCTCTCTTTCACGAGTTTATCAAAGCTACAAGAGGGATTACAGCTGTTTATAAATTTAATTGTTTACTTGCTCACTCCGGGCTTGCAGAGTTAATAGACTGCGCTCGTGGGCAGGTAAACTATCCATTTTTAAATGATTAGGTATAATTTGGATTATAGATTGAAAACACGAGGTAACAAGACCAAATATAAATAAATATTGTGTGACGTTTCGGTAACAGCGTTGTTACTATCATCAGACAAAAGTGCCAAATGAGATGAAATATCACAGCAGGTTTTTAAATAGCTGTGTCTAACTGTAACCGAACTGTTGCAACTCTTCTACCGAAACGTCACACAGTATTTAATTATTTGGATTTGGTCTCAATTCACCTTGTGTTTTTAATTTTGTTTTTCCTAATTGAAATTCATTCTCAAAGGTTCGAAAGGTCTGTAGTAGAGCGTCTTTGCCCGAGAGCTTGCTTTCTGATAATACAAAATAAATGAATTGTTAATTTCCTACTCGAATCTATCAAAAGTTATCTCTGAGAATATTTTAAAATGTATATTTCACACAAATAAGACTTTATATTTACACAAATCATACGTTTTCAAATGCTCATTTTTATCTTAGCGTAACCATAACAGATATTTCAATATGTAGAGTTTGCATTCAGTGAAGTTTGTAGAAACCGCCTCCTTTCCTTTAAAGTACGCGAATAATAATAAATTCCTCAAGTTGAAAACTTCAGGCTTCCAGGGGGATGAGTTTCATTTTATTGAATAATTTATTTGTTATTTATGTAGAATTTACGTGATTAACAATCAGTGAGTAGAAACTACAACATAATTCTATAAAAGTCGAACTCTAGACCCTTGCCAGTATAGAGGTGCCTTCTTAAACTTCTGAGGAATCGTTTTAAACTTCTAGGAATGCGGAGTAAGTCGAATCGGTTACGGAATTGTTTTAGATTCGACATTTCAATTACAATCCAAATTTGTGTGTAATATTGAGGGAAGGAATGATAAATATATGGATCATGGTCGCACATTTAATTGTTGTCAATGGTTTTCTTTTCTTGACTCAAGGGGGAATTTATTATTTTTAAAAATCAGTTTTTTTTGTGATGCTCAATCAAAAATGATGGCAGTAGTCACATTTCCAGTTACATTATTAAAATATAATTAAATGTTTTTTTTTGTTTTATTTAATAATGTAATATGGCTACAAATACTATTTTCTACATAAACAGATCATTTTTTACTTATTTAGGTACACGATGTACAGCCCATGATAAACATGGTGGGCAAAAATGACTGCTTTTACTGAAAGTACACCGCATAGCTACACATGTGGAAATCAATACTAACTCTGCACTTACAAAGTGCCAGATCCCCTTTTGATTACTTGCACTCATTAGCCGAGCTGGAACCACTGAAGCATTTTTCAGAAAAGTGTCCAATGCTTAATTCTATACCGGGTGGTAGCTGTCGGAAATGACGACGTATACCATTAAAACACTAAATTCCCGCGCACGGATACCTTTTTATATATAAATAACTACAGTCACGTGTAACCTATTTTATATGGAATGCCTTCATCGAGTATATCCTCTATGGTACATGCATATAAATAAATGAATATCAAATATAATATAATGTGAAATTTCTTGTTCTCTCTCTCTATACTTATTGTTTTTATTATTGAACGTATTTCTCATATAACTATATAAATTATCTTTATTATATTCATCCATTCATATATACGCATATTTTATTTTTTTTATGATTTGATTTTTTCAACCTCAGTACAAAATATATATTTGGAAAGTTGTGAAAATAAAATATATCTATTTTGAATATTCCTATAGGATAATATCAATTTAATTTTTTTTTAAATAATATATTCAACATATATTAGAGGAGTAAAAAGATTTAGAAAAGAAGAGATAAGTGAATTATATTTAAAAATATTTACTGATTTTGAATATAACATTGAGTCAGAACAGCAAGCTAATTGTGTATCGAATAATACTGTTAAGAGAATTTCAAAATTTATGAATTTTTGGTTTAATTTAAACATGGAAGATTTGTTTTATAAAAGTAGATATCGTATACAATAGTAAAAAAGAACTCCAGCAAAGCTCGGCTGTTACTCGTCATAGGCTGGGTAGTAGAGAATAAGCGAATTAATAGGTTTGTAGAAAAGAGAAAAGACAGAACCATGATAATGATTTTCCAAATAATAAAATTAAGCTAGGTATAAAAAGAGAAGTTTTTCCCTATCTTCTCTCTTGACGAAAGAAGATATATTTTTCATTTTGTAATTTTTTTTTTTTTTTGTGAAATTTTAAAGGCTATTTTATAAACAATCTAGTGTATATATATATATAAATGGAGGACACAATACAGGATAATATGATAATTGAAAGAACCCTGAAATTATTTGCTATTTAAAATATGAATAGAGAGTGCAGACAGAGAACAACAATCTAAAGGAGAAAGCCTAGCGAGGAGTCGGCACTGATCTAATACAATAACATATTAATGTCACATTTTCCTAGGTTTTGTAACTATTCACTTTTCCTGTGTAAATTGAGGTTTATTATTTTTCTAATTATTGAGAGGAATGAAAACCATAAAGGTTAAACCAAATACTTCAGGCTTTAAACAAATTTAAAAAAAAAAATAAAAAAGGTATGAAATAAAAAATTCCATCTTCTTTCTTCAAGAGAGAAGATAGGTATAAAACTTTTCTTTCGCCGCTTAGCTTAATCTTAATATTTGAAATATTATTATCGTGGTTCTGTACTTGCTCTTTTCTACAAAACCATCTTTTCGCCTATTCTATTTTCTACTCAGCCTATGACGCGTAGCGGCCGAAGCTTTGCTGGAGTTCTTTTTTATTTTTATTTTTATTATTATATGTGCTAACTACTTATTTATTATATATATAAAACAAACCTCCTATGTTTGAAATAAACAACAAATTTATAAATTTTGAAATTCTCTTTTTTAATAAAATTTAAATATTATGTCTGTGTCGATATTAGCACTGAGAGATGCCTATTTATAATTGTCGTCTAGGAGGCGACATTGTTCTTGTCGAATCCTACAATCACCATTTCTATAGTTAAAATTATAAATAATTGTTACACAGTTGAAAAATAACGCGATAATATTCCCAATCAATCACGCTATCAAAGTGAAGTATTCAAATATTATTCGAAAAGGATACGTTGCATATTAAATATTAATTTTAGCCATGAAATATATTAAAATGTTTTGGAAAAAACTGAAGTTACATAAAAAAGTATATTTCATGTATCAACTATTCTTCAAATGCGAAATATTTCATATTATTTTGAATATATTGCCAACACATTTATATTCTACAAACTGAGCATCAACAAAATGTCGTTTCATGAACTTTAACGTTTTGACGCGAAATATTTTACTGGAAAATAAATTATTAAACTTTTTATTTCGGATTATCCCTATCAAGAAATATATTAATCGTTTAGAGGAAGAAAAGTATTACCAAATATCTCCATAGTAAAGACTTAGCCCACCTGAATATTTTGCTATTTATAAATTCTTCAAAAGTTGTTTTAACGGATATACTTTCTATGTACAGATGTTTATCCCATTTAATTAGATATATAACAAGAGTCCAAACTTTCGAATACAAATTCTAACTATTATCGATTTATTTATAAAGTTTTGTTTGTATTTTATTGGAATAAAATCAAATTTAGAAAATTTTAAGCTTTCTCAATCTATTTTATGGTTGAAGTATTTTAAATAATATTTTATAAATTTTTATCATGAAATTTAAATTCCAACATGCAGAAATTTTTATAAATATTTAATCTGTAGATAGTTTTAAATAAAGTTATTTCGATTTTAAATATTTCAGACTTTTGTCCTATTCGAAACATACTAAAAGTAACGGATTTTAAGGTTGAAGGTAAGCTTGGGTGAATTCTTAAAATTATCTCTATTCTGAAAGCAAATATAAAAAACAATATATATTCACACAAACACACTGAAATTTAAATCTACATTAAAACGCCTCTAAATTTGTTCGCATGTTTATAAATATAAAAACAATTTTAAAATTTTATTGATATATCACTTCACAGATTATTTTAGTTCCAACAATCAATGAACATATTTATTGTTTAAAACAAGAGCGGAAACAATGTTGTCAAAAAATGTCAAGCAGACGAAACCCACCTTGGGACGCGACCGTTCAGACGACACCCACTTCACTTTTGGCGCTACTCACTTCTGCCACCAGGGGGCTTGGCGCCGCTGAATCGATTCCACTCGCTTTTATTGTCTCACAGATTTTTATTTATCATAATTAGCTAAATTAATATTTTAATTAACACACAATGAATATATTTGTCTTCATTAAAATGTCTTAAATGATAAATAAGTTGTTTAAAACTTATTATTTTAATAGCAGGTCTTGGCGAACGAAGGATTGTATAAAACGGAGATTTATTGTGTGGATAATCTCAACCATTGATAAATTTAATTTCTTTTTAATTTTTCCTGTTCGTTTTTCAATTATCCTCATCGTTCGATATTGAGCATGTGGAACTTGCTGAGTGAATAAAACATTTTGAAATGTTTCTCTTTCTCACACCATCACTCACTTTTCTCAATGTTATGAACTGGTTCATTCTATTCAGTAATTTCTACCATTCATTATTTTTTATATTTTAGAACTTAATATTGAATTTAAATTGCTTAATATTGTTCTTTTTTGTTATATATAAACAAAGAAGAATTTATCAAATGCAACTAGTTGTGGATATAATATTTATTTATTATTTTGGATAAATTCAGAATTACTCAGAATTGTAACTGCATTGATACAAATATCCCTAGCGGATATATCAGCCCTCTCTTGTGTTAACTTAAATATATAAATTATATATATCGTGTGCATTATATTTGCCAGCGATGACTAAAGCGTATTTGAGAATGGATATTCAGAAAGGATACATTGAACCCAACGAAGGAGAAAATAAATTACTCTCACAAAGTTATTTAGGAAAAACTTCGACGGCAATTCCCTCCCGCCCTCGTCGCGAAAACAATTAATTGCTATAAATAGGTCAAATTTCGAATATATTTGTCAGAAATATTTAATTTCCAAAAAAAAGCCATTCTTGAAGTATAATCCAATTAACACACACTACTATAGCCTATAAAATAATAAGTCCAAATACAAGGTTTTAGCACGCCACCTATAGGTATAAAATGTAACTGCATTATCGATGTATTTTGTAAACTAGAACTAATTTATACTGACCCGTCGGCGAGGATTAAAATATCAGGAGATCCTATCTCATCATTGGTAACTCTCGTTTGGCCTGTTCAACCTACCAGGCCGTTACAGCTATTGTACTTAACTGTTGTATGCTTATTAGATTTGTGGGAATAGTTTTAACTCTACTTTTAAAATCCTATATAATTAAATATTTGTCGAACCGATAATTTAATGACTAACGTTCAGAAAAGATGCAAGTCCAGTAATTCTCCCTTTCAGCGGTTTGGTTAGTTTAGAGATAAACTGGCGAAACTACTGTCAGGGTTTCTAGAAAATAGGTCCATAAACGTCACGGCGGTATGTGGATGGGTCCTATAATCAGACCTGTCGAGAGAACATCTCAGTTCTCCTTCTTCTTTATTTTCACCAGAGATTTTGTGTCTTGGCGTTAATTGTGGTTCTACCCAAAAATAAAGCAACGTCGTTGAGTATTTTACCACAAAAAAGCACAGTTCTCAAAACATTCTAAAAGAGAAAAACATGAGCGCTGTTTCTTTACATGTACTCATCCACTGGTTGTTTAGGTCTGGAGATTTATTTCATTTGTCTGCGACATCCTGTTCACAACATATACGGCTCTTTATCCGCGCAGTTATCAAAACTTCCTTCAACGAAGAAGTGTATTAAATAGATTTGTTTCTTTTGGATGCCTACATTTCTCGCGGTCTGCAGTTTAGCTCCTCGCAACCGCCACAAGTGACAAATTTAGCTAAATATTAGTTAGAAATATTCTCTTCATATGTGCATATCTATTATTCACTTTCTTTTTATTCCAAATTAAACACAAATTGTCGTTGATATATATATTGAAAGCAATCCATAAATAAATTGAAAAGGCATATATATGAAATTTTGGGTCCCAATGGCTTCCCGAAAAATCAAGAAATGGGTATTTAAGGCCAAATTTGCGTAAAGACGCTTAACACATGAAAAAAACAATAGAAAAAAATTAAAAATAAGTGGGTCGGGTGTTGATATTAAAAATAAAGAAGGCATCTCCTAACCACGAGCACATGTGCTTTTTAGATGGCAGAGCGCCATCTAGTGGAGCAAAAATAAAACTAAACGTGTATTTAGCTTGCTCCGAGATATTTGGCCAACCCAAATGGCGCTCTGCCATCTAAAAAGCACATGTGCTCGTGGTCAGGAGATGCCTTCTTTATTTTAATATATATAAAGAGACAAAGGTCGCCTCTTCCGTCAAAATAGACGTCAAAACTAGACGCCAAAAAATAATTCCATCTATATATATATATATATCAATACATTAATGAAAATATTATTATTAATGTTTTAATGTATATAAAATGGGTTTGTTTTCATCAAAGGCAATTAATATTTTTGCTCCCTTTCTAAAAAATGCATTATTAATGTTAATATTTAATACAGAACAAAATGTGAGCTAGAATTATATAACAGCTTGGAGAGATCAAAGAGAATTTCTATGAAATATCTTTATAAAATTAATTTAATGAGAAGTGGTGTAAAATTATTTTTTAAATATTCAAATTCTTTTTAAATAGCTAATTGTATATGTGTGTATGTGGAGGATTTTTTTTTTCGGAAGTTGACATTAATCTGACTTCTATGTATAATATTAATATGAGGCACTAGTTATTATAGAAGCTTTTTGCTGTGAAAATCTTCTCAGGCACTGAGATGGTGGACACACGGGATGTTCCAGTACACAGGGAGATATTGAAATGCAATAAATATCAAACAATTCTCAAAATAATACATCAGCGGCTCTAGTCGTTTAATTCTTTAACTGAAGATGTTCTAGAGATTTTTTATATTTTTGAAAAATAGTTTTTTTAATATTTATTCTCTATGTAAATTATTCACCCAATTTTAAAATAAAGAGCTGCTGTTAAAATACACAACACAGAAATTGCTACACTGAAAATTGATTTGATTATTTTGAAGTTCAAAAATGTTAAAGATCTTATATTTCTCTTTTATGTTTTTTTTTTATGTTTGAGATCAATTGTAATAGAGAATTATCTATCTTAAAAATATTGTTTAATTTATTTTAAGACTTTTATATTTGATACCATAATTAATCATTATATATTATATATTTATTTATTCCAAAAATATATAATATTGCATTCAAATTAAAAATTAGAAAATTAAAAACAGAGAAAATTAAATAGGAATTTGAATCGATATTGGTGATTTATTAATAATTCTTCATATATAATACATCTTATTAAAATTTTATATTAATTTCCACAAAAATATATCGTGTGAGCTTCAAGTAATTCTCGCAGTGTACATTTTCCCTTCAGATTCAATTCAGAATTATTTTCCCAATAAATGGTGCCGCATTGGTTCAATTAAATGTTGATCACCTATGCAAATTAGAAATAAGATATTTTCCAATAAAATTACCTCTCTTGTAATATATAGAATTTTGAATTTCTAACACATTTTAGGCAATACTGGTAAAGTGAAAGTTATTCTCAAGGCTTTTTCCATTTTTAAATAAGTATAAATAGTTCATTTAATTATAGCCACGTCATGGGCAAACATATTTCTCTATATGTAGGCATGGTCTGCACTTGTTATATTTAACCCAACTATCTGCACTGACATCAGGAGGTAACAGAGTATATTCCCTTGCGGAATTCTCTCCTAGAAGAAGGCGGCCAGGTATTGAAAGATCCTTTTGGAACAAGATAAGCGCTCTTGACAATTATCCTATCTATTATATGGATTATCATATTCCGCAAATTAATATACTACAAGGTTGTCCCAAAGGTTCGTAAACACTTGCAAAAAATTGAAATAGAAAAAGAAAGCCAGCTTGCGTGGAAAACAGTTTTGAAATAAATGTAAAATTAAACACGATAGACATCATCCCAAGTACGAGATATAAGACTCGTATGTCTTTATATAAGGAGCCTGGTTTAGGAAAATTGTCAACAAAACCCTCGTCTCATCAAGACATCACCGATATATGAAGAACCATTTATCATTCAATAAGCTATCTGACGTTCGATATCTCTCCCACAGAAAGAGAATATAAGACGTTATAAACAAAAGATGATCAATTTTCAATTGCACTGAGATCAGGTGGTATAATTATAAAAAAGGCATCTCTTATCGTAAAACTAAGAGATAACGATCGCTTGCGCCATCTGTCGGAATAAAAATAAACGATTAGGTGACATATTCCGACATATGGCGCAAGCCAACAGCCACTTTTTTTTCCTGATTTTATAAATTTATATATTCGATATCATCTCAAGGCATTAGCGCATCATCCATGTATAAGAAATGGTGCCATTTAACTTCTGTCTTTACTGCGGTGAAAATTTTGGAAAGAAAAAAATTCATCAGTGGTGAACTTCCGAGTTGGACTATAGAATTAAATTAGAGAAACCTTTAGTAGGGTTTTCCACCGATGAGCCAGGTATTCCCAATCTATTCTCCATTAATGTAAGAACAGCTTGATTCGAACAAGAAAAAATCGCACTTATTTTATATAATTTCTTGATATAAATAGAATTTCGTGATATGATATAAAAAGAAGGCATATTAAAATGGAATGTTGTCTGGGTATACATTGTTATTTTAATTTTATATTTGTTGTATATTTATAAATAAATTTAGTGAAGTATATAGATTACTGTTCAATTTTTTTTTACAGAAGAAATATTCTCTATAGAAGATTGCAGATGAAAATTTGTGCGAATATTTAAGAATTACATTTGTCTAATTATCACCCTCGAATATTGTAATATTAATATGAACCTGTTGGAAGCCATCACCTATTATTTCACTATTTATTATTCAAATTTTATAAATTGATAATAAATATGTAAAACAAAATTTTATTAAAATTATTGAAATGATAACTATTGAAAATTCTGAAAATTATCCATTTCATTCCACGATATTTCATTTTTAATTTGAAGCAAAACATAATAGCAAAATTCAGGAAGCATAGTTTTAGCATATTCCTTCTATTATATGTCAGTATGGTCACTATATGCCCACTTAGTTTAATTAAAAGTTTTTTATGGAACGTTAATTATAAATTCTATTAACATAATGGAGAGTCCCTAGAGCGGCCCATTTAAAATTCATCACATATTTAATATTAAACTCCCCGCCCGCCTAATACACGATGGGAAACATTGAAATTGTTCAAATTTGCTAAATTGTCTGAAATATTCGTTTTGAGGGTACTTGGGTTGTATAAATAAATTTCATAACATTACATATCATATATATCAAGCGAGTTTTTTAAAACTTAGTATGCTTTGAAAGGGAAGCATGGAGTTGCTATGCTGATTGTAAACTTTGTTTTTTGCCTTAAAATATTTTGATTTATTAAATAGTTTTAAATTAGGCTTTAAATGGCTGCATAGATATTCATTTGGTTGTCTCGTACCATATATAGTTTTAATGAAATATGAATAACGTTTTGAAAATACAGCAATCCATGAATTAATCTTTAAATAAAAAGTCATATATATTGGATCAAAATATCATTTATTTTACCAATATTTCAGTTGGCTAAACGCCAATCTTTATCAAGTATTTTAACATTATCAAAACGATATTTTGATCAAATATATGCCTTTATATTTAAATAAATATGAAAATATTATTAATATATTATGCAATCAATCAAATAACGCAATATCTCAAATTCATTGTATCCGCAATATTTCTATCAAAATATCATTAACTTCAACAAACCTCATTATTAAAAATTAGAAATACATAACAAGCGCTACATTTCTTTTCGAATATATATAATTCAAACCTACTTCTTGAAATATAAGCACAGCCATTATACTGTGTGCAATGAATAAGATTTGAGAAAGGGAGTAAATGGTTCATTAGTAGTGAACCCTCCCAGCGGTTTCCAATCTCCAGACCGCTTTAATATTGTATTAGGCAGAATGTCTTATATACCCTCGATATTTCCATTGAGTACAGTGAATTGGGGTTTTGAAGTAACTTTCCTCTCTAGAAATGTAGAAATGTAAATTAGATGTTTAATACATCGATCATAGCTCTTCGGCAGAATTACAAAATAAACATGTTAGGCAACATTCAAAATATCACCTTTCACCCTCTATCGCTGTGAATTATAATATATTGTTAGCGCTACTTTCAAAATATATATGTAATTAAAACCTAATTTACAGCCCTTATACAGCAATGAATAAAATTTGGAATTTTAGGCGATATCGTGGGCGCTAAAGTGATGGCATCTTATGCTGCTCAACAGGATTATTTTGCAGAAGAGCAATGCTCAATGCATTATATATTTAATTTAGATATACACTTCTTCATTTCTAGAAGCAAATTTTCATAGTTCCTTTGAAAAACCAATTTACTGTATTCAATAGTAAATACAGGGTGTATATATATAAATATTCAGTCTAATCAATAGTGAATAGGTCTGGAAATCAAAATGGAAACCGCTAGGAGGGTTCACCACGGATGGGCCATGCCCTCCCTCTTTCAAATTCCATTCATCCCAGTATAAGGAACGTGTGTAAATATGTTTTATTTGTGTATAGTCAAAATTAAAAGTGGCTCTAATAATACATTTCTAATTGTCAGTGATATCGCGTAATAAGTTAATTATGATATTTCAAAACTATTATATATAATAATCAAAATAACAGTATAGATGCATGATATAGGAATTGTATATTCCCACAAACAATGTCAAAATTACATAAATGTATGGGGCACCTCTCTCTTCAATTGTGCATTAAAATAAGACATTATATGTCTATCACCACAGAGTAAAATAAGACAATATATGTCTATCACCACAGAGTAAAATAAGACAATATATGTCTATCACCACAGAGTAAAATAAGACAATATATGTCTATCACCACAGAGTAAAATAAGACAATATATGTCTATCACCACAGAGTAAAATAAGACAATATATGTCTATCACCACAGAGTAAAATAAGACAATATATGTCTATCACCACAGAGTAAAATAAGACAATATATGTCTATCACCACAGAGTAAAATAAGACAATATATGTCTATCACCACAGAGTAAAATAAGACAATATATGTCTATCACCACAGAGTAAAATAAGACAATATATGTCTATCACAGAGTAAAATAAGACAATATATGTCTATCACCACAGAGTAAAATAAGACAATATATGTCTATCACAGAGTAAAATAAGACAATATATGTCTATCACCACAGAGTAAAATAAGACAATATATGTCTATCACCACAGAGTAAAATAAGACAATATATGTCTATCACAGAGTAAAATAAGACATTATATGTCTATCACCACAGAGTAAAATAAGACATTATATGTCTATCACCACAGAGTAAAATAAGACAATATATGTCTATCACCACAGAGTAAAATAAGACAATATATGTCTATCACCACAGAGTAAAATAAGACATTATATGTCTATCACCACAGAGTAAAATAAGACAATATATGTCTATCACCACAGAGTAAAATAAGACATTATATGTCTATCACCACAGAGTAAAATAAGACATTATATGTCTATCACCACAGAGTAAAATAAGACAATATATGTCTATCACCACAGAGTAAAATAAGACAATATATGTCTATCACCACAGAGTAAAATAAGACATTATATGTCTATCACCACAGAGTAAAATAAGACAATATATGTCTATCACAGAGTAAAATAAGACAATATATGTCTATCACCACAGAGTAAAATAAGACATTATATGTCTATCACCACAGAGTAAAATAAGACAATATATGTCTATCACCACAGAGTAAAATAAGACAATATATGTCTATCACCACAGAGTAAAATAAGACAATATATGTCTATCACCACAGAGTAAAATAAGACAATATATGTCTATCACCACAGAGTAAAATAAGACATTATATGTCTATCACCACAGAGTAAAATAAGACATTATATGTCTATCACCACAGAGTAAAATAAGACAATATATGTCTATCACCACAGAGTAATATAAGACAATATATGTCTATCACCACAGAGTAAAATAAGACATTATATGTCTATCACCACAGAGTAAAATAAGACATTATATGTCTATCACCACAGAGTAAAATAAGACAATATATGTCTATCACCTAAGAGTAAAATAAGACATTATATGTCTATCACCACAGAGTAAAATAAGACATTATATGTCTATCACCACAGAGTAAAATAAGACAATATATGTCTATCACCACAGAGTAAAATAAGACATTATATGTCTATCACCACAGAGTAAAATAAGACATTATATGTCTATCACCACAGAGTAAAATAAGACAATATATGTCTATCACCGCAGAGTAAAATAAGACAATATATGTCTATCACCACAGAGTAAAATAAGACATTATATGTCTATCACCACAGAGTAAAATAAGACAATATATATCTATCACCACAGAGTAAAATAAGACAATATATGTCTATCACCACAGAGTAAAATAAGACAATATATGTCTATCACCACAGAGTAAAATAAGACATTATATGTCTATCACCACAGAGTAAAATAAGACATTATATGTCTATCACCACAGAGTAAAATAAGACAATATATATCTATCACCACAGAGTAAAATAAGACAATATATGTCTATCACCACAGAGTAAAATAAGACAATATATGTCTATCACCGCAGAGTAAAATAAGACAATATATGTCTATCACCACAGAGTAATATAAGACAATATATTTCTATCACCACAGGGTAAAATAAGACAATATATGTCTATCACCACAGAGTAAAATAAGACAATATATGTCTATCACCACAGAGTAAAATAAGACAATATATGTCTATCACCACAGAGTAAAATAAGACATTATATGTCTATCACCACAGAGTAAAATAAGACATTATATGTCTATCACCACAGAGTAAAATAAGACAATATATGTCTATCACCGCAGAGTAAAATAAGACAATATATGTCTATCACCACAGAGTAAAATAAGACATTATATGTCTATCACCACAGAGTAAAATAAGACAATATATATCTATCACCACAGAGTAAAATAAGACAATATATGTCTATCACCACAGAGTAAAATAAGACAATATATGTCTATCACCACAGAGTAAAATAAGACAATATATGTCTATCACCACAGGGTAAAATAAGACAATATATGTCTATCACCACAGGGTAAAATAAGACATTATATGTCTATCACCACAGAGTAATATAAGACAATATATGTCTATCACCACAGAGTAAAATAAGACAATATATGTCTATCACCACAGAGTAAAATAAGACAATATATGTCTATCACCACAGAGTAAAATAAGACAATATATGTCTATCACCACAGAGTAAAATAAGACAATATATGTCTATCACCACAGAGTAAAATAAGACAATATATGTCTATCACCACAGGGTAAAATAAGACAATATATGTCTATCACCACAGAGGTAAAATAAGACATTATATGTCTATCACCACAGAGTAAAATAAGACAATATATGTCTATCACCACAGAGTAAAATAAGACATTATATGTCTATCACCACAGAGTAATATAAGACAATATATGTCTATCACCACAGAGTAAAATAAGACAATATATGTCTATCACCACAGAGTAAAATAAGACAATATATGTCTATCACCACAGAGTAAAATAAGACAATATATGTCTATCACCACAGAGTAAAATAAGACAATATATGTCTATCACCACAGAGTAAAATAAGACAATATATGTCTATCACCACAGAGTAAAATAAGACAATATATGTCTATCACCACAGAGTAAAATAAGACAATATATGTCTATCACCACAGAGTAAAATAAGACAATATATGTCTATCACCACAGAGTAAAATAAGACAATATATGTCTATCACCACAGAGTAAAATAAGACAATATATGTCTATCACCACAGAGTAAAATAAGACAATATATGTCTATCACCACAGAGTAAAATAAGACAATATATGTCTATCACCACAGAGTAAAATAAGACAATATATGTCTATCACCACAGAGTAAATAAGACAATATATGTCTATCACCACAGAGTAAAATAAGACAATATATGTCTATCACCACAGAGTAAAATAAGACAATATATGTCCTATCACCACAGAGTAAAATAAGACAATATATGTCTATCACCACAGAGTAAAATAAGACAATATATGTCTATCACCACAGAGTAAAATAAGGACAATATATGTCTATCACCACAGAGTAAAATAAGACAATATATGTCTATCACCACAGAGTAAAATAAGACAATATATGTCTATCACCACAGAGTAAAATAAGACATTATATGTCTATCACCACAGAGTAATATAAGACAATATATGTCTATCACCACAGAGTAATATAAGACAATATATGTCTATCACCACAGAGTAAAATAAGACAATATATGTCTATCACCACAGAGTAAAATAAGACAATATATGTCTATCACCACAGAGTAAAATAAGACATTATATGTCTATCACCACAGAGTAAATAAGACAATATATGTCTATCACCACAGAGTAATATAAGACAATATATGTCTATCACCACAGAGTAAAATAAGACAATATATTTCTATCACCACAGAGTAAAATAAGACATTATATGTCTATCACCACAGAGTAAAATAAGACAATATATTTCTATCACCACAGAGTAATATAAGACAATATATGTCTATCACCACAGAGTAAAATAAGACAATATATGTCTATCACCACAGAGTAAAATAAGACAATATATGTCTATCACCACAGAGTAAAATAAGACAATATATGTCTATCACCACAGAGTAAAATAAGACAATATATGTCTATCACCACAGAGTAATATAAGACAATATATGTCTATCACCACAGAGTAAAATAAGACAATATATTTCTATCACCACAGAGTAAAATAAGACATTATATGTCTATCACCACAGAGTAAAATAAGACAATATATTTCTATCACCACAGAGTAATATAAGACAATATATGTCTATCACCACAGAGTAAAATAAGACATTATATGTCTATCACCACAGAGTAAAATAAGACAATATATGTCTATCACCACAGAGTAAAATAAGACAATATATGTCTATCACCACAGAGTAATATAAGAC
Source organism: Cordylochernes scorpioides (assembly GCA_030710605.1). Classification (NCBI taxonomy): domain Eukaryota; kingdom Metazoa; phylum Arthropoda; class Arachnida; order Pseudoscorpiones; family Chernetidae; genus Cordylochernes; species Cordylochernes scorpioides. Next base: position 625,910 of record CP092866.1, on the reverse strand, counting down.
AATATATGTCTATCACCACAGAGTAAAATAAGACAATATATTTCTATCACCACAGAGTAAAATAAGACATTATATGTCTATCACCACAGAGTAAAATAAGACAATATATTTCTATCACCACAGAGTAATATAAGACAATATATGTCTATCACCACAGAGTAAAATAAGACAATATATGTCTATCACCACAGAGTAAAATAAGACAATATATTTCTATCACCACAGAGTAAAAAAAAACTCTTATGATGGTGATAAGGAATGAGCCGCAACCCCAGTTCTAGAAAATTCAGACTAACCCTATCCAGTATACCATGGTTTCGGGGACTATGGCCTTCATCAGTAAAGGGTTGGCTTCGATTTGATAATATCCTATGAAGGTAGGAGATATCGCCTTATATTATACAACAAACCCAAATCAAAGATTAGTTGTTTTTTTCACTGGATAGCGCTCTTCCATCTTAAAATACACATGCGAGCGGTCAGTTAAGACTTTTTAAATTTCTATATCAACACCTTACCTTTTTTTTTTTACTTTTTCCCATGCTCATCGTAGTTACGCAAATCTGGCCTTAATACACATTTCCTGATTTATCGGGAAACCTCTTGCACCAAATATTGTTGGTCATTCAGGTACAAACTGCAACAATGGCTAACAGCCGAAACACGAACCTGGTCGGATTTTCTTGATTCATCTAGAAAATGGGCTGGCCAAATATTATGAAACAAAACTAAATCAACATTTAGATGCTTTATGTTGCACTAGATAGCGCTCTGCCATTCTAAATGCTGACTTAACTGAATCAATGAATAAATATAAATAGCAAGACAATGATTTAGAATATTTGAAATGGGTGGACGTGAATTTGATATGTGAAATAAATTGCGTAATCTTTGAGCGCATAATTTCGTTATTTTTAAATATATAATTTTTATTCAGAATATACTAAAGTATATTATTAGACTCTTTAAAAAATTGACGCATCAAGAAAGAGTTGTCAGATTAGGACAAAGATGGTGCATGTGAAGAACATTTAAATGGGCAAACGATCAAAATTTCAGAACAAGTAATTGTTTTATTCCAGAGGTATATCGTCATACAATTTGAGAAAGTCGATATTTTGTGGGACCCCCAGGCCAGTGGGCTGCCACACGGCGTGTCATGGACTGATAAATATTCCGGATGGTGTGCTCCGGGATTTCTTGCTGTCTCCAACTGTCGGGTTGGCTAAATAGCCAACATTCCGGGATGGCTGCAATCGCCTTACCACTATGTCCTAGATGTGCTCTATGGGATCAGGCGACTTTACTGACCACACAATTTAAGACGATCCATAGTAACGCGTGACGTGTGTGATACAATTACAGACCTTTTTTAAATTGTATATAATATAAATAAATTTTCACACATGCATTTAAGTAATCCTATATAACTAAATAGAAAAATAATACGAATCGAAATAAGTTAAGAGATTTAAAAATAATTTAAATTTCTATTATTTAGAATAGTGAGAGAGCATGTCAAAAGAATCATGGGTGAATTGGAGACAAATATTCATAATATATATTTTATATATACAATAATTACCTTAAAGATGTGTACCTTGATTTTAAGGATTAAAGAAAATTAAATATATTTCGACAAAGATACTGTTTATAAAAGATTTGATAATTTAATATTTTTAATATATCGTGTGTGTGGGACGTTTTATATTTAAATTATTAAAATAAAAGGGATTCTCAAAATTGTATTAAAATTATTGAGAAGAATGAAAAATTATAAACCGGTTTAAAATATATTTATGCACGATTTAATACAATATCTGAGGATATTAAATGCGCTATTTTATATTAGAAAGCATTCTTCGCTGCTTTTATTTCATAGAATATATTCCATTTTCATATTATTTAAAATTTTTCTAAAATTGAAATAATAACCTTTTATACTTGAAAAAATGTCTTAATTTTAATTTTTATTTGAAAACCTTATATTTTTATAAATATTATTCTTATTGCTACTTATTTTTATATATTATTTGAAAATATTTTAAATAAGGTATACCACATCCAAACAAACTATTAATTTAATTCTGTGATATAGCAAATTTTATTTTAAACTAATTATTCTCTCTCTAAGTACCCTTTTATTTAAAAGATATTATCATAAAAAGAGAGCTTTGAATGAATAAATATTTTCAAAAATATAAATCTCTGTATTTTAGAATTCAAAAATATGAATTGTTAAACATTTTTCATTTATATTTACTCAATATTAGAATTTTGGTTAAAGTAAAATATTAAATATTAATTAATTATTCTATTTTAAATTCTCTCTCTCTCTCTCAAATGTCTTATACTTGCTTGCTTTCCAACTCATTCTTTAAAAGATTTGAAAGTAAAAATTTCTTTGAAAGTCCCACGATAAAAATATATCAATCTGTGTGTGAAAAAATAAAAAGATTTTTACTTTAGTAAACTTTTGACATTTTAAGATGAATAACGTTTGCTCGAGGAAGGGATGGCTCTCTATTTATTTCAAGCCAAATATTATTTTGGGCAAAGAATTGTTAATAGGAAGTATGGATTTAATAAGATTGAATCGCGTTGAACTTTATTTTGGAATAGAATTAAATAATGTATTGATTTTCAAGTTGAATTTGTATATAAGTGCTCAATGAATATTGTTATAAGATATATAATTAATTATTAAAACCCACTATCATTTATTCAAATGGAAATACATTTACATGCATTATGATCGTAATAACAGCAAAAAATGTATATAGAAAATAAAATTTCATAAAACAATATATAAATTAAAGTTGATGGAGGATAGAATTAATGTACCATAGGCGGCATCTCTCTCTTTAATTTTTCTTTCCCTTTAGGTTTAGTACTGGAATGTTAAACAAAATGCATTTCCTTGATGTATAATTAAAGATAGTTTGTGTGTGATTTTCTTTTACATATATGTATGTGATGAGGTCTGGTAGCCTCTTGTTTAATCCTTTCGACTAAAACTGTGATGAGGTATCCAGTCGACTTAAACTATGGTGTGAGTCCCTATAACTCTCGCTATACTGTGTTGACCGAGAGGAACAGTCAGGATGGGAAGTTTTCCAGTACCTCTCTGCACCTTGGAAGACCTTTAAAGGTTCTCACAAAGTACAGGCAGTCGTGGTCTAGGCAGAGTGGAAAGCTTGGGAATGTCCATACACAAAAACGAAGACACAGTTGCACTAAGAAAGTTCCGTGAACAGATAAGTTGAGCTAGGAGCGAAAGATGGAGAGATAGAAGAGTTCTTACTGAGCTACATGGTCGATGAGGAGGACCTGGGGTACAACCGACGAGGGCTCACGCAGATGGTGAAGTGACTGTATTTTTAGGTTAAAACAGGGGCTTTATATACCTTTTCTGAGAAAGGAAGTTTTGCATTTACCAGATGTGATCACGGGTGAAATTGGACACTGGCGCCGTGGCAGTTTCCATTTTTAGACCTTGTTGTGGGAATTCTAAATCTATCTCGATTTTAGACGTCATGACTTCTATCTCTTGCTTCAGCTCAATTCTTAATCTATTACAGAGTTTTATTTATTTATCTTCAGTTTGTACAATGTTCATTACATATGATGATGTAATGACACATGTCAATAATGCGTATAATCATTTACAGATGTGTTCCTATTATACAACATTAAAATCTTGTTATAAGTTATATACAATATGGGGTTGTTGGCTTAAATTACCATATGTATGTATAAAGAAACACACACAAATTATCTTTCACAGTTTTCAAACCTTGGATCGCTATTGTAGCATGTGGGAGGCCGCATATTTTTCAACAAGACTCAGCACCATCTCATACAACCAGATCAACCGAAGAATGGAAGGCCAGAATCTGGTCAAAAGTTCACGTCACACCTAACGTTTGGCTCCCTAGCTCACCAGATTTCAATCCGCTGGACTATTATGTGTAAGCGTAATTGAGAGGGACTACAATAGTCATTCCCACATCACTCTTCCAGCTCTCAGAGCTTCTACGTATAGTGGATGCAATGTCAAACATTTCCAAGACCCATCTCATTACTGCTTGCAGTCGGTTTAGACAGCGTATAGAAGCTGTTATTGCCGCTTAAGGCGGGTTCACTGAATGATGTCGTCCGTTAGGCATGTGTTCATCAATGTAAAATTTTAATATGTAATAAATTGTATTTTTCTTTTGTCTGTTCATTTTTTTCCCATGGATATCCTTTTGTTCTCGAATAGCTGCCGTACCCTGTATTTCTGAATAAAATTTAAAGTATTTTTTAAAAATGTATTCATAGATTAACATAATAAATATTAAGAAACTATTTAGTGCTTGAATTGAGAATATTCTTGAACACTTCAGTTAAAGACTCAATGTAAAATAAAATCGAGGAAACCTTTTGAGGAACGAAGAGAATAAAATAGAAAAGGCAGAAATGTAAACCAGGAAAATACTGCTGAAAACCGACTCATACAATTAGTTTTATCTTTTTAAATTACAGTGGTACCACAGGATCATTTTTAGAAAATATATGTTCATAAAATCGCCTTGTCAATATTCATAGACCTTTCAATATTTGAAAGGTCCTACAAATGTAGAATATATACAATATTTGGTAATAATATTTGTAGAGATTTAAAATATATATTTATAAAGAGAGATATTTATTTGATTATTTTGTGCTTTAATTTATATATCTCGTTTAGGTATAAATAAGTTTAGAATAATCCTCTGTTCGAAGAATTTGATGCACAAATAACAAATCTATAAACTATAACAGATATACCTTCCGTACTTTAAATAATATTGTGCAGACTGTTACAATTTAGAATGTTGAGACACAGTGATATTTCCAATTGTATTTAATAATAATCCTCCACACAATGATAATTTTATAAAATTTGACGACATTTGACGACAAATATCTTAATTTAAACAGTAGTAGAATATTTTCACCTTTACAATTTAAAATTCTATATAAATTTCGACTTCACTGTGTTACTAATGCAATTTTTCAAGAGTTATAGAAGTTAGAATTTGCTTCCAATTTTTACCAAATATTTAAAAATATTTATGCACACGTAAAGGTTTTGAGTTTTACATGTTTAGTTATGAACTTGGACATAGTAACATCCACACCATTGCCGTCAGTGGGGGCAACAAAAGTTATGAGGCGACGTTAAATATTTATGATGCTCTTTAGAGAAAAGACAATTTGAGAAAGTGGATGGCAACATGGTTCAAAGTAGAAATATCGTATTTGTAACCTTATTTAGCTAAGTTTTATTTAACACAATTAATTGTATTTGGCCGTGACCTATCGTGTAATAAAAAATGAATAATTACTTAAGATGAAAGCAAATTTCATTTTAAATTTGAAATAACTTCAAATATGAGAAAATTTATATTTATGATATAATATATATGACAAACGCTTATTTTTAATCGGATAATCACTCTCAAAGGAAACTTATTATTTAATAAAGAAATACAAATATTTTTAAAAATAATACATTGAATATTTTATATAAATTTTAAGCAATTTAACCCCCCGTACAATTTCCTTTCAGCTGCAACCAGTGCTGTTCGTCAAGCGGACTTCCATCCAGTCCGAAACATGATAGCGGTAGAACACATGCTGGGCTAGTCATACCAACTGATGAAGATGTCCGGCCAGGTATTGGTCGGGCTGACCAGCGTCGAATTGGCGGAGAGCCTGGCTGAGAAGGGTGTCATCATCGGAGCCACCCTTCTGAAAATTTCTATTTATGAAAGGGTGGAAAAGATCATAGTTGGGAATCTTCCACTTTCCATCAAGGAAGAGGACGTCACCGAGGCTCTGCGCCTTTACTCCAGAGTTGTTTCTTTACTTACAGAATAGTATAGACACACCTGGACCAACGGCAACAAGGAGGCCCTCGTTCTTATTCATGAATGATTGAAACTTTACCAGTTCACTTTTACAAGCTCTTCATCGTCTACAAAGAAGTGTCTATCCTCTCCTACATTACCTACGCCGTAGAGTGTAGCAAATACTACCAAAAGGTACACCGGCGAGCCTCCTGAGCCATGGATTCTAGGTATGGCCCTCATTAGCACATGGGGGAAGCTACTATTTCATAACATCTTACAAGGGGAATTAGGCAATCGTTCGAATTTACCAAAAATGCGTTTAAGCTGGTGAAGTGGAAAGGGCCGACATAAAATTGCAATAGGAATATATTCACGTGCCTAGAGAGGCACTATTGTTTATCCCCCCAATGAAAAACTTCACTAATGATGAATATCCAAAAATATTAACTCTCCGAAAGAACATCTCACAGGAAAATTTATTAGAAATTGGGTCCTAAATCAAAGACTAATACGCCTCACTCCTCTCAACATGGCTCACAATTTTAATCTTTTAGACTTCCCAATTAATCCCAAACACAATATTTTCTATCTCCCACACAGAACTCGCAACAAACTCACCTGTTTCCCTCATCTACCAGCCAATCCACACAAACATGAAACTCAACCAGAAGTACTTAAAGCTCTTGGCCTCCAAATCATTGAGAAAAATAGCTCCCTCTTCGACATCACAATTTACACTGACGATAGCCAACTTGAAACTGGACTGTCTGGCACACTGGAATTGCTATCTACGAAGATAAGATCCTGTAAAAAATATACCTTTCCCTCCCTAGACACCTTTCAGTTTATAAATCGGAACTCTCTGCAATAGATACTGCTCTAAAAAATATCAAGCTTGATACCCGGATATAATTGAGTGGAGAAGAAGAAGACTAATGGTGATAAAAATTGAGCCACAAAAAAACTGTTTTAGTAGGATTCTCGTAGGTTGTAATGAAATCGAAGCTGCGCCTGTACCAATGACAGCCATAGAATGAAACTAATGGTATACACAGATTGGAATATTTGTCTGAATTTGCCAAAACTGGTGTTGTAGCTCATTCTCTATCAAAATTTGCAATGTGTCAACTAGATGATAAACATAATACATCGTTCTGGAGTATAATCAAAGAAAGAGGTGTTTCTATCTATGTACATAAATATTAGCTTCCCCCAACTACAGTATAATATATTGTGGAATACATTGAGGAAACCTGTATACAGGTTTTATGAGGCGTATATTCACATTTCCTTAATATATATCAATCAGGATCAAACACCTTATTGGGATATTTCTTGTAATTTGTTACAGTTCGACAAGTGCACTAACGAAATTATTTATTTTCGGTCCATTAATAATGATGGTCTTGCTATTGCATCATTGCATCACACGCTTCTTCTTACACACCACCAAGATTATCAAAATATTTTGTATAAAATTATTTTTTTAACTTTTATTTTTATCCGCATACCCCTCAGCACCAATCGTCTTATGACATATACCCCAATTAAAAAGTTATCTTTTTTCAAAATCGTAATATTAGTTTACCTTTGTTTTATAAAATAATAACTATTGAATATGATATTTTATTATATATATCTTCATAATATTTCATTAATTAATTAATAGTTAAAATAGAAAGCGTGTGTGTAGAATTCTTTTAAAGTATATTTAGAAGTATTACATTTATTTTATTGTATTACATTACATTTTTAAATTAAAATTCTAAAAAAATATTGTCGAGATTAAATAAAGGTTGTTGAAGTGTTTTATATATTCTCTTGAAATTAGTTTTGTAGTAGAATTCCCGAAAGCAACATTTAGTTTATTTTATTCTATATATTGCTCTTATATTTATAAATCTTATTTTTTTATTAAAATTCAAATTTCCTAAAACTACAAGTTCTAAAAATTAGTTTTAATAAATAAAGTTTATTCATTATTCAATATATTATAAATATTTACGAATTTACAATAAGATCAGTATTTTATAATGGATAATACAAAATATATTTGTCTGTTTATGAGAATAAAATGGAAGTTTTAATAAATATCAGACTCTCTGAATATCTCTCCTATTTACATGAGAGCCATTGATATATTTGAATTCAATAGAAGAACCCCTGAAGAGGACAATGTCGCCCGAACCATCAGTCATACCATTCACCCGTAAATCTTGTCCTAAATATCATTTGCTCCAAGTTACTCGGAATATATTTTTGAATGTCAACTGATCTATTAATAAAAAAGTAATATTATTTTTTATATTTATGCTAATAGTTTCGAAAACCTTTTTTTTTATATATAGTTATATTTAGTCTTCATTTTTATAATCCTTCAGATTTGAGGTCGAAATTATCTGATACTAAACAAATCAATTGGTTTTTCCAAATATTTATTGTATATAATTTTAAATGACCTATATAGTTTTGAAGAAAGGAATCTCCAGTTAGGAAAACTGAAGGTGTTTTTGGCTTGTGCCAAATATCCTAACGAATTTCAATTATATAAAAAAACGTATCTGTCTGCGAAAAAAAAATCTTTTTTTTTTTCGTTTGGTTTACGACCACTACGACCCGGGTTCGATCCCCACATTGGACACTTTTTTCTGTTTAAAAAAAAAAATGCTCCAATGGCCCCCCGATTCTTGCAAAAGTCCAACCCCACCAGCGAGTGCAAGTAACCAAACGGGGCTCTGGCACATTTGTAAGTGCAAAGTCGAACTGCTTTCACATGTGTAGACATGTGGTGCGCTTACAGTAAAAAAGCAGTCGCTAACTACCCACCATGATTATCATGGCCTGTACCACGTGTACTAGGGATAAGCAAAATATATATATATAAATATATTAAATATATTGTCTTTTGAAACAAAATATTAATCAATTTTGTTGATTTTTAACTATAACATAATATTCGTCAAATGCCCTTTCTTGTTTAATCAAGAGAAACTCCACATAACCGTTTCTGATTATTGGCCATCATCAGCATGGTGCAGGCTCTACTTCAAGGGTCCAAAAATGCTAGTCCTATAGAGTCCCTGAAAATTCAATAAATGTGGAGAACCTTTTCAACGTTAGAGTGCATTCTGATGCAGCGAGATGGCCCAGCTTTCTTTCTAACCTTCAATAACCGACATCCATTTTGTGTTTTTTGGGGATCGTTTTCTCATTGATGCCTCATTCGGGATTATAAAATCAGTTATCCAGACGTGAACCGGCTTAAACGATTTACTTAGAAAATTATCTCACTTCCGTGTCTATGTGTGTTGCGGTTTTATCTTGAAAGAAATATAATTTATCGCTGGAATAATGTCGTTTTTAATCTTACCTAAGTATATAGCCCTTGTATAAACTTACCGAAATATATAGCCCTTGTATAAAAATATGCGAGATAACCTAATGTTTTGATATTTGAATATTTTTCATATTAATGTTTCGTTTGTTTTTCTTTGTGTTTACCTTGCTATTCAATCCAACATCGTATGGTATTTTCACAGGAAATAGTGAACAAGTTGTTCTCCTAGAGTAGGGATAACGTTTCTTGATAAAATGACCAAACAACCATTTATTTAAATGGCGATTCAGAAAAAATATTTATTTCTCGTCTACACAAATTAATTTTGTTTCAAAAATGTATTTCAAAAATATGTTCTAACATACATGTCAGCCTGTTTTGCCCAAAGTTATTGGTTTTATTAATAGTTCGAATCTATTAAGTGGAATTTGCACATTGCGACAAAGAATTAAGTCAGATATCAATTTTTACATTGAATATTTCAAAATACAAAAAGAGTGGTATTTATTTTAAATTAAGTATATAATATAAATCTTTCTTTCAATGTTACATTTTATAATTTATCTTTAAATGCGATTAAATATATTTAGTTAAAACCGCAGCGACAAATCATTTTAATTATATACACCTAAATCCTTTCGAATGAGGCTCGAAACATCCCATTGAGGGAAGATTAAAGTTGTACCAAGTTTTTATAATTAAAGGTAAACATCAAATTCGGCGAAAACTTCAAATTTAACCTGGCCTACATATATATACTCTTTTTTAAGAAAGATTATTCCTTTTTTAAATTTCCTCTCTAGCGATAGGATTAAAAATTTAATAAACCTATTAACATTCTTTCTTCTCTCTCCATATTTCACACATTCAGATAAATAATTACAACTTATTAAATATCTTTTTAATAAATATTTATAGTCTTTTTTTATTAATATTTTATTTAATAATTCTGTGATTAGTTTTATTTTAGATTTTTTTCAATTTATTGAATGAGGTGTCACCCATTGCAAATAATGTAACAATTGCTATATGTCTTAAACAAAAGTCCCTTCTGGGTGTAAAGGTTTTCATTAATATTATAAATTTGTTAACAAAAAGCATTTTCTTTAATAAATTCTTTCGATAAGACTTTTCTCTCCATAGCCTATTGACGGATATATAAACAGAGCATATCAGAACCGTTCTATAATGATACATATATTAACATTAATATTGATTTATAGTTAATAATATAGTGTACATATTTTGAATATGTGTATTTTTTAAAATACGTAAATAAAGCAACACTTATATATCAAGGAGATGTATTGACCCGCCATCTGTTATAATTCGTCAGAATAGTTTAAATTTCTTATAACAACTCAATAATCAGTATTGAAAATATTCAGTTAAAATAGAGAATCATCAAGTGATCTAGAGAAGGAATGTTTTTTTTTTCAATATAAACACTCATCAAGCCTCTAAAAGTTTATTATTTTTTACCTTTCTACTCTTACACTCTTACAAAGTATTTGAGAGGCCTACCATCATCTTCACTGCTGAGAAGGACCTTCGCGGAAGTAAGATATAACGTCTGCATCACGACAAGTATTACTGAGAAGTCTTTGCAGATAATCACAATCATAACGCCGATTGAGAGGTAGCACACGCACTGCACAGAGGAATCAAAACAAAATTCGTAAAGCTATTTTTGAAGGGTTGGGAATTGGAGAAAAACAATGGTGACTCTCTAAACACGAAAATCGATGTCTCAATAGAATACCAAATTTAATTGAGAAAATAAGGTAATGATATAGACTCAAAAGAGAAAAAGGAGGGATAAAGGTTTTATTTGATATATTTTATCTCATATTGTAGCGATATATATAACCTATTTCAATTTCATTTTACACATATTTGCTTACTTTTCCCAGCTTTAATTTGAATATGCATTTTACATCGCGTCTCTCGAAAAGCGTTTTCCTTCATTTTGATATATAGGTTGAAAATTTTAACTTCATTTAAAGCTTTACGACCTCAGAAAGTGTGACAGTAGGTGGTCAAAACGTCAAATAAAAACTTGAGGGTTGTTTAGGAGTCTTAGGAGTACACGTGGTACAGGCCATGATAACCATGGTGGGTAGAAGAAGAGGCGACTGTAAGTGCACCACATGTACAAATCCGTTTGGTTACTTGCACTCACTTGGAGCATTTTTTTAAATCAGAAAAAAAGTGCTCAATACGGGAATCGAACCCGGGTCGTAGCGGTCGAAAACCAACATGAATCGATCCAACCTACAACGAATGGTATTCTCCATGTATTTCTTGTTTTACCCGCTGATATAAATTCATGAGAGGGACTTGAGATTCATATTAATAATCACAATCCACTGAATATCATAAAAATTGAAAAGTATTAAATGATTGAAACAACCTGGGGTGTGTATTAGATTGGGGAATTATCGCTAGTGGTAAAGTCCCCATTTGCAAGTCAGCCCTTCTAACGTTTTTTATCTTCAGAGTCGGATGATTTAACTAATATATTTTCCATACTGAACCCTATAGGTGGTATGATTGGGCCCAGACGGGTAGTTCCAGTTTTCAAAGCTATATTCTAGATTTTGAGGGAGAGGTCGCTTGAAAATCATTCAGAATTCGCGTTAAAGTTTATTTCTTTCGCAATCTTCTACCCTGTACATGTGTTGATCGAATATTTTTGGATCCAATCACAATTATGCTTAAAGCCTTTATATTTGCCAATAACTACATGGAAGTAGTTGAATAAATAGTCTCAGTGGAACAGGAGTGTTAGTAGTGCAGCCAAATCGAACGAGATAAATCTGGAATTCGCGTTGATTTATCCAGAGAATTTAAGACGCTAAATCACATTCTATGCAGCTGTTCCAATTGAGACATTTTAATACTTAATGATCCACCTGGCTGTAAATTATAGTCTATTGCGTATTTATTAAACAAGGCTCTGAACAGTTATATCGGATCGGATATACAATACTATGGGATTGGGAAAGGTTATACCCCAAGATTAAATCTCTTTGCAAAATATATTTCAGGAAAAAATTCAATATTTTAGATGTTATGAGGCAGGTTGCTATTGAATACGCAGTTATATACATAAATATAACATTTATAAAGATTTTTTCTTTAAAAGGTTTTTTTCGAAGCATCATATTTTCTTCTTCACAAATATTCACAATATTTTAACTTATAAAAATAATTGTCTCAATATATTAATTTACACCTTTTGAAAAAATAAATATTTTAAAACCTACTATTCAAATATTTTTACCTGATAGTATTTTATATATAGCAAAAAAATAATTAAGATTATAGTTCATCATTATAAGCAAACTATCTCTTTTTAACCACGTGCTTACAGAAGCTAATACATTAGTTCCCGATTTGATACCAGGTAGAAGCGGCAGAGCCGAATTTTTACACGTAAATATATTGAAATTAAATTTTGTCATTTATTTCATCTCCTTAAATTGCATCACATTCTGGATTCCTTTTCTCAGCCCCCATGACGCTTAAAATATTTAAACGAAGCGCGCGCAATGTCATCTTTTGGTCAGTGACTTATCAATGAAATCGAACTCTATAAAATTGAATTCGAATAAATTTAAACTTCACACGATCATAAGTTTCGGTATTTGACCGCTAATTCTATTTGTATTATAATATTATGCACTAATAGAGGCGTTGCTCCCTTTAAAAAGCATTTATATAAAACAATAGATAATATTTTATCCCCTGAGTACATGGTGGCGATGAAAAATGTGCCACATTTTTATAATATTCAGACCAAGTTCAACCTGTATGCATGGCTTCGCGCCCTCATCAATATATTCTACGAGAGAAGTTATAAGATCGGTCGAATTTACCAAAAGAAGGTTCTAGCTTGTGAAGTTACAGGGTCGATTTCCAGGCCCGACAACAACGTCAAGTTGTTTTTTAAGTATCCTGTATCATGCCGTGAACCTCGTTAGCGAAAATATTTTATTTTCTACTTTCTCCAAGCAGGGTTATGAATTCTAAAATTGACGGATGGCTATATTCTATGATCAATCATATAACTTACCGGTATTTAATTTTTAAATAGAGTGGGATCAGTTTCTATCCATATCACCAAACGATATTGCATACTTTTGAGGCGAAATGATAATTATAAATATATATTTTACCTTCAAATAAAAGAGAGGTATTGCAGATGGGATGTCATTCTGTCTTATCTATAACTTCAGTTTTGATCAATTTCAATAAAATTATATTTTAGATGTCAAAAAGCATTTATTATATATTTAAGATAAAATACTATAGAAGGAACTTTTTAAATCAGGATGTGTCTTGTGTATACAAATTGACATTTTCTCTCTGCCATCACATTTTAAAAAAATAATACTTAGTCATTTCACATTGCTTCCATTAAATCTTCACATTTCAGAGAACTTTGACATTGCACTTAAATATTTCCTAACCTCAATATTTGTCCTCAATAGGGTTGGAGGTATGCATAAAGTTGAAAGTTTTTGGCTTCCAACTCTATGGCAGTATGAATATGATAAAATATAATTAGCCTACAGTTCTCTTAGTACACATCGAGGTAACATCGGCCGAATTGATCAAGCCGTTTGTTGTAACCAACATACATAACCGATAAATAGCGATACATCAACTTTTTCAAATATATTGTCTATATTATATGATATATTTTATCGCGTTTCTTTTTCTAAAATCATTTGTAATATGATCAAAGAGGTATTTGGAAGGTTTTATACATATAGAAATACAATAATTATATAATGTACAATGGTGTTTTTTTATTTTCTTAGATTAGAAGGAATGTAATCAGTATTTATATCTAAAGAGAACGTGAAACCTTTAATTAAAGAGACGGAAATATTTTGTTATTAATAAAAATTGTGAAGTCATATGTAAAAATTAAATAATATATTTCCCAATATAGTTTCTTGTTAAAGAGTTGTCTGTATAGTGATGTTTGTCCATTGTATATTTATTTATTTCAGATAAAAATCATATATATATATGTAAAATACTAGGCAATCTTCAACTAAAAAGAAGTAAATATTATAAACTCTCTAATATATATTTTCCTCTATGTATTTATCGTCAGAAGCAAAAATTCCAACCTCAATATTTCCGCCATTTTTAAAATTCACAATTACTCGACTTTGTTTTTCCGTCTTTTTTAATTTTTAATTTGAAGAAAAGCGTTTTTAAAAAATATTTTAATAATATTTGAAAGAATTAACTAGGGGAAAAAAAAAGAATTTAATCTTGGGGAGAAAATGAACTGCATGAAACTGTTTAAAATAAAGTCCCAAAAGAACTATTTAACAATTCAAATAAAACAAAAGAAAACATGGTTAAATTAAAAATTCCCATTGTTTTAGTTTTGGAAAATAAAATATTTTATACAAAATTTAGAGAGATATAGATTTCATGAAAAAAATTATTTAATTTTCCCAAAGAAAATACTTGGAAGGAAATGCTAAGAATTTTTTGCCGCTCTCTCTCTCTTCAACTTTAGAATTTTTATTTCCAACGTATTACACCCACAAATATGAGTTCATAACAAAACTTCCATTTGGAAAATATTTTATTTAAAGTAGATCTATATTACAGAGATTGTTTTTCCTTCTCTCTATGAGAGATACTCAAATATTTTAGTGTTTCCATTAAAGTTTTATATAAATTAGAGTATTTTTTAAATGGATTTTTTAAATTCCTTTTAATAGAGGAATTTCATGTTTTATAAAAAGAAGAAAGATACAATATTAATAAATCTGTAACTAAGTTTTAAAATGAAAAATATTATTAAAATCCGTATATATATAGTTTTTATGATATTTTCGTATATTTAAATTTAATAAATATATTTTGGAATATATATATTTAAATTATATAATAGTTCTTAAATTATAAATAAAAAAGTTTAAGTTATACTCTCCCTTGTGCATTATATCATTAAGGAAAATAGCATTTGAGTTAGTCAGCGATACTCCTTATAGAAGGCATGAGTCAATAAAATAGTCAATCAAGAATCTTATCCTTAGACGAATTTACCTCCCAAATGATTTTATGTTTTCAATTAATTTGGCCTGTTAATAAATCCTGTGAAAATATTATTATTAACTCGAATATCTAAATGAAATTTTGTCATTGGATAGATAAATATAAAAACCTGTTATTAGAGATAGATGATGTTGCTGAATCAAATTGTTTTTAACGCCATGCTCTGATATTTTTAAACGCGCTCACGCTAAATTTGGCACAGTTCGTGCGATTGTTTATATTTAGGAGCCATTTCAGTGAGACAGTCCTCGTTGTTTACACTTAGATGGAAAAGGTGCAGTTTAATGAAAAGTGTTAAGCGGAAAAAGTAAGAAAAATTAGAATTATATTAATATTGTGAAAGAGATTAAATAAAGTTCGTTTTTCTATTATTTTTTTTTTTCTCATGAATTTTCAATATTCCAAACGAAATAATCCAAAAATAGTATGCATTTTAGATCTGTAAAAATCTTTCAATGTTTTTTCAAAACAATGATAATGATTAATAATCATGATAGAGAATTGTAACGAATTTTCAAAATTTTTCATTTCACTTAATTTCTACATTTATTGACAAACAGATTGTAGCTGTAATTAACAATGAATAATTCCTATCACCATTTACTCTATATCGTCCTTTAAAGTAATAATGATATTTATATAAGGAGAATATGTCCAATAGAGTATTAGAGCTCTAAAGAAGCGGTCTGGTAGATTCAAATGACGAAACCGATTGGAGGGTTCACGACTTATGAGTCACAAGCCCTCCAAATATTTTAAATCGCAGTAAGGACATTGAAATAAACAGTTGTGCTTCAATGTTTCTTTTATTGTATATATATGGTACGTTTCCCTAATATTAATTAATGCATAACCGGATTTGTACTTATTGTTTGTGAAAGAGCATTTAACGATGCAATATATATAATTCTACTGCCCTGAAAGTTATGTCTATAGTTTTATTTGAATACCTTCTCTAAATTTCCACCCCTCAGTGTAGCAGAATACATTATTAGAGCTCAAAAAGCGGTCTGGTAGATTAAATTGGCAAAACCGCTGGGAGGGTTCACGACTTATGAGTCACAAGCCCTCCTAATATTTTAAATCGCAGTAAGAGGACATTAGAATATTGTTTTATTTGTAAAAGAAACATTCATGCTTTATTGCTATGTTTTTTATTTTTTTATTTCTACTATTTCCTTCAAAGCGATTATCTGCCCTTCGGGAGCTGGCTTGTATATACACATGTACGACTATGATGTTGATTAAAAGTAATAGGATTCTCTTCATTTGTTAAATATTTTTCTCTTCATAAAAGCCTTCAAACTTTGTCTTTCAAGCCATCAGTCTGAAAATGATACAGCGCTAAGTAGTAGTCTAAATATTCTACATATGTTTCCACAATATTGGATTATTGGATGATATTGTTGCGGGTGGGAATATATATAAATTATGTAAGAAAAAACACAAAATAAAAATATAAATTAAACCAAAATTAAGAAACGCCAAATTAATAAAAGTAAAAGTAAATAAAAAATCTACATAAAGCAACATAAAACTGATATAAAATTCAAAGAAGCGGAATTCTGTAAATAATTGAATTGAGATTGTTTTATTGAGGCGACCAATTTTCAAGCAAATTATTAAAATTTGAATCTTATTGAATTTGGTCCCAATAAATTATAATTTATAATTAATATAATTTATTTGAAACATTTTTTTTATTCTATATGCCTTTGTTAAAAATTCCACTCGGGAAAACCCCGGGCGTTGTCCGGGTCATTTGTCTTGTTTATGAACAATTTTCGAAAATCGACAGCGAAGCTCAAAATAAATTCGCCCAAAGCTTTAATATTTTGAATTTAATATCACTTTTTCATAGCATATCTGCGCCACCTTGCTTCACAATCCTTTATGTAAATACTGAAACAGTGCAGCAAACAGCATTATAGAAGAACGGCGGCGTTAAAGAATAGAGTAAATAGATGTTGGAAAGTTAGTGAGGAAGAAAGTATGCAGCCCCCCCGTTGGCGGTTGGGTCGAAGATGGGTTTGTACCCAGATAACATTCCAATGTGGGGTAGAACGGGCAGTCTGATGACATCTGCGGTAAAAGACGCGACGAGTTGCCGTCGGGCGTGTGAATGATTCTACAATACGGTGTCAGGAGAGCCTCACATAGGAGCGCCTATAAGGCGGTGTAGCCCAGACTGGACGTGTAACAGTGTGGGGCGGGATACAAGAGTGACATCCGGAGCGCCAAGAATCTTTCTGACGGGAAAGCTGAAAGCAAGTCCCACTTATTCTTCTCCCTCTGCTTTATACAACGTATAATAAAGCGCTACTTTTTCTGCATCCCTTACGAACTCACGTGTGCTATTTTTGTGCCATCCTGGTCAGACAGGGAATGCGTCTCGGTACGACGTAACAATACATTACGTTTAGCCAGTTATATTTTTGTGGTTATTTAAAGATGCCTCAAGAATCTACCCCATTAATTTATGGGCTGTTTAGTAATTTTTGATGCATGATATAACTACATGAGTTTGTTGCCTGTAGATCATTTATAATTATACTTTTTTACATAGTAATATTTTAAAAAAAATCAAATCTATCATGGCCCTTTTTTTCACTTTGTTAAACATCTTCAACATTTTCATTAATATCGAACTCTTAATAATATTCGATAAGTTTATTCAAAGTTATAAAAACCACTCTCATATATAGTACATATATATTAACTTCAATATTTTAAATAATAATTTTTTCCAATAAAGATACTAAGCAGCTTTAAGCGATTGTCTCTTTTGAAAAGTGGCCTGTTTTCCTCATATTAGTGCGATAAATACACTCCAGCGCAACACATACACTATTTTTTCGTATGAAATATTCAAACAAATTGTTTTATAGGTGAAAAATACAAACAGGGAGTTTGCAAGTCATTTTTATCTGAAAAAGAAACAAGACCTTTATATTTACGAGGGTATTAGGATGGATTAATTGAAAAATTCTAAAATATTCATTTACTATTTTTTGGTATTAAATAAAGTAGAAGAGATAAATTAAACTTTAGCATTGTATATTTATTCTGTATTAATATTTCCGTAAAAGGATCTGATTTTTTTAAAAATGCATTGACATCATATATATTTAATGTTTGAAATTTATTGACCATAAAAAGTTTAAGAGGTCGTGAAATGTTTCTATGGCTCTTTTAATCCCGGCAATGGAACAGATGGAAATATGAAATCAATCTGTGACGTCAGGTAGTTGCCTGATCACTCAACAGCCGACTGACTCTCTACTTGAGGAAATGCATATTTACATATTCTTAATTATTCCGCATTGTTGTGTGTCAACAAGTAGCCGACCGGTTGGTACCACGCGCGTGACCAGAAGAACTCATTATTTTTGTTCATTATTTTTATTTATTATTTTTTAGATTTATCAGAGAGAAACTGCGCCACAGAGATCACGGGTATTAATTATATTTGACCATTGACCTTATTTTCGCGGCAACGTGCTAAATATAACGTGCGAGTTATCTTGAGCCCCTCGATCGGATTACACCTCGACGTAATTGTTTTTAACATTCCTGCCCCAGCTACAGAGCCTCCTACAACCGTCCCGACCCAGAACTTATCGAGCTTTCTGTACCGAACCACGAGCCTTGCATCGGACCGGGCCTAGAAACACTTTTATTGAAAATGTCAGGTCTCTATTCCGAATATTCTTCGAGTTATTTGCAAATTGCGTTGAAAATTTGCCCTTTCGCTAGCAAGTAGCGCCTCTAGCGGTGAAGATGGGAGGTAATATCAGTTGAGCAAATGTACATATAAAACGTGTTCTAACAGGACATAGAGAAAAATCTGGAAGAGATATTTATCGAATTTTTAGCCAAGAAAAATTGAAATTGACAGGTTCTGGGGAAATATTGTTGTTTTTTAGTCTGAAAATGATCATGACAATATTGCTCTATCATGTTTGATTATCAGATATAAAATTATATCGGGAAAATTTTCAAAAAGCAGAGGACACGGGTGAAGCCAGTTCATTTTCAGTAGGCAGAAATAAAATTCTAACAGAAAAACATCCATTCGAGAAGAAGACACAGAGGCAGATCATCTATCTATAAAAATATCGCTTCTCAGACACAAAGTTTGGAGCGGGACGTTTCACATGAGTGACATCCTCGGCGCTAATTTATAATTGTAACGAATAGTATTTGAATAAAGACATTTATTCGGGAAAAACCCGGGCGTTGCCCGGGTAATTCGGCTAGTATACTAGAAATATACTAGTATATGCAACTAGAGGTTGCTGATGGCTAGCGCCATCATTGCACGTTCATGAGATGACTTTTCTATTAAGTTATCCACCTGATCCCAGTACAATTTCATTTTTGTACACACACTATTTATTCACATATATACATATGAAAAACGAAAGAAAAAAATAAAAGATAAAAAGATCAGGTGTTGATATCAATATTAAAAATTACATATCCTGACCAGGAGCACATGTGCTTTACAGAAGGCAGAGCGCCATCTGGTGGAACGGAAATCAACTAAACATTGATTAAGCCTGTTCCCAGATATTTGGCCAACCCAATTTCTTGATAAATCAAGAAAAGCCATCCACGAACGCGTTTCGCGCTTTTGGCGCTCGTCAGCGTGGAGTAGGCTGAACCACTGCGATCAAAAAATATTTTTTGGTCCCAGTGGCTTCTTTAAAAACCAAGAAATGGGTATTTAAGGCCAAACTTGCGCAAATACGCTTAGCACATGAAAAAACAAAAAATATATATATATGAAAAGATCAGGTGTTGAAATCAATATTAAAAATGGCTTATCCTGACCAGGAACACATGTGCTTTTCTGACCCATTTCTTGGTTTTTCAAGAAGCTACTGGGACCAAAAAATCTTTTTTGGTCGCAGTGGTTCAGCCTACTCCACGCTGACGAGCGCCAAAAGCGCGAAACGCGTTCGTGGATGGCTTTTCTTGATTTATCAAGAAATTGGGTTGGCCAAATATCAGGGAAAAGGCTAAATCAATGTTTAGTTGATTTCTGTTCCACCAGATGGCGCTCTGCCTTCTGTAAAGCACATGTGCTCCTCACAGGATATGCCATTTTTAATATATATATATACATATATTTTAAAAAAGATGCATATATTGGATTTATAATGAATTTATTGTTCCAATATTTCGAGGGGCAACTCGCCTCTCTTTATCGAGGATGTTTGTGTTTTTCACTAAAGCATGCGCGCACGTGTACACCACTCTCGTTCTACAAGGCCAATGAAAGAATTGTATCTTTGATTTAAACATTACATTCAGTATATATATACAGCTAATAATTATATATAATATTACAGATAAATACCATTATTATTATTTTGTCTACACATTGTGCTTGAAAATAGAGATTTATATATAACAGTGTAACCGTAAATAATTGTGTGCATACATATTAATTCTAAATTAATGATAAAATTTTAAGGGAAATAAATGAGTAAATTAAAAGTATATACATAGTTATTTACAATCAATTAGGATATGAATTCTTTATTAATTTCTGGAAAATCAATTTTTCTGTTTATACTGTGTTTATCTTCGGCAGAAGCCCAACTTTCTAAAAACAGTCTACAATGCTTTTCTGTAATATTTTTGTATATAATTGATGCTTGTTTGAAATCAGGTATATGGCTATTATTTAGGGAGTGGTCAACTAGGAGGGATAATGGTTTGTAGTTTTTTAAAGCTGCTTTATGTTGATTAATACGATCTTTAAGTGATTTACCTGTTTCTCCAATGTATGTAGCTTGACATGTTTGGCAGGGAATTTTGTAAATTACATTGGTTGTATTTTCTTGGTTTGAAATATGTTTTGTATCTGAGTGGCGTAAGATTTGTTGTAGATTTTGTGCAGATTGATATGTTGTAATTATATTATATCTATTTAAAATTCGGGCAATTCTCTCTGAGCCGTAGCTATATGGAATAGAGCAATATCTTTTTTGAGACTGATCACGACTATTATTTGAAGGTATAGCTCTTTGTTTATGAAAATGTTTTTCAATAAATTTCTTAGGATAATTATTATTTATCAATTCTTTGAAAATTATATTTCTTTCTTCTGTTGCACTATTTCTATTTGAGTAATGCGTTTCTTTATTCTTGGTAAGAGATTTCACTACGGCGATTTTATTGTGTATAGGGCCAAAGGAGCTGAAATTTAAATAGTTTCCGGTGTGAGTTGGTTTTCTGTATATGCAAGTTTCTATGTTATTTTGATTTCTTTTAAGCTGAATGTCCAAAAAGGCTAGGGAATTATTGCTTTCTTTTTCATGTGTGAACTTTAAATATATATATATAGTTAATAAATATTCCTACAATTATATATACGCTTATACGAGGTGTGTTCAAAATGTATCGCGACTTTTGTGTTTTTTCAGAAATTAATTATTTATTCATGAATACCTATTTTGTCCCCTTCAAAGTAATCCCCATGAGATATTATACACTTGTGCCAACGGTTTTTTCCAATCTTCGAAGCACTTCAAAAAATCATTTTTTAAAATCTCTTTCAGCTCCTCCTTCGATGCCGTCTTTATCTCGTCAATCGTATCGTAACGTTGTCCTTTCATAGGCCTCTTCAGTTTAGGGAACAAGAAAAAGTCACAGGCGGCCAGATCTGGAAATTCGGTGGCTGCGCGGGCGTTTCTGGCGGATTGCTTCGCGCAAATTGCGCATAACTTGCAGGTTATATTCCTTATTGACCGTTCTACCCTGTGGCAAGAACTCATGATGTACCACGCCCCTGCAATCGAAGAAAACTGTCAGCAAAACTTTCACATTCGACCGAACTTGGCGCGCTTTTTTCGGTCTTGGTTCGTGCGGCAGCTTCCATTGAGATGATTGAGCTTTGGGTTCCACGTCAAAACCATAAACCCACGCTTCGCCACCAGTTATGACCCTCTGGAGCAAATTTGGGTCGTCGCTGGACAGAGTCCAACATCTCATTAGCAATGTTCATGCGATGCTGGTTTTGGTCGCAATTGAGCAATTTTGGTACGAATTTCGCGGCGACCCGTCTCATGCCCAAATCATTGATAAAAATCGAATGGCACGAGCCAATCGATATGTTTAGGTCCTCAGCAACTTCTCTAACGGTGATTCGACGATTGGCCAATATCATTTTCTCCACTTCATTAATTTTTCCGTCTGTTGTTGAAGTGCTCGGGCGTCCGGCACGCTCTTCGTCGTTCACATCTTCTCGGCCTTCTGAGAACATTTTATACCACCGATAAACGTTGCTTCGGTCCAAGGTAGCTTCTCCGTATGCCACAGTCAACATTCGGAATGCATCCGCGCACCTAATTTCGTTTTTCACACAAAATTTGATACAGGTTCTTTGATCCATTTTTTTTTTTTAATATGTAAAAATCGAAGACGATCCAAAACACCTGCAAGCAAAGATGCTGTCAACAATTAAGTGAACATTCAAAATGGCCGAGCTTGTCGGCATAAGTGAGAGACATGAGTTACAACATAAAGCCACAAAAAGATCGAAATTCAAATATACGTAACCCGCGAAAATTCAAAAGTCGCGATACTTTTTGAACACACCTCGTATATGGTATATATATAATTTATGAGTAGATGAAGCATGTCTGAACATGCATGATACTGTGGGGGGGAGCTCGTTGCAGCTTATTGCACTGCAGTAATACGCCATATCTACGCCACATTTAATAATCAGCGGAGAATAAATTATGGCTTCTTGTGAAGAGCACTACTTATCTACACATATAATATTCTATGGGCATAGGGTTGTGGCTTTTTGTGATGTTAATACCCCAAATGTTTGAAAATGTAGAACGGTCCAGTACGAAACTGTCACTGCTTGCACGGTAGCTTCAACAACATGTCTACATAGGTAGAAAGTGGTCAGAAATTGTGGCTGTTCAAACATTGAATGTCTACACCCATAGAAAGTGGGAGTAGAGAGTTGTGACTGTGTGTACTGTAAAGCAGCACCACATGTCTACACTTGTAGAAGGCGTTGGATAAATAATTATAACTAATTGTATAGTGCCCAACAAATCTACATATTTGATAAATGTGCACATGGGGCTGTGAAAAAACTTTGGGTTTCAACCGTAGTTAATTTGTTCAAATAGAATATATCAAAATAAAAAGTTTATTCGCGTGACTTCTTTTCTCCACACTTATAAATCATTTTGAATATAATTCAAACTATTTTATTTGGCGAAAAGATTATATATGTCTATATTTGAAGCTACGGTTGTCCCGCTATATATTGAGAGTAAATTTTAGGCGAAAATAAAATTGAAGTCATCCTCTGCCTGGACAAATATTGAAAATTCGAACAATTTCTTTTTTTTTTTTCCCAAGATATCGGAGAATATTTTTTTAAATTGTATAAAATAAATTGTTAAAAATATTATTTTATATAAAAAATTGAGGAAAAGCATTTTTTTTTTCAAAATATCTATCAAATAAATATGTTATCGATTTACATCGATATACAAGGTAGGATCAAAAAGTTTCCGAACTAATTTGTTTCAATTAATTATTTATTCATAGTATAGTAAATTAAACATCATTTTTTTTTCAAAATAGGAGCCTTGGTTATCTACACATTTTTTCCAGCGTGGAAAAAAGCTGTTGAAATGCTAGTTCAAAGTTAATTTTTTAATCTTGTTTATAGCTCCACAGTCGCATTTTCAATTACTTCTGATGACAATGAAAAGCACCGCCCTTCTAACGTCATTTTAGGTTTTGGAAAGAAGAAGAAATCACATGTGGCGATATCAGGAGAGTAACGAGGATGCGGCAAAACAGATACAGAGTGTTTAGCTGAATAGTCTTGAACAACAATGTCCCTATGAGCAGGGGCATTATCATGTAGCAATTTCCACTGTTTTGATTTAAAGAGTTGGTTTCTTTTTATTCTTATCGCATCACGAAGGCGCAAAGTATTTCATTGTATGCCTGTTAATTAATAGTAACCCCCTCTTTAATAAATTCATAATAGACACGTCTTTGATAATCGAAAAACACTGCAAGCATTAATTTTCATTTGGACTTGTCAAGACGAACTTTCCTCTTCCTAGGAAAACTTTAGTGTGTCATTCGAGTGATTGTTTTTTGGTTTGTGGATCAAAAAGAAATGACCATGTTTCATCACAAGTTATTATTGTTTTTAAAAAAGCAGAATCATTATTTGCAGTTTCAATTAAATCTTTTCAAATTGATAATCTGGTTTATCTTTTTTGATCTGTTAAATTTCGTGGGACAGAATAACCACAAAGTTTTTTCATGTTTAAATGTTAACCAATAATTTTTGGGAAGCTACCATGCGAAATTCCAAGTATTTCTGATATATTATCAATAGTAATTTTTCTATCAGCAACAATTAAATCACGTACCTGTCCAATATTGCGATCCATTGTTGACGTCAATGGCCGACCTGACCTGAATCATCTGCGATGCGCTTAAGGCCATCTTTAAAACGTTTATACCAGAAATAAACTTTCGTTCGTGACAATTTTTCGTCTTCATACGCTTCATTCATTAATGCTAATGTCTCTGTGAAAGACATTTTTAATTTTACACAAAATTTAATATCTGCCATTTGTTCAAATGATGACATGGCAGAAACCGACGCGAGCTAAATACTTACAACAAAAATATGCCTAAAATGAAAACTACGCATGCGCATTTACTGGCGTTGCTAAATTAAATTATAGTTTAGGCTTTTTCTCTACAGTAAAATTGATTTTACATTTTTCAAAAGTTGTTTTATATTTTATTTTTTAAAAGTTCGGGAATTTTTTTTTATCCTATCGTGTATATTTTTCAATTTAAAGAATATTCGAGATATTTGATACAGAATATATAATTTACAGAGATTATAGAATAAAATAAATTGCTAATTATAAGCAGTTTATATCTACTGAAATAGGTCTAAATGTTTATATTATAAGAGTTGCAGAGAGAGAGAAGAAGGATATTTATGTAACAAAAGTACCAAAAATCGGCCTTATTGGTCAATTCAACCGATTCCATAACTTCTCTCTCGTAGGATGTTATGAAAGCCAACTGTTGTAATGGTGAAGACCAAATCACGAAACCTTTGTGTACAGGTTGTCATTTTGACTGAATTCTCCAGAATTGATGTCGTGACTCATTCTTTATTGCACCAATACGTTTAGTACCGGGGAGATAATCCGAAATTCATTGTTTCGTTATTTTGATGCATTTTACA
The DNA here is from genome assembly GCA_030710605.1 of Cordylochernes scorpioides. Lineage (NCBI taxonomy): Eukaryota > Metazoa > Arthropoda > Arachnida > Pseudoscorpiones > Chernetidae > Cordylochernes > Cordylochernes scorpioides. The sequence continues at coordinate 600,325 of CP092866.1, read as the reverse complement.
AGGGAGAGGTGGCCCCCCCACCTTTGGTACATACACTCATGGAAAAAACTTAAGGAAGTGAAAAATCTTCCAGTTCGCCGGTCGTTTTTTTAAGGAGACAGAGGCTATTTTGTTCACACTTGGTTATCGTGTGTGCTTTCAATAAATATCACTGCATATCAAATATCTTTCAGAGTTATGGTCTGAATGTCGATACACATGCTAAAAAGTACAACTTCCTTAGGTTTTGTCTATGAGTGTATGTTTATAGGTGCAACAAAATAATAAAACGAGGCGTGTACATTGGAAATATTATTTTATCAAAGACGACTTTGTTTTCAAGAAACAATCTGAAGATCTTACCTTTCATGCCCCAAAACTATTTACGCAATAAGAAATTTGATTTATACTTTTGTATTTTGTTCTTAATAAATAAGAGAGACTTGTCGGATAAGTTAAAAAGAAAATATAATATTTGACTTAGTATTTTTTTTTAATATGTACTCTGGAATCAGAGGACGAAATAGAATGATAGTGGTGCACCTGGACCGGTTTTTAAAATAAGCTCTCCCTTAATCATCAATTGTATCCTGATAAATGGTTTTGCCTTAAACCTTGTTAGATATCCCAACAGGAGTGTTTTGAGATCCAATAATTGGGAAATCTTTATACGACATAATGATAAAAGATAAGAATTCAACTCATTTAGATAAATATTAATAAAATAATAGTTATACTTATATAAAATGAAAGGATTTAAGCAGGAATGTTTCTTTTATGCAAAATACAAACTTCTATTGTCCTTACTGCGATGAAAAAAAAATATATAGGGGGGGGCTTATATATATATAAATATAAATATACTAGACGAATGGCCCGGGCAACGCCCGGGTTTTACCCGAGTGCGAATATATTTTAAAAACGTTTTAATCTTCATCTAGATCTTCATCTTGTCTACACCTTGTATACATCTTGCTTCCTAGGGTTGCCCGGCAACGCCCGGGTTTACATGATTAAATGTATTATTCAAACACATTAAACATGTGCCCGTTGGCTGCCAGCGAGTAAATGTCGGCGCCCGTTGACTCCCGGCGAGCAAGCGACCGCTCCTCGGCTGCCGGCGGGCGAGTGGCTTCCCGGCGCATGCGCGCGCCCGTTGACTCCCGGCGAGCAAGCGACAGCTCCCGTCGGCTGCCGGCGTGCGAGTGCCTTCCCGGCGCATGCGCGCGCACAGGGAAGCCACGTGTCGCAGGCCGTCCAATGGGCGCGCCCCGCCATCAGATTCCACCGCGTTCTAGATGAGCTATTTAGAATAATTTGAATATATAGTTTTAATAATTGATTTATATATTTTTTAAAATAGCCTATCGTCATCCTCGTTATTTTTTACCTATGTATTGAAATTTTGGTTTGAATTAGTGAACTACTGCGAATTTGTATACCGGACATACAAACCAACCAACCAACAAACATACAAACATTCATTTTTATATATATAGATATAGAAGGCGCGTTATTGCTTTTTGTTAAGTTATATTCATGTTGAATTATATATTTAATCCGGTTGGCTTTGGCTTTTAGGCTTAGAGTAATAAAAGGTTAGGCAACCTTAAAACAATATTTAAAAAAATTAAAAGAGATAAAATCACAAAACTAAAGGAAAAAATAATGACAAGTATAATATATATAATTATAGATAACATATAGGCTGCATAGAAAAGACGCTATGACCAATCAATAACGACCACATAGGTTAGGCCTAATGATCGAAGCAGACGAAAGCCTCAGGCTATTTTGACAGCAGATAATAACCTGGTAGAAAAAGCCATCGCATTGTACTTTAAGCGATGTCCCTTTCTATCTCTCTACTGTACAATAAAATATTATTCCTTTAAATAAATATTGTTCGTTAGAAGCAAATTTACAATGCTTTTTACGCATCATTAAATTTCATCCTAATTAACATTCAAAAAATATTTTTTTGGAATTTAAAAATTAGTATTTCGGCAAAAGTAAATGTATGACTAAGTATACGGTAAATATACTACATGGGGTATTATTCGCATGTCGAAAATATACAGTACTATATATAAATGATATTTTAATATAAATTTGTCATAATTTACATAATACCCAGGAGGTATAATTTCTTTTCGCCAAAATAAGTATGTTAAACTGTAAATATGTTAAGCTTGTGTTAAAATGTAAGTTCAAATTCATCCATCTATAAATACACTGTACAAAATAAACGTGGGAGCCATCGCGGGCGAATGCTACGGCAAGCTGCGTGCGCTTTGCTGACTTGTCTGGAACTAATTTTTGAAGTTTACATGCATAACGGTTGCACCCTTTCATTCGATCACGACATATATATGTGATATCTTGGGACCTCTCGGACCAGTGTTACCTGATGCTTGATGAGCCTCGATGGCACCGCTACCGTGCAGTCGTGGGGAAGGCGACACAGCTTGGACAAAGGTGGAATAAGCAGATTCCACAGAAGAAGCGGCTGTCGTCAAGAAGGAATGGAAAGAGGAGGATTCAGGCAGGGAAGGGTTACCTGGCGATCAATGTGACTGTACCAAGGGCTGTCGCGGACGGAAGAAAACGTACTAACTACTCAGGTTTGGGAGCCTCCTTTTATAGCTTTTACGGATTCAGGCAGGTCACTGCCCTTTCTGACGTAATCAGGGGGTGGGGGAGTTAAGTCAGCCAAGAGTGCCATGACTTGAACTGGGTTTCTTAAGCCTCGTTTCGTAATCGTACTAGGCTTGATTTGTTCAGACTTAAGTTTCTCTTGTAAATCTCCATTCCCTCCTTCTATCTGTACAGTTGCTATACTTTATTAGTCTTAAGCGGTACAGATTGATGTTATTTGATGTTTCAAAGTTACAGTAAGTAGCAAGTTATATACATTCACGTGGTGACACATGTAGTATTACATATTCGGATATATTACAATAATTCCCTGGTCTTAAATCATCACATATATATGTTATGAATATTTTGTGTTGTTGTTAGATTAGGCTTGATAAGACAAAGGATCGATAAGATAAAGGGTTGAGGTGCAGTCGTGATAAAAAAAAGATAAATATTTACCGTCAAGTAGCTTTTATTTTCAATTACTTGAGGAAAGATTACACATTTGTTAGTTTTCACATTATATAGAATTTATAATTTAATCCTATATTAGTGATTTAAAAGGATTGATTGGTTAACTACGCATATTTAGAACAAAATTATACAACGAAACTAAACAACTAAACTAAAAGTCTTTCTAAAAACGATGATAACAAAAAATAAAATTATCAATGAATAAAATAAAGTATATATTTTTTAAAATATAGAAATATTTGAGGTTTTTAGATTATATAATATTTTTAGATTATATAATATTTCCCCCCTGTGAAAAAGATTTTAAAATATTAAAATTTTAAAATAAAATTGGTAATTAAAAATAATTAATTAAACGAAATCAATAAATCTTTAGAAATAATTAAAAATGAAACAATAAAAATCAATACGCACATTTTTTCATAATAAACAAAAGAAAGTTTGTTTACAAATAATTTATATAATTATGAAATTATAATAAAAGTATATATAAGAAATATTAATGAGCGAAATATATCAAAAATGTATATGAAGCAAAAAAGGTATTTAAATTTGAGTAATTGTTACATTATGCTAGGTACACTTCAAAATATCAAAAGCGTAGAAAATGTTATTTTTACATGGTTGAGTAATGAAACGCTAATAGATGTATGGAGTGACATTAAGTTATTTGTGAAGGCTTAAGAATTGGTGCTTTTATTTGTTCTTCATTGTCCATGTCCAAAATATGGCCTTCCTGTAAAAAACATGGTTTATCATCAATATCTATTAACTTTGTGTTAGAATTTTGGTTTACTATAAAGTCATTTTCTATGTTAGTGCTATAGTGAAGTAAAAAATCTGTTTCTGGATAAAATAATTTAAGCTTATTTGAGTGTATAATTTCTGTTTGTTTTCTTTGGGGTATATTAGGCTTATCTATTTCATATGTGACTGGAGAAAGTTGTTTTAAAATTGTAAATGGGCCTATATATCTTTGTGTTAATTTACCAGTGTTTGGATAAATAAAGGTTTTTACTAATACCTGATCTCCTTCTTTAAAAATGGGTTCTGGGTGTTTAATATCATAAAGTTGTTTGCTGTGTTCATGGGATTTTATGGTTCTTTCAATGGCTAATTTTCTTGCTTTTTCAATTGGTGTATGTGTTACTGTGTCATGTTCTATATACTGTGGTTGTATTCCATAGTATAAGAATTTAGGAGTAAAACCTGTTGTGGTATGTACTGTTTCATTATAGCTTTCAGTAATTTTAGGAATATATTTTGTCCAAGGAATCTTTAAATTAGCATTATATTCACATCTTAACCTATTAATGATAGTGGAATTTAGTCTTTCTACTTTTGCATTTGTTTCTGGGTGATGGGAACTGGTGAGTAGATGCTTAACATTATTTCTATCTAAAAAGTGTTTAAATTTTCTGCTAAGAAAAGCTGCATTTCTGTCAGTTATTATTATTTCAGGTTTATTAATTTGGAATAAATTTCTCAAACAAGTTATATAAGAATCAGTTGATACAGATTTTGTTGGAAAAGCCCAAAGGAATCTACTATGGTGATCTACTATCATATGGATACTGTGTCTTGTTGTCCCATAATTATGTAACCCGCCCAATGTATCTAGAGAAAAAATGTGATTTGGGTGTGTAGCTATTGGCATCTGTTGTAGTGGTCCATAAACAATTCTGTTATCCCTAGACTTGTTAAACTGGCAAGTTTCACAATGTTTGGTGTAATTAGCAATATCCCTAGACATATGTGGCCAATAATAGTGTGGAGAAATTATTTTAGTCATTTGAGTTGTTCCAATATGTCCATGCTTTATATGTACTTTGCTTAATAATTTCTGTCTTAGTGTTTGTGGTACATAAGCTCTTTTAAAACCCTTTCTATTTATAATGTAGAGGCCATTTTGTATTTTAATTTTAGCACTACTAATTTGTTCAGTTGATTGGTGTTCTTTTAACTCATTATATGTTAGGTAAAATGAGACAGGTGCTCTTGACAGCATGTCTGCTTCTATATTATTTAATCCTTTAATATGTTTTATGTCAAAGCTATATTGAGATAGGATTAAAGACCATCTAAATAATCTACCTTGTGGGTTTTTTTACATTTTTGATCCATTTTAAAGGTAAGTGATCTGTGTGCAAAGTAAAATGTATGTTGTGTAGGTATGTGTGAAATCTTTGTACTGAATTAATGATAGCTAATGTTTCAATTTCTGAGGCAGTATAATTCTGTTCATATGGGTGAAGTTTTCTTGAAAAATAACCTATGGGGTGTAAAATGCCTTGTTCATCTGGTTGTTTAAGAACTCCTGCTACTCCTAGACTTGACGCGTCTGTGAATAAATGACATGGTTTTGATGGGTCATAAATATATAGTACAGGTTGTGATATGAGTGAATTTTTAAGTGTTTGGAAAGCTTGTTCATGTTTCACACTCCATAGCCAAGGAGCATTTTTTAACAAAAGTTCATTCAAAGGTGCCCTAATTTGCGCATAATGAGGAATAAATTTATTATAAATATTTATGGTGCCTAAAAATCTCTGTAAGGTTTTAATATTATATGGTCTATTTAATTTTAAAATTGCTTCAATATTTGTGTTATTTGGTGTATATTTTCCTGAGTTAATAGTGTATCCTAAGAATTGTATTTCTTTTTGTAAAAATTTGCATTTATTGAGATTCAGCTTTATATCCTCTTGTTCGAATATACCTAATATGTCATCTAAATGTTTAATGTGTTCTTCATAAGTTTTGGAGTGTATAATAATATCATCAAAATAATTTAAGGCATAGTGTATATTATGTTTAGTGAAAACTGACTTCATAATCCTTTCAAATTGTGAAGGTGCATTTTTTAGACCATATGGAAGTCTGTTCCATTCATAACATCCTAATTGTGTTACAAAGGAGGTTTTATGTCTATCTTTTTCATCTATGGGTATATGCCAGTATGCATTTTTAACATCTAGAATAGTATATATTTTTGACTGTGATAACCTATCTATAATTTGTTCTATAAGTGGAATTGGTGTATGTTCTGGAACTGTTTTTTGATTAAGTTTCCTATAATCTATACAGAGTCTTGTGGGGTGATTTGGGTTATCAGATTTTTTATTCACTAATAATGCAGGAGAACTATAGGGGCTAGATGAGGGTCTAATAATATCATATTTTAATAATTCAGTTATTTGTTTTTGTATTTCAGCATTATTGTAAAAAGATGTCCTATATGGCTTTTGTGCTATGGGAATATTATCTAAAAGAGATATGCAAATTGGGTTATTCTTTATGTGTCCTATATCAAAATTGTGTTTAGAGAAAACATTCTTATATTTATACAATATATCTGAAATTGTTTGATTTGAGAAATTTGGATTAATATCTACTTTGCTAAAGTCTAAATATGAATTATAATTTGTTATAGAGTCCAGTTGTCGCATACTGTGAAATGGGTTAGAATCAGTAATGGGATTTGAATTAGGATCTATAAGTTTAACATTTGTAGTTGGTATATCAAAAGAATTGAAATTACACAATGGGTTAATATTTAAAAGAGATGAATTTTTAACATAGTATGGGTCTGGAATACATAGGGTAGTGGCATATGACTTCTGATTATCAGTTTTTGGATTAAAAGAATACAAGAATTTATAATTTTGGAAAAGAAGGTTTTTTGAAAAATCTATTTGTAACTTAAATAAATGAAATGTTGGTAAACCTAAAATAAGATATTCTATTGGACTATCACAAACAAACATTTCTTGATACTTTGTAATTTTACCTAAGCTAAGCCTAACTAATATTTTGTATAATGGGTAAGTAAATCCTTCTACCTGGCCTATTCTTTCTTTTGGGGAATTATCTAATATTTTATAATGAATATGGTTTAAGTATTTTAAAGGGATAATGGAAATAGATGATGCAGTGTCAAGTACACAAGGTAAGGATATTTGGTTTATAAATACAGAAAAAAGTAATAATGTTCTACCTGGGTTGATGCGCTTCGGATGATTATTATTCTTTAGTGGGCAGTCTCTATGGAAATGGATCTGGTTGAGTAGCTGGTGAGATGCACATATCTTGCAGGGGTATGGAGGCTGGTTTATGGATTTGTAGGGTTCTTGTTGGTGGTGAGTTGCTGCTGCTGTCCTGGGAAAAGGCTGGTATTGAGCTTTGGAGGAGTTGGAGTTAAAATTTTTTACTGGAGTGCTTGTACTGGTAGAGGGTTGTTGGGGTTCTTCTTCTTTATTTGTTGATAATTTTAATTGGGTTGTGATTTTATACCATTCTGAAGGTTCTTGTACTCTTGCAGCTATTAGATATTTTTTTAGGTGATCTGGCATTCCATCTGTAAGTGCTTCTAGTAAAAGTGTTTTTTCTAGGTTTAGTTTTTTGGCTAAAGCAGATTTTTCCTTAAAATATTGTTCAAGATCATTATTATCATTATATATTAAATTTAGAAACCTACTAAATAAATTTGAATCTTTAATTGTGAAATATGATGTTAATTTTTGTTCAATTTCCCCCCAATTATATATATCTTGTAGTTCTTCTATGTAATAACTGAATGCTTCTCCCTCGAGATAATTTGAAATATTATTTAGTTTAAAATCTTCATCAAGATGTTTCTGTAAACATTTTTTGTTAAAGAATTTGAGCCAAGATATTATGTCTAAATTTTGACCATTAAATTTCGGTATTTCTATAGTACTTGGATTAGGCGTCATGGCGTGTTCTACATTCCTTTGTTTGCGAGACATTTTGTAAAAATAGTTTTATAAAATTTGAATAATTTATAGAGCAATTAGGTTGAAAATTCAGGTAATCCTGTCGACTTATTGTTATGAATATTTTGTGTTGTTGTTAGATTAGGCTTGATAAGACAAAGGATCGATAAGATAAAGGGTTGAGGTGCAGTCGTGATAAAAAAAAGATAAATATTTACCGTCAAGTAGCTTTTATTTTCAATTACTTGAGGAAAGATTACACATTTGTTAGTTTTCACATTATATAGAATTTATAATTTAATCCTATATTAGTGATTTAAAAGGATTGATTGGTTAACTACGCATATTTACAACAAAATTATACAACGAAACTAAACAACTAAACTAAAAGTCTTTCTAAAAACGATGATAACAAACAATAAAATTATCAATGAATAAAATAAAGTATATATTTTTTAAAATATAGAAATATTTGAGGTTTTTAGATTATATAATATTTTTAGATTATATAATATATATATATATATATATTAAAAACAAAATAGGTATTTCCTGACCACTTACATGAGCCTTTTCTACTTTTCAATTATATTTGCACACATATATATATTAGATAATAAAAGGCATATATTGGAATATATTGGCATATATGCCTTTTATTATCTAATGAATTAAGTATGGATTGCTCTATTTTCAAAACATATATATATGCATAATTATTACATATTTTTGGCTGAAGTGAATTATTATAAATATATATGGTATACTAGTTATATGTATAAATATTAACTTAAGGCTGAAATACATATTACATATATCAGATATTCACACGCACAAAAATCTTTTAAGACACCAGTCTTATATGGATTCTCCTCTCTCATCGCCGGCGTGCAACGATATGGTTAAAATACTTTGCACTGAGGTGAGTTGGATGTCGTTTACTTTTGAGAAGAACGTCTCTTTTTCTTCGCTAAATATACGAGCACTCAAAAATGTAATGGCTTTTTTAATTTCTATTTTTCTTTGCAGAGAGACGGTCCTAGCGGTCCCCCGACTGCTATATTAGAAAAATGGCCTATTTTTATTTATTGACATAAAACCTTTTCTCAAAGCATTTACTTGTATACCTATGTAGTTTAAGAAGCTTATAAGCGTGGTTTTCTCGAACGAAATCCCTCTGCGTAGACTATGTAAATAGAATAAAAAGTTCACAACACGTAACTTCTCGACAATTGGTAAGCCAACTGGAGGTCTTGTTTTTATAGGATTGGATTTTATTCCTATTTTGAAAATACCCTGTGCACATATATTGCACTCTAATATCTCTTCAAGTACTTTATGCCAGCTTATTCTCCCTATGAACTTTATACACGTTCCCTCTGTACTATATAGGTATAACAACAACGTTTAAGTTTTATGTTAATAGCAATTATACATGCAAGGAAACAGATTAAATTTTGAATACAAGTGAAGCTTTAGAGTTTTCTCAAACGCTTGAATTTCCTTTTTCAAAGATAATGTGAGAGTTAGTAAATATTGCAGCCCTCTGTAGTAATATAATACAGGCGATTCTATTCACAGTCATTCAGAATTACCCGCCTTCAAATAAAGCAATGGGAAGTGGGAGGCGTGTTGCTGTATCCGGTGTTCCAGGTTAGATGGATTGATTAGAGAAGAAAAAGAAATCAAAACCAGTGTCAGAATTCTGTCGGCAGAAACGGCCCTCAATTAGACGACGGAAGTGGACGGGATTGGTGGAAACCCAATCAAGAAATTTTGTAAAAACCTGGATTAGATCTTTTATTGAGTTTGGCGTTGCCTTTCTCCTGACCACTGTTGCTAGCATTCACCATGTTAACTTGGTAGTGGTTTATATCAATTTTTGATAATGACGACCCATTAAAGGCTTCATTCTCCAAACAATAATGATCATATCGTACGTCTCTTAGCTAGATCTCTAGGGAAAATATATTTCGGCGCCAAATTCAGATTGAAAATGAAATTCATTTTGCGCATTTTTCAGATAAACAGATATAAGAGTATTACTTACGAAAATATGGAAAATAAAATATTTGGATGGTCTCTAGACCATCTGTAATGTAGAAGTTCCGCTAGTTCAATCCTCTATAACGCTGCCTTTCTTATCAATTGTGGCACTGCTTTCATTCACGTGTGTGTAAATAGACTTCTCTTATGAAAAATCTAAATTTGTCTGTTTATCGATAAACTCCAAAACTACTGGAGTAAATAGCACCAAATTTTACACCTTTTGACCCTGCGAAAAATTATAGGCTAATTATTTTAGTGAATAATTATTTTGCTATTTTATTAACAAATCTGTTTATCTACTCACCAATTTAACTCGCAACCAGCGCCCCTTGTGGCCAGCTGTTGGATTTATATTTGCTTTTTTTTATTAATAAATATGTTCTAAAATATATTTTCAATTTATTTCAGGCAAAATGAATAATAATTTAAAAATAGTTTTAAAAATAGAAGAACATTTCTAAAAATGCCTTTAACAAAATATATAATACCGAAATAACTTTACAGGAGAATGGCTTTGTATCCCAACCTGGCGATAGCCTATATGGCTTGCGACAACCTAGGTTCGAAACTCAGAGGTGGTATTCCTTTAGAACTCTTTTTTAATTCTCTTTTTAATATTTTTATTTAAATGTTTTCAATGTAGGTCTTATAAAATTAAAATACATTTTTTGTAATATGTGAGCTTTACCATTAAAGCACATTTAAATCAAATATATTAACAAAACATAAATTCATTAAATACATCTTTTGATTATATTAAGTACATTTTGATATTCTGTGTTTTTGCATATAAAAATGTTTTTCCCCTTTATGACAACATCTTAAATATTGATAAAAATATTTTGTCTTAAAAGATATTTTTAAAAGGTTTAATATTTTTTTAGATTTAATATATAAATTTTAATTGATGGTTATAAATTTCAAGATATTATTAAATACTTCTCGCGGAATCTGTTTGAATTTAAAGATTTTTTTGTGTTTCAAATATATTTACATTCAAAAAAATGTTGTATGATAAAATTGATACTTATTTAATACTATAGTAATAATATCAAAGAAATATACAAAAATAAAAGAAATATACCTTAAACGCTTTTTTAAAGAGTAATATTTCAGGTGATGGTTTCGCGTTATTCTAGCGTGGAATATTAGTAAATTTGAGGCTTTGTACAGCCACCAGCCTGAGTTCAAATTGTTGGCTTTTATTTTATTTTTATATTCATGGACAAAACTTGAGAAATTTATACCTTTTAGTGTGTATATCGGGATTCAGACAAACTCTCAAAGATATTACAGTGACCTTTATTGAAGACACACGAGATAACCAAGGATGAACAAATTTGCCTCTGTCTTTAAAAAAAAACGACCGGCGACATCAAAGACTTTCCACTTTCTTTATTTTTGTCCATGAGTGGATACCTATATCTCTTTTTATTTTCTGTTATTCAAAAATTTCGTAATATATATATCTAATATATGTGAGCTTTATATTTGACGCAGGCGCATGTCGCGCAGGAAAAAAAGCAGGAAAGATTTCGTCAAACTTCACTTGCGAACTGACAGCTATCTGGAAAGTCCTTGATGTATGCCTTACCCAACCATCCCTGCATCAAGCAGAAGGACTTGTAATATACAGTGACTCTAGATCCGCACTAGAAGCAATTCAGAAGGGCAATACTAAAATCACGCAGAGAATACACTCATTACTAAACCAACCGGAACCATTGGAGAAGAACTGCATTCTGCAATCGATATCTTCCCATGTTGAGATCGGGGCTGATGAGATGGCGGATGAATTTGCAAAGAAAATAGAAATTTGATCCAAAGGAAAGAAAAAATGTCAGTAATTGACGCTGATGCGTTGGAAAATAAAGGATAATTCAACAAAAAATAAGGAAAGATCAAATATGTGTAATTAACTCTGAGAGAAGAATTACAAAAACAATAACAAGACTCAGAACGAAACACTACAAAGGAATGACAATACATCCAGATGGCACAAGGAACCTACAGGACATGCAACAATTATATTGGTGTGGAACTAACTCCTTTTCACATATTCTCATGCCCAGCCATGGCCGCAGCCTTGCAGAAAATTACATGGACTCAGAGCAGCAGTTTTACACACCCAAGATAGAGGACATTGCGACTGCTGGTAAATCGATGCATGGAGTCTCTTCATGAGGCTCTTCATTTGACACAACAACAACAACAACAACGCGCATGTCCACTATTTATATTTGTGTCCTCTAGAGAGACCGCACATAAGTCGACTAACCAATCCCCTTTGTTCAAAAGTCTCTCTGTAAAATGTCTCAATTCGTATTAGCACCACGTTTTGTTGACGGATGCTGCTGAGATGACTTTTTGCTCCTTTCTTCAGCCTCTTTATAATGACTTCCTTCACTCATTTTAAGATGTTGCTCTACTCAACAGCTCTCTTAATTTCCAGCTTACATTCCCTTTACTTCCTCATGCACTCATCCATATTGTACATAGCCATGATTGTCCATAACCAAACTCTATACTATAATACCTTACACATAAAATTAATTTGTGCATGGCCAAATTATTTTACAAAACCCTCAAATAAATCCCTGCATTAATTCTTCTCTGAAAGGGGAACATTTGTTATAATAATAAGACATATATAGATATACAATGGTCACCCCAAAGGTTTTTACAATCATTTATTTTTATTAGAGCTTCAACTTTTAAACTTTCAGACTTTCCCAAAGTATTCACCCTTAGCACTTATGCAAGATTTCATCCGTGAAAACTAATTATCGAAGCACTTACACCAGCCATCTTCGGGGGTGGAATTTACGGCATTGGTAAAGGCTTGCATTGCTTCATCATCAGTGTCGAATTTTATCCCTTTCAACAATTTCCTAAATTTTGGTAATAAAAAATTCACAAGGTGCTAGCTCTGGTAAATAGGGTGGATGAGTGATTAATTGGACACCAGAGATGGCAAAGAAGTCTAATGGTTGGGCTGAAGTGTGCGGTCTTGCATTGTCATGGTGAAGAAGGACTCCTCAAAGTTGAGCTCTTGGTCTACCTTGCTTGATTTTTTTCAAATACTGCTGGAAGGCATTTTGTTGTATACCAGTCACTATTTTAACTGTTTCGATCTTCTAATTTCACAATATCAATGGAACCATTTTTTCTATAAAAAAAAAACAAGGAGGAGGTAATTTTGAAGAGCAACAAAGAGTAGATTGCCGTTTTATTCCTGGATCAAAATTGTGAATCCACGTTTCGTCACTTGTAATAATATTAAAAAAGGCCTTTGATTTGTCGGTATCAATTTTTTCAGCATAAATTCACACCATTTTGGTTACACCAGTTTTTGGTTTTCAGTCAAGCTGTGAGTTACCCATCTACTAACAAGTTTTCTGTATTTCAAGCGATCATTAATGATGGTGTTGATTGCTGCCGATCCAATTCGCAGACCTTTCTCTAACTGCTGATACATAATAATTGATCTTCTCTAAGTAAATATTTGACCAGCTCAATTTTTTCTTGGGTCACTGCTGTTGGTGGTCGACCTGAATGAGGTCATCTCCAAGGTTGGTTTTCCAAATTTAAATTTATTAAACCAATTAAAAACTGTTCTAATTGAAGGAGCTTTATCTCTTAAAGCTTTCATCGATCTTTAATGAGATTTTTATGCGTTAAATTACTTTTATAATCATAAAATATCATAAACTTTCTCTAGTCAACTTTATTGTGTCTGATACAATGTTTAGAAATTACCGATGCCGCTGTAAACAAAGTCGCGCCCTCTATGAATCATTGTTGTTGCTAATTTATAAAAAAAATTATGTTAGGTATAAAATGCATTTATATTTTAATGGTATAATTTATTTTTAATAGTTTATATTGATTGCAAAAACCTTTGGAGTGACCCTTGTAAATATATGACCTGGGTGGGAGTATGAGAAAAGGGAAATAAATAGCTCGGCCAAAACAACCCCCTTAGTCACCAGATTTCAGCCTTCACTACCCTTCCACCTGGGGATAATATATTCTACTCAAAGAGGTTCAAAAGCACTATTAAATATCCATTAATTAAAATTGTGGTATTTTGCATAACGATAGTTATGTTTAGAAAATTGTCGTGATATGCAAATAAGGTTTTGCATAGTGTTTGTTTTACTATGTTAATTATTTTTATGTATATATATATCCTTAATTTGTAAATAGCGAGTGCAGTTATATTAGTGTTTGTGAGGCAATAAAGGCCTTTTAGTAAATTCTATTTAGTTTTTTTGTTATTAATTAACAAAAGTGGCGAGCCTGCCAGGATGGAACGTGACAAGAAGTTGCGCTCAGTAACCAGAACGCGATTTACTAAGGTAGTAAATATTTTGGATTCCGAAAAAAGTAAAACTAATGCTGATCTAGGTGTGATCAAGGACAAATTTAGCAAATTAAAGGACATCGATTTCAAATTAAAGGATCTTGACCAGAAGATGTTGGATCATATGATGGTAGCTGATGCAGAAGAAGACACTTTAAATTGTGAAATTGAGGAAGCAGAATATTATTCGGATACCTTCATCACCCTGGAAAGAAAGGTAAGAGAATTAATTGATTCTGATAACAAAAGTGATGTTAAATCCCTGGGAAGCTCAAATGGGTCATCAATGGCCAAAAGTTATAAACTTCCTAAGATCGAAATAAGAAAATTTGATGGAGAACTAATTAATTGGCTTCCATTTTGGGCACAATTTGAAAAGATTCATGAGGATACTGAGCTGCATGATGCAGACAAGTTTCATTATCTGGTGCAGTCTATGCAATCAAACACTAGAGCCAGAGAGCTCATAGAAAGCTATCCCCAAACAGCAGAAAACTATGCCAAAGCGGTCCAAGCCTTGAAACAAAGGTATGGACAGAAAGATTTGCTTGTGGAAATATATGTAAGGGAACTGCTTAAATTAATGATGGCAAATGTCAGAACACTACCAGATGAAAGGCGGTCAGTGGCTAAACTATATGACAAACTTGAAACACAACTAAGATCTCTGGAATCTTTGGGTGTTGACACCAAGGAAAACACAGCATTGCTTTTCCCTATGATAGAGTCTTGTTTGCCAGAAGATGTGCTGGTTGCTTGGCAGAGATCACCGCTGAATAATTGTGATGCATCAAAAAACTCTAATTCTAACTCCAGCTCTCGCCTTAACAATCTTTTGGACTTTCTTAGAAGAGAAGTGGAAGGGGAAGAAAGAATACTTCTAGCCAGGAGAGGATTTGAAGGGTTTTCCCCAAAAGAGAAACTTAGAAATAAGTTTAAACAGAATTCAAATATACCTACCGCTGCAGGTTTATTTTCTGCCAAGGAGATGGGATGTTTGCTCTGTGAAAATAATCACCAAAGTAAAGACTGCATCACTGCTCAATCTATGCCATTCAAGGATAAAAGAGCAAATATCTATGAAAAGAGGTGTTGTCTGAAATGCCTTAAACCTGGACATCTTGCAAAGGCTTGCAAGAGGACAGTTCAATGTAATATTTGTGCCAAAGGACACTACGTTTTTCTTTGTCCTGACTTGCCCTGCAACCGAAAGGAAAAGACGCGTGTCTCTGAAGTAGTACAGAGTGCTTTAGCCAATCAGCAGTGTACAAGAGATGTAACCTTAATGACCTTGATGGTTAATATTATGGGAAATAATGGCTACAAAAGAGTGCGAGCACTCTTGGACCCTGGTTCTCAAAAGTCCTATATTTTGGAATCCACTGCACTAGAAATAAAATTGAAGCCTGTGGGTAATGTAAATATTGCTCATTCATTGTTTGGTGGTACACAATCAGAAACAAAATTCCATAAGGTATATAAGGTCGCATTGTGCAGCAACCAATCCGAATTGGACACTCTGAGAGAATTTGAATTCTTGGGTCAAGACATTATTTGTGGAGAGATTCCAAGGACGCCTAGAGGAGCATGGTTGAATGAACTAAAAGGATCTAGAATTTGGCTATCTGATCTTGGAAGAGATAGCCCCAAGATAGAACTTTTGATCGGCAGTGATATTTATGGAAGCCTTTTGTCGGGACGTGTGAAGCAGCCGGAAAATGGACTAGCAGCTATAGAAACAAATCTTGGATGGACAATTTGTGGCCCTTCACCGAAGAAAGATGAGCAGTCTGATTGCTCATCACTGGTGGTCATCAGCATGCACAGTAGAAATATGTCGGTTGATTATTTGTGGGATTTAGAAACGATTGGCATAAAAGATCCCAGGGAAAATCTCACAAAGCTAGAAGAAGATAAGATAGTACACCAGCACTTCTTAAATACTGTTCATCAGCTGGAAGATGGACGCTTTTGTGTAGGATTACCTTGGCTGGGGAACCAAGAAGGAATTCCATCCAATCGTCATATTGCAGAGAGAAGACTTTTCAACACAACCCGTAAATTGAGAGCTAAATGTATCTTCAGCGAATATGATAGGGTGTTCCAAGAATGGTTAGCTGAAGGTGTTATTGAAAAGGTGTCTCCAGAAGATTTGAACAGGAATTGTCATTATCTCCCTCATCACCCAGTGGTTAAAGCCAATAGCAACACCACCAAGATAAGACCTGTGTTTGACGCATCATGTAAGGACAAGGGGAATCTTTCATTGAACGATTGCTTGGCAAGTGGCCCAAATGTTATTGAACAGATCCCAGCTATCCTACTGAAGTTTAGAGAAAGGGCTATTGGAGTTATTGCTGACATTAGAAAAGCCTTTTTTTGCAAATTGAAGTGAAAGAAGAAGATAGAGACTATCTTAGATTCTTATGATGGAAAATAATCATCAGATTCAGGTTTTCCGTCACAAGCGAGTTGTCTTTGGTGTGACCTGTAGCCCCTATTTGCTTGGAGCAGTCATCCTGCATCATCTCAAAGGAGTCTCATCTGAATTTGGAGCTCTTCCTCAGAAGTTGATGGAATGTTTGTATATTGATAATTGTGTCACTTCAGTGGATACCGAGGCAGAATTAGTTGATCTGGTGGAGAAATCTACTGAGATATTTGCAAAAGCCAAGATGGATCTCAGAATGTGGCAATTCGGACCTATACACCGAATCAAGGAAGTCTATTCTAGATTACCTCCTAGTGTTGATATAGAAAGGAGTGAAGAGGCTTCAGTTCTGGGCATGAAATGGAATATTTTAGAAGATACTCTTAATGTGACCCCTAAGTTCGGAGTTATAATAAACTCACTTCCAAGAGAGACCTCTTGTCTCATACCCAACAGATCTTTGACCCAATTGGATTCTTAGCTCCTGTCTTATTACCTGCTAAACTACTTATTCAACAAGCCTGGACAGTCAAAACTGATTGGGATGAACCTTTACCATCAACCATTCAAGAAAATTTTATGAAGTGGTACAGTGAGTTGGACACTCTTGCCGACATAAAGATTCCACGTAGAGTGGGCCATGGGATTAGAGCCCATTGGTCCATTCACATATTTTGTGATGCCAGCCAAAGTGCATATGCAGCGGCAGCTTTTCTACGTTGTCCTGAGAACAAAGGAGTGTCAGTACAACTTTTGATGGCCAAATCCCGGCTAGGTCCACTTAAGAAAACTACTATCCCTAGGATGGAACTTCTTGCTTGTATGTTGGGAGTTAGACTCAGCAGGTACATAACTGAGTCTTTGAATTTGGCTGCGGAACCGGTGTATTACTGGATAGACTCTACTGCAGCACTTTCATGGATCAAGACAAACAGGCAGTGGGGCACCTTTGTAAACAACAGAGTCAAAGAGATATGCAACACTTCAGGTCCGAACAAATGGTTTTATGTACCAGGGAGTCTCAACCCTGCAGACCTTCCTTCAAGAGGTTGTAGTGTACTACAGCTTAAACGCACCAGATGGTGGGAGGGACCTGAATGGCTCAAGCAGCCTCAAGATTACTGGCCAAAGCAATTATTCCACTCAGACAGAACTTTTGTCAATTTAGAAATAGATAGACAAGTATTGGCGACTACACATGTCAGAACTGAAGTAATGCCATGGTTTGAAAGATTTTCAAATTTTATAAAGATTGTCAGAATAAATGTGTGGATCCGGAGGTTCATACGAAATACACAAAAATTGTCCCCATCAGGTATGCATAGTCTACAGCTTTCAGAATTAGAAGATGCTGAAAAGGGAATTTGGAAAACTGTGCAACAGCAAGTTTTTTTTCTAGCCGAGGAGATTCGATCAACGGGTTGATGATAATCAGAGATGATTTTGGATTGATCCGTATAAAATCCAAGCTTATTGAAAGGGATGACGAATATTCATTTCGTTACCCAATTTTGCTTCCAACAAAACATCATGTTGTCACATGCCTGATAAGAGAATTCCATCTGAGACATTGTCATGCAGGAGTTCAGATCCTTTCTGCCAAACTCAGAGAAAATTATTCGATCTTAAATTCCCGGCGCAGCATACGAAGTGTCGTCTCTCAGTGTGCCAAGTGTAGAAGATTTTCATCAAAACCTGTGAAAACTACTCCGATACACTTACCCCTTGATAGAGTGAGAGATGCCACAGCCTTTGAAATTCTGGGAGTAGACCTTGCTGGTCCACTTTACCTCAAGAACAAGACCAAGGCATGGATTGTTCTATTTACCTGTGCCGTCTTCAGAGCTATACACCTGGAACTTGTAACCTCATTAAGTACTGAAGCTTTCATACAAGCTCTGAGAAGATTTATAGCCCGGAGAGGGCGACCAACAGTCATTTATTCGGATAATGGTACTAATTTTGTGGGCGCTAACAATGCTCTCAAGGCTTTAAACTGGAAGAAGATAGTGTTAGACCAAAATCTTCACAAGATAAGTTGGAAGTTCATACCTCCTACTGCTGAATGGTGGGGAGATTGGTGGGAGCGTCTTATTCGTTCCATCAAGGATCTCCTTGTTCGAATTTTGGGCCATTCTTCAGTGTACTATGAAGAGATGTCCACTATCCTATGTGATGTAGAAGCTACAATCAACAGTCGTACGCTGACATACATACACGAGGACTTTGACAGTTTGATTCCTTTATCACCCTCCATGTTTCTACATCATTCAAAATATGTGGGAGTTCCAGATCTTGATAAGTTGGACTCAAAGAAATTTCAAGATAGATATCGGCATTGCCAAAGGCTGCGAGAAGCTCTCAGAAGTCGCTTTCGGAGTGAATATCTGGGCCAACTTGTCCAGAAGGCCAATGAGAGGACTCCGAAACTGAGTGTGGGTGATGTGGTTATAGTGAAGGTGGAAGACAAGAGGAGACTCCACTGGCCTATGGCAAGAATAGTGGAACTGTTTCCAGGAAGAGATGGACATTCTCGGGTTGCTATGGTTCGAACAAAACTGGGAACCCTTATACGCCCTGTGAAGAAGCTCTATCCCCTGGAAGTGTCAAGTGGGGATCCAATTCTTCGATCCAGGGAAGATACTACAATTAAAGAAGAGCATAGTGGGGCTAAGCGAACTCGATGTGGACGCGTGGTCAAGCCACCACAGAGACTCAATTTGTGATGCTTGACTCCTTTTATGTACCACATGTATATCACTTGTCTTAATTGTATGATTTTCTTCCCCAAATCATAGGTGGGAGTATGTTAAATATCCATTAATTAAAATTGTGGTATTTTGCATAACAATAGTTATGTTTAGAAAATTGTCGTGATATGCAAATAAGGTTTTGCATAGTGTTTGTTTTACTATGTTAATTATTTTTATGTATATATATATCTCCTTAATTTGTAAATAGCGAGTGCAGTTATATTAGTGTTTGTGAGGCAATAAAGGCCTTTTAGTAAATTCTATTTAGTTTTTTTGTTATTAATTAACAAGCACCTACATGTAGATCGGAGTTTGCACTTAGGTGGTCTCGAAACCAGTGGTTCGCAGGGTGGTTCTTGGACCTTCTATTTTTCCTCCCCCATCTACGCCTCACAGGTTTTAGCTTCCGGAACATGTCTCCTATGTCCTCACCGCACAACTATCACGGCACAGCTTCAAAAATTACCACATATATACTCATATTAAATAATTTAAGCTAAGTGATACAATATTTAAACCATGTAATATAATATCGATTGAAAAACCCTGTACAATTTATAAATGAATAAAATAAAGCATCAAGGGCTGCGTATCTTTATTAGAACGACAATATTACGAGCTTACGGGCACATACGCCCTTCTACAGGAATTAATAAAATAATAATCTAATAGTCTTTAAAATTCCAAACTAGATGGCGAAAAATTCTTTATTATTATTATTTTATTAATTCCTGTAGAAGGGCGTATGTGCCCGAAAGCTCGTAATATTGTCGTTCTAATAAAGATACGCAGCCCTTGATGCTTTATTTTATTCATTTGTAATATACTATCCATACTGAAATTCACTATTTACACAAATATTTAAATGCAACACATATAATATATTTATATTCACTCAACTCTGTATATATTTGAAAATAAAGGTGTATTTAGGAAGACTTGCGTAATTTTGAATTCTCTCCTCTATTTGATTTATTTTAAAATTTGCTTAGACTCTTTAAAATACCGTCAGCATTTCCCAACTGAATCAGCTGAATGTTTGAATATTGATTTTGTTTGCTTTAAACTTTTGTTTAGAAATTAAGTAATTACACATACCTAGTTATAAATCTAAAATATACTTATTTTATTTTAAAAAATATTTACAAAAATATAAAAAATTAATAAATTTCCTGCCAAAAATATCAAGCTACTTTCATTAGAGAAACGTGCAAATCACTAAATGATCGTATCAATCAGCATAAAGTAGATTTAAGGAACTGAAGCACTTTATCCTTCCTAGTTGTCCACTCCTTGAACGATACTCATATGCTTTATTTTGAACGATAATAAATTATATATAAGAATATAACATAAAAGCATCGCAGATTGATTTTATAAAGTATGACATCTGCAGAAGTTAGAGTATACATTGAAAATTTGATTTACAGAAATTTATAAAAAAATTCATATATGAATTATTTTCAATTATGTATATATTTTTCATTTATTAATTTATTCATTTTTTCTTTAAAATTAAATTATATATATAATATATATCCATTAACATTGTGGCTTACAATTTGAAAGGATACATTTTCCTATATTTGTAATGGTAGAAACCGAATTTCCTTTCAAGGGTTATATCTACCCCTTAGATAGGTGACGGTGAATTCCGCGAATGTGAGATCTAATTCTCTTTTGAATCCAACTACTATCTTCAAAGGTAAGTTCGTAAACGGGAAGCTCAAGTAAATCAACCTTCTTTATAAGGTCCGTCTCCTTATATTTAGGCTCTCCGCATTATTAATGCCAGTTTTAGTTCTCAAATCAGACATTTTACCGATTATAGTGGCAAGCTATTATTCGTTACCAGCGAAAATTTTGTTCAAACTTGGTTATATCGTGTGTCTTCAATAAAGGTCACTGTGTATCATATATATCTCAGAATTTATTGTTTGGATACCGATATACATGCTAAAAGGTACAATTTCCTTAAGTTTTGTTCATTAGTGTATATTTTGCCGATTTGTTGTCTCTAACAAGAATCAATTATAATTAAGTAAGAAGTCGAGTTACGAGTTATTTTCAAATGTATTTCTTTTTAAATATCAAAGTAAAATAGACTTCAATAAAAATATATATATATACATACACAAAGGATTGTTCAAAATACACTTATGGGCAAAATTTGAGGAAATGGAAAACTTTGATATCGCCGCCGTAATTGTTTTTTATTTTTATTTTTTAAGAAGAAGAAGACAGAGGCAATTTTGTTCATAATTGCTTATCTCGTGTATATTCAATAAAGGTCTCTGTGTATCAAGTATATTTCAGAGTTATTCTATGAAATCCGATATACATTCTAAAAGGTACACATTTCTTAATTTTTATCCATGAGTGTAGTTCATAGGAATATTTTCTCAAACATTTTCAGGTGCCAAATATTTCAGCTTAAGAAAATTAGGCTGGGTTTCATTTAACCTAATTCGATACCAGTTATCAATTTTCTTATTTTATTCAATTCACTTTCTTTGAAAATATTCAGCAGTCTTTTTAGCTAGCATAAACTTATTTATTCTGAAGAAGTTATAATGTGCCTTATGTTTTAGAGACATATTGGAAATTTCGGTTACATTTTGGAAATAAGGTAATCAAAATTGATTGCTCTTTAATGATCATTTTATTCAAATAAAATTTTGCCTCAAACTTGGAAAGCAAATTTTCTGGCTTATCATTCCAAAATAATGGTATATTTTGTTAGCCTCATATGCTTCTGAGAACCTGCTAAACAAAATTTACAAAACTCATCCCAATCAAATGAGCCTAAAACCAAAAATTTCATTTCAAACCTTGAAAATGGCTCTACTAAATCCACCTGCCCTAGCACATTTTGACCCTAAAACTCCCACTTTCTTTCACGCAGATTGGTCAAAAGTTAGACTAAATGCATTCCTAGTCGATGGAGAGTAAAATATTATTTCGTATATTAGTTGAACCCTGGGCAAATCAGAAATCACAACTATTCGAATAACAAAAAAGAATTCCTGGCATTCTTTTGAGCATTTTCCAAGTTACAGCCTTATCTCTATGGTGAGCAGTGATGACAGATTATACTTCAGTGATCCACAAGTTAGGAAAGTAACACTTAGATCTGACTGCCTATCAATGAGATATTTGTCGGAAATCGAACTTGAAGTGATTCGATTTATTATTTTCAGGCAAATACTTAATGAGAAGGGGACTTTTCGAGGAGAAAACGAAAGACAAGCGCTCATCACCCAAATATCCGAGAAGAATATTGATTCCTTTATAAGAAATAACCCATATGGTAATACTTGGTTACTCTTGTTGTTCCACAAAGCAAAGAGAAGAGATTATTAAATAATACAACGACCATATGCTCTGTGGCCATTTGGTAGATGCAAGAACGACATGCCAAATAAAAAATGAATTTATTGGCCCTTATGCTAAAATATGTCTCGAACAATGTAAAGATATATCACCTTTGACAGAGTTATAAAGGCACAAACCAACTTTCCTTAAGATTTTTTGAGCCATATATATACACCGCCAGCAATATTTCTATTTATATAGTTGGTATAGATATTTTGGGCACAATTCCTTCCACAAAAACAAGGAAAATTAGCTAGTAGCTTTGACAGGCTACCATATAAGATATATTGATATAAATGTTGTTCCAAATACCACAGCAATGGAGGTCGCCATATTTAATTTCTTAATATGAAGCAATGTTTGTATTTATGTAAATTTATTTATTCAAGATGATAGGATCATGGTAGGTAGAGAATAAACGCCACTTTAACTCCAAGTTGAAACTTGGCATTCTTAAACGTAATACTGGTTTACACATGTGTTAGAAAATAATATATATATTTAATTTAGTTAGCTCAAAGGAACTTCAAATACAAATAGTTTAGTCTATCCTGAATGAGATAAATAATAACATTCATTTATATAGGAATTAATTTTTAGCTCTTGAAATTTCATAGAAAAATATTTTACACAATCATAGAATATAAACACAAAATTTTCAACGTTCAGAGTTGGTTTCACCTACTAACACATTTAAGAGAAGACCTTC